>CM074438.1:34218233-34818233 GCA_037101425.1 Elopichthys bambusa | reverse complement strand
CCAGTGTTTTTGAAAAAAAGTTGCCAGTCAGCGCCAGCATTTTTTGATCATTTTTCACAGAAGTGGCCCCTAGAATATTTTTTTGTATGAATATCAGAACATGCAATATATCAAAAGCAGACCTTCTGCTTTTTATTCTAGCTTCATGCATTTTTTTTGATTGTGGGTATATTTCATAAAAAAGCAATATTTTGAGCAAAAAAGATATAAAAATAGTGCTATTGTCAAAGACTACGTCTGGATCAGATTCATAATGATGATCAAAACATAGATGGAGTAGATCGAGTTCATCAACACCCTCAAAGCTTGACAGTCCTCCTGGGTTTCATTCGGCAACATTAGGCAGTTTTGATTTGTATGCTGTTTAATGTTAATGATCACTTTATTTTACATTTTTTCGGCTTCTTCTTCACCTGTGTTTTGATTAGGAGACTCGGTACTCTTTCAGAAGATGCGTAATAGCTCATCCCCTTTAACGTATAACAGTGAAAACATGGAAAGCCAGAAAATTCTGTCAATGGCAGGGAAAGAATTAACAGGGTGTCAGTTCAGTGTTGAAAGAACTGGGCTAATATGGTCATACTACCTGGTTCTAGTGAGAATTTTATCTGCTGCATTTTGGACCAGCTGGAGTTTATTTATTAAGTGTGCAGGGCAACCACTTAGTAAAGCATTATAATAATCTAGCCTTGAGGTCATGAATGCATGTTTTAATTTTTCTGAATCTGACACTGAGAGCATATGTAGTCATTGTGATATATTTTTAGATGGAAAAATGTGGTTTTACAAATGAAAGATTGTTATCAAATAACACACCGAGATTCCTAACCAACAACTAAGAATTGACAGAGCAAAAACAGTATTCTAGGTTATTACGTGCAGAGGACTTTGGTCTAATCATTAAAACCTCTGTTTTTTACTAGTCATCAATATATACACACATATACATATAATTACTATGCATTTTGTTTGTTTTGTGAATTGGTATGTTTTGTTAGGCCGGAAAGAAATATAGAGCTAAGTATCATCAGGGTAACAGTGCAAACTAACGTAATGTTTTCTAATGATATCTCCCAAGGGTAGCATGTACAGAGTGAAAAGTGACTGATATTAAACCTCATCATTTACTGCTACAAATTGATAACAATCAAAGTACGATTTGAACCATGCTAATGCAATTCCACTAATACTAATTTTTGAGGCTATTCAAAAAAATGTTGTCGATAGTATTAAATGCAACACTAATGACAATGATGAATTTATTAAATAAGGAAGAGGATCTATGACTTCTGGAAGCATAACTTTAGTAGCTTAGTCAGTAAAGGGTCTAACATACATGTTGTTGAATTTAAGACAATTCTACCTCACCTATAGCAAAAAATGATTGCAACTGTTCCTCAGAGGGTCTAATTTAGCCAGTGTATAAATACCTGTTTGTTTTCTTCTAAGAGAGTCTCAAAGTAAGCACACCTAGCAGTTTTTAATCTCTGTAGGCTGAAACACTGTCCTTCCATGCAATGTGAAATACCTCTAGTTTTGTTTTCTTTCAGCTGCCCTCCATTTTTCGGGCTGCTCTCTTAAGGGCCAGAGTGTGCTTGTTATACCATGCCATCGGACTGTTTTCTTTAATCTTTTTTAAGCGTAAAGGAGCAACCATGTCTAAAGTGCTAGAAAAGAGAGAGTCAGTAGTTTATGTAGCAAAATTGAGTTCTTCTAAGCTATCTGGTATGCTGAGGAGTTAAGACGAGTCAGGAAGATTATTTATAAAGTAATCTTTAATGGTAAAAGTGATAGTTCTACCATATTTGTAACAGGGAGGTTGTGCAGCCTTGGCTAAATGGTGTATACACAACAATGGATAATGATCTGAGATGTCATCGCTCTGCTGCAGAATTTCAACGGCATCAACATTGATTCCATGAGTGAATATTAAATCTATGATTACGACAATCCTCGTAATTATACTGGTCCTGACATGTTTTGTCTCTCTCCAGTAGAGTTAAGAATGTCTGTAAATGCTTTTTTCATTATCTACATGAATATTAAAATCACCAACAATTAAGACTTTATCTGCATTATGTTAAATAAAGCACCATCACGTCAAAAGAATTATAGAATACTGAAAATATTACTATAATACTTAAAATATTATTACTTTTAATACTTAAACCTTTACTATAAATTGCAGCAATACCTCCCCTTTTGGCAGAACCCGATTTCACCAAGCTTTATCATTTGTTTATCTGTATTACATCTTTTTTATTATTATTATTTGTTGGACATCAGTTAAATTATTTTCCTTAAATGGATTTAAACACTCAACACCTGCACTTCAATGCTTTTAATACTCACTTTGTTTGGGACTAGTGCAAGCCAATCACTGAGGTAACCTAAATTGTTTTATGTTAAACTATTCATATTTTTAATTGTCATAACGCATCAGTACTAGTATGTGCCGACTCTGGGTGGTCCCCTGGAAATGTATTTAATTTAATTGAGCTGTTTTGTCATGACAGCAATTTTTGTAGGTCAGCCTACAAAGAAAATTCAGCTTGTGTTTAGGTTCGGCAAATTAGACACCCATTTTAGGCCTTGATATAGCAACTTGTTATCAGTTTTGAATTAATTTTCTCACTGACCATATTGCTTCCACCGCAATCATTATACATGTGATGTAGCCTTGGAATTTGGTAAAAAGAAGGCACCTTATATACTGCTTTAAAATGCTATAGACAGTTAGGTTTTGTAATAGTCGAGAGATGTTCAAAACCAGAGCATTTACACCTCATGGTGAATTCTAATATGTTTTGCAATGACAAACCTCCTAAACTCAAAAGATTAAAGATAGACAGACCATTGTTTCAATGTTCCTTGTTTATTAGCTTAGAAAATCTTCACAAAACGCAAATGATCACACATAAAAACACTATCTGCAATATAAACCATCTGCATTTTAAACCATGTCTAAAAATTTCATGGTATTTACACATTACATATACATTTTTCATGATACATTTGTTCACTCAGTAGGGTCTTATCAATACAGCCAACAGTAACACTGAATTTGACAACAATGGATGCAAATAACATCATCAACATGTCTGCTCCCAGCCATTCTCTTTTAATAAATACGGAACTAAATGGGAGATTTTAGCATATTAACATATAACAATCCAATCTTCACAGATTTTTTGTAGTATCTTACATTTTGGTTTGTGTGACCTCCTGCTCATTGTTCTGGTCTTTATCTTTTCCCTCCATTTCCAGTGTCTCTTTCTTCTTCTCCTCTGGCTCAAGCCCTTGCTCCCTCCTGATCTGGGCCTCAATCTCCGCTGGGTCAATGTAGGTGTAGAAATAAGCCATGATGGAGAAGATGATGCTCACAGCCACAAGCAGTGACGCAAACAACAAATACTCTGCCCACTGTGTGAGAAAACACAGAAAATTGAAAGGAATAATTCACCAAACGATAATTCTGTTTCAAATCTGTATGTTGTTAATTTATCTGTATTATATATTACAATATTCCAGCCTGGCTGAATGTGTGTTAGTGTATCTATTCATATGCAGCACCTGTTTCGGAAGCTTTCCCAGCTCTGCCACAATCAGCACAATAATGTTTCCCACGGCATTAGTGCACAACCAGCCAGCCTGCAACACTGACTTCATATTCTTTGGAGCCTAAAAACATGGAAGGGCAGCTGTTGAGAGGGAAGCGCTCACAGATATTGGCTGGAGAGTAATATTTGCAGTCTACAGGATATCTTTTGCCAAATTAAGCCTTATATTGACATATATGCCAGTTAAAAACACACTATTAAAGGGTTAGTTTGTCCAAAAATGAAAATCCTGTCATCATTTACTCACCCTCATGTCATTCCAAACCTGTATGACTTTCTTTCTTTGGATGAACACAAAAGAAGATATTTTGATGAAACAGATTTGGTTCCCATTGACTTCCATTGCATGTACAAAAACTGTTGAAACATTCTTCAAAATATCTTCTGTTTTGTGCCAAAGAAAGAAATGCATACAGGTTTGGAAAGACATGAGGGTGAGTAAATGATGACAGAATTTAATTTTTTAGGTGGACTATCCCTTCTCTAATCATTTAAACCTGGTCCTTTTCTTACAATTGACTGCAAACTTACATTCAGATCTACCTCCATATAAATTAACAAACAATGGATTGAACCCCACCCTATATTTTTTCTTTTTCGATAATCTGTTTCAATTGGATCTATGTCACAATACAGAAGAAAGACTTTTCACTACTTACACTACATCCCAAGACATTTCTAAGACAAATACTGTTCTCCAACTGACACCATTTACAGTTGCTGAGCATTGGAGGTCACTGGGAACATTATGTGGCAACTAGACCGTGTATTTTAATACGTGGGAATGTTTTATTAACCAATCAGCATCCAGGACTAAGACTATCAACTTTATTACTGATCTTAAAGGTGAAGTATCTCGTTTCTGCGACACGTAGCGGAACTACACAAATAAAACATATTTTGCAAACGCCCCTTTCGTGCATTGCGCCTCCCCCAGCTCAAGTACACAAATCACAGCTCTTACGAGTGCTTGTGAAGGCATGTCTCAACGGGTAAAAAGAGGCTACTTTCAATAAAAGGTCAAACATATAAGAAGTACTTTTACAATGCCCTGTTTACTTTGACGTGTTCATGACCTGTTTAATATAAATGCAGTGAATTTTGCTCCTGTAACTGAATGTCTCTTCCAATGTAACGCGACAGTCATGGTCCTAACACCCTCTGGCTCCACCTGCTACAGTAGCTACGCCCCAAACTCATGCTATAGGCTGAGCTGGAAATAGATTGACAGATTTGTCAATCTCTTAATGTTTACATGGTGCCTGGGGGATTCAATATTTACACTTTTGGGGGAGATAAACACACGAATGGCATACTAATAGACATAGTAGTCAATTAACAAAAAAACTGGGTTAAGAGAATGTATTTTGTCATAGCCTAAATATCTTATATACTGCACCTTTAAAGAACTGACTGTCCACTTGGTAACAGCTGATACTGTATTGGTTTTAGAAGGTAATGAGTAATGACTGTTCAAACACTGTAATTAGTAAATTAATCTCATTATTACATGTAAAAGTAAAAGTCCTCAACGCTGCTGACATGAGTGGTGAAGTGAACCATTGACCTACCTGTGAGTATGAGAACTGCAGGCCAGTGACTGAAAACATGACCTCTCCCGTAGTAATTAGGAAGTACTGAGGAATCTGCAGTGCCATGTGGACTGAATTGGGCTGCATGTCCTCAACTACCTTTATAGACTTACACTGCACACACACAAGAGCAATGCACATATAAACCAAAAGCTATATAGAGACTTCTGTAAAATTACACATATAGGTCTATATAATATGAGACATGCTGAGGAAGGTTACACACATCAGTCGAGAACAGCGTGCTGGGGATGAGCAAGGTGTATGAGGAACCAAATCCAAACTTCTGAGAAAACTGACACGACTGCTCACCATTGCTGAGCACAAACTTTCGCCTTGGAAGATAAACCAACAGAACAGCAAGTCAACATGATATGGCATTCAAAAATATTAACCCTGTATGTGGCATAGTTTATAAAACTCGGTAACTCGTTATTTTAAGGTATGTTATATGTACTTACTATAGTAACTAACCCTAAATCAAACTCTTACTTTAATCCATAAAGTGTAACCTAAAATTGAATAGTCAAAAAAGATGTAGGAGGGGCTTTTATCCTTCAGGAACTGATTTTATTATAAGTGGATGCCGGACCAGGAGGTCTAATGATTAGTCACATGACTTGTACAGCTCAGGTGACTGGCTTAAAAAAAATAGTGTCCAGAACAGAGAAAATATGGCAGTATTTAGGTTGTGTATTTTCCAAGGCTGTATGCGCCAGCCAAGCAACTGCTATTGACATGAATGGAAATCCTAACCGTAAAAACAATGTACGTCAATAGAAAATAAGTAGTTGAGTATGGCACCCAAGCATTTCCAAGAAGGATTGGGAGTCAGTTTAAGATCATGCTTTCATGTGCTATTCAATTTAAAATAATTAATCGATTGCGTATTACCCCTTACATTAGAAATAAGATGAATTCTAGACTCCCCCTCCCTCAGTAATAAGTGCAAAACATCACTTGGAAACTATATTCATTGTGAATGTCATAGAATTTAGCTGTATTGGAAGAAAATTGTACACCACATTAAGAATATCTTGGGCATAAATGTAGATCTTGATCCAAGTTCACTTATTTTGGGCCTCCCCTCAGCAAGGCTTCTGAATAAACACCACAAAAGACCCTTCAGTATTTTGCTGCTAGGAAGAACATTTTAATGTTTTGGACAAAACTCCCTAAATAGGGAATTATCCTGATGGAATTTCTGACATTCATACAGCACCTCAGCAGAGGTATTTCATTGGATATGAACACCCTATTTGGATTTTGTTTCTTTTACCATAAGTATCTGTATCATCCCCTGTCATTTTTATTATTTTATCAGTATAATTTTATTATTGTTCCTATAGTTATTATTTGTTGTACATTGTATTTGTAAGCTTTTTTAAGATTTGTAAGTTTTTGTTAAGCTTACCTGGGATATTCTTTGTTATCTATTCTGTTATAACTGTTTTGTTGAAAAAATCAATTAAAAAAAATAAAGCTGTAAGCAGCCTTTAGGAAAACAGAGCATGGTGGGTAATATGCAAATAAGTAGGTAAATATAGGAGGACTATGTCAAAGTCATTTGTCATTTGCTACGTCAAAGCATGTTGGTAGTCTATTTAACATTTGCTGACACTTTTTAATATGTTGCTAGGAGTCCATATCAATGTTACACATGTCACTTCCTGTTGCCAGCAGGTGGCACTATGACTATAACTGAATATGGGCATGGAGATGGGCATGGCAATCGTAATATTTTATTAAACTTCAATGAAAAATCTAAAGAACTGACTTACGTCCCCTGAGAAACAAGCGTGTAGTTTGAAGTGACTGATGGCTGAATAGAATCCAAGTTAGTGATGTTCAGATCTGCTGTCCAGCCATTCACAAACCTGTGTGACATCAAACATCATTCAAGGAAAGTTCAGTTCCCTTTTGAGGGAACTCTATGCTACGTCTGAGTGATGATACTATGAGAATGCTCCTGCATGATTGCATCTGAAGCACGTTCAACAAACTCCAATTTCAATGGTGCAACATCACCCCGTGACATGTGATGGCGTACCACGGAAGCTATAAAAGATAGCCGGAACACAACAATGGCAGCTTCTGTGTCTTCAGTAAGCGCTCTGTGTTACTCTGTCCTCGTCTATTTGATGTTTGTTTGTCCCATAGACTTGAAAACCTTTAGAAATGAGGAGTTCAGATTGTGTGTGCTTCCTTGCCTTCATTACATCATGAGCAGAGATACAATATATGTGTACTCTGCTTGGGAGCGGAGCAGGCGATCAGCTCTTGATGGGCTTGCTGTGTTCATTGTCAATGTCCCAATGTGTGCAGAGTGACTCACACTAGGACAGTCGTTTCATTAGTATGGCGCATTGGGTATTTCATTCCCATAGTGTCATTACTCAGACGCAGCATAGAGTTCCCATTGAAAGGGAACGTCGACTTCAGCCAATCAGAAGCTGACGCTGTTGTGTTCTGGGTATCCTTCATAGCTTCTGCAGTACGCAATCAAACGTCACGGGGTGACATTGCACCAATGACATTGGAGATTGTTGAACACGTGCTTCAGACGCAATCACACAGGTGTGTTCCCATAGCGTCATCGCTCAGATGCAGCATCTTGTTCCCTTCTCTATTACAATCGTAATAGAGATGATTTAAAGAGCAGTTAAAACAATTTTAAAGTTCACTGACCTAACAGCATTCTTTCCTTCCTTTGGTTTGGACTTTATATCTTCTTTCTGGAGGAAAAAAAATCACTTATCTTTTTCACAGTTATAGTATCACAGTAATGTTTAACCAGGCCATGAATCTGTTTGTTCATTAAAATTTAATTGGACCAGTAAAGGCCCCAATATACTTCCAAGTGAAGAACAAGCATGTGGGACATCATTTAGACCCAAAACACAGCTGAAAACAGCTTGCCAGTGCAAACATTCTGGAAAACTTTGCGCCAGCTGTTAAACTCCTTTAAGCTGCCATTGGTTCATGACGATTATATAATAGATGGCTCTGCCTTCTTTGACAAGAAAGTGGTGTCTTTTATATATAACAAATAATAATGAATCCAAAATGTAAAAATATATTATTCACTCCACTTTCCTGCAACTCTGCAAATCTGTGGCTTTAACATTTGTATTTCTTTAGATGTGTTAAGAGGTCAAGCCGTTTTCTGTTGGTCTTGACACTATACACATTTGCAGATCAGAATTCACCAGACTTGGACTTTGGAATGCAAAGAAATGTAAAACACGAGCTTGTGTTTCCGGTCTCCAGAATTCACATGTGTATGAATAGAAGTGAATAAAGTGAAATGTGACCACTCCTTTGCAATGAGTACTGTATGTTGGGGCCCCCAAAACACCCTAGTACCCACATAGAAACATGCTAAAAAGTACTCTGAACACCTTAGAAAATACATAGCAACAACCCAAAGCACTCAAGCATCGTTGTGGTAACTTTTGCATGAGCAACAACCATTTTTCGTCTATGAAACTGCAATATGTTTGCTTGGTGCACACTTACCAGATACATGATGGATGGGTCGGAGGGGATGATCAAGGTGTGGCGGCCTCCTTCAATTAAACTAAAAGCTTTGGTGATCACAGGATTTGTGTTTAAGGACACTGTGATGTCCTGGTGATCAAATGTCACATAATCTCCATTGCTCTATAAAAAACACGAGAAACAATGGTGAAACATCTCTGTTCTGCAATGCTGCAGGAAGTGTGAATTAGATCTTAGTATGTGTGTGTTTGTATAAGATGTGTGTATGAGTGTGTGTAGTACCTCAAATGAGTCTATCAGAAGAGGCTCGTTGTGTGAGATGGTCACTTTCAATGAACTGCTGAACATGTTCACCACCTTTAGCTGGCTCTCAGAGGATGATGGGAAGTTTGGCAATGTTTTCTGAGGAGAATAAGATCATCAGATTGTGGAGCTTGAGAAGGCTTTTTCTGAATGTGAACACTTGAATCTGATTTACAGGTTTCACACTCACGTCGATCTCAATCTGGACTAAAGCTGCAGAAACAAACGCCATGGCAGCAAACAACATGCCAACCGTCATTCTCTTCAAAGGGCTGGAGCATAAAACAGATTCTCACAATATAACATTTATTATACACTGTATCCTCATCACTCTCTCCGCAGTTATGCCAAGAGATAAATCATTTCCTGTTATGTAGTAATTCATACCTGAAATTGAGGCCACACTTTTTAATGAGAGGGAAAATAATCCGGTCCATGATGGGCACCAGGGTCAGGATCAGGATGGGGTTCACAGTCTGAGAGGGAAGAGATTTCAGTCAAGCTACATAAGATACAGGTTTGTTTTGCCATTTCACACTCTTTCAAGAGTTTGAGGAAATTTCGAAAGTTCCTCAGACTGAACACTGTCTGTTGAGCTGGATGCAAACATAACAGGAATAAACTCACCTGCATCTGGTCTGGCTGCAGGATGAACGCTTTCTACAGACAGGAGGAAACGACATTGATTTAAAAAAAAACACATTTCAAATGATATTTCACAAATCTCTGTGTATTGAGCCTAATTCAGCTAGATTTTAATCATGACTATAGACATTGGATTATGTTAGACTGATAACACAAACATAAAATGAGTCACTGTTGACTAACTCTTCCATTTAGAGCAATTAAATGAAATCAAGACACTTACAAAGTCTCCGCTCATGGTGGTGGCCTGGAGAGTCCAGCGGGAGCCCTGCATACGATCAACAGACACAAACCATTAAGAAACGCCAATCCAACCTACAGACCCTACAGAGTTATCAGGTCAGATCTTTACCTTTTGGTCAAACAGGGTCCAAAACATGGGCAGGGGGATGTAGAGGAACAACACCTTCAACACCATCTTTATCTGAGCGATAAGAAGTTTCTATAGAAGAGAGAGAGAGAATAGAGGAATGTGTGTGTGTGTGCTTCATGGAATATCCTACATTGTGGACTAGATCCACACAATGATAGTAATATCTGAAATGAGTGTGTGTGTGTGTGTGTGTGTGTGTGTACCTACTTAACCATGTTTTGGGGACAAATTTGTACCCAGAAATGAGTTAAATCTGACAAAACCTCCTTTTAGTGACATCCTCATTTGTAATAAGTAATATTTTTTACAATTGCACTTATTTATTTATTTTTTTTTTTTTTACAATTTTATATATACTTTTACTTTTAAACAATAGAAGTCTATGGAATTTCCCTATTTAGGTAGCTAAGTAAAGATGGCAGGATTGTGACATACATCATATTTCTCATTGGCCCAGTCCATCCAGTGTTCCCTCTTTGGATGAATGCTGCTTCTGTGCCTAAAACGGTTTTTGATGGCAAACTACAGAAAGAGAAGACAATGCAAGTTACATAATCAGATTACTTTTTTCAAGTAACTTGTAAAGTAACATTACTTTGAAATGTACATCAAAATATCTGAGTTTGTGGAAGGGTCTTTACATTCGCCAAAAATAGAACTTTTTTTGGGTATTAAAAAACAAACAAGCAAGCCCAGCCCAGATGAGAAAAAGTAGCACAAAAAGTTATGTAACACATTACTTTCCATTAAAGGTACTTTTTTTAGGGAGTAAAAACACATTGTAACACATTACTTTTAAAAGTAACTTTCCCCAACAGTGAAGATGATTATAAGAATACATGGATTATAGGGCTTGTTTACCCCAAAATAAAAAAAAAATCTGTCATCATGTTTTCACCCTTTCATATTGTTCAAAAACAATTCGCACCACATTGACCACTAGTGTGAATGAGATTTGACATCTATACTGGAGTTTCAGCAAATTTTGTGAAAATTAAGTGACTTAAATGTTGTTGTGTTCCTCACACAAAGGTATCATGTGACCTTGGAATATAGAGCACAAGACAAATGGACTGCTTTCATGATTTTTATCATACATTTTAGTCTCTAAATTACCTGTGTGGAAAGAACAGCTTGAACAATCTGCTAAATATCTCTTTTTATGTTCCATATTTCATGTGTTAAACCAATAAACGATGACAGAATTTTCAATTTTTGTTGAAATACTCCTTTAAACAGGATACTTATTGAGTATGGCCGACTCACCCCTATGCATTTACACACAGACCAAATAATGTTTCCTTCTGGATCTGTTTTGACATACATGCCACTGCCAGCGATGAACACCACTGTAACACACAGTACACATCAGAATCACATGCACAGATCACAGTGTGTGTACAGTTTGAACTCAGTCTTACCCAGAGACACGACCATGAGAGCGGCTGGGACCCCAAAAGCCAGAGGATAGCACTGCTGCTGAGTGTGGATACCACACTCCTGAGCTGCACACACGGAGGAGGAGCGTTAGTCGGGGAGAAGGGTGTTATGGAAAAATATAATGGAAATGTGTGTTAAAGTGCCCCTATTATGCTATTTTAAAGGTTCCTATAATTTTGTTTTGCGGTCTCCTACAGCAGGTTTACATGCATCCAAGGTAAAAAACACATTAATTTTCTCATAATATCAATTGCAGCATCAGCTCTTTTTTCACAGTGTCTGAAACGGTTTGATAAAGGATTCGGTCTCTCTAAACCCCGCCTTTCTGAGAGCCTGCTCTGCTCTGCTCTGATTGGTCAGATGCCCCAGTCTGTTGTGATTGGTCAGAAACCAAACTCTCATTATCATATCTGAATTTCAGCTCTTGATTTACAGTGATACGAACAGTAACGATGGCGTCGGTTTTGCTGTATCAAAGCGGATTTGCTTTAACAGCGTCTTCTCGACATGAACAACACGAACCAAACTCTTCCAGTCTCAGCTACAACTACAGTGTTTGAGGGTCAAAGTTCACCAGCAGCCAATGAAGATCATAGACTTGCATTATGCAAATGTGTTACAAACCTATGCATGTTCAGCAGGAAGTGCGACTGAATTACTGACGACTCGTTCCAGCAGTTCAGAATCACTTCTTTCTTTAGAGAGACAAAAACTCAATTTCTCTGCACTTTGAAACTTTGCAGATCTTTTACATTCACAAACAGCTCTATTACACGCTACAGGAAAGGGAATATCTGAAAGAGCATAATAGGGGCACTTTTAATGCGTGTACCTCTGAGAACAGGAGTAATAAGAGTGGAAAGAAGACTTCCTGCATTGATGCACAGATAAAACACTGAGAAGAATGTGTTGAGTTGGCGACTCTGCAACGATCAACACATCACAACAAACCATTAGACAGAAAGATGAAGAAGTAGTAAAGCTGATGAAGATGTTAGGAAGCATCATACCTGATGTTCCTGAAACTGATCGCCACCAAATGCAGCCACGCATGGTTTAATACCACCAGTTCCCAAAGCAATGAGGACCAAACCGAGCATGGACAGAGCGCTGACATACAAACACAAACACACATGCACATGTTTGTTTCCCATGTTTTATGGGGACATTCCATAGGCGTAATGGTTTTTATACTGTATATTCTCTCCCCTTACACTAACCCTAAACCTACCCATCACAAAAAACTTTCTGCATTTTTACATTTTCAAAAAACATCACTTAGTATCATGTATAAGCTGTTTTCCTCATGGGGACCAAAAAATGTCCCCACAAGGACAACAATTTCAGATATTTGTGGGGACAGTACCAGCGAGATAATATTAAATAAAATTAGCCAGCTAACTACCTACTATGAAATGCCCTTGAGCATGAAAACAGCTCTTTTTAGAAAACACATTAATGCTTTATGAATATGTTTTTGACTTTTATATACTTTTTGCTTCTAATCAAATGATGTAATGTCATTGGTTTGGTTCATGGTGTTGCTTCTCTTCTCTTCTGACTAAATTCTATGCTGAGATTCTCGTCTAAAGCGAAACGTGGCAGCTGATGGACAGATGTGCTCTGTGTGTTGATCGACTCACATGTGGAAGGTGAAGTTATCCGGCGTGCCGTCTCTGTTAGTATCGGTGATGTCATGAACAGTGCTGATGGCCATGATGACCTGGCCAATGGCGTACACTATCGACAGGTATATGATTGTTCTGAAAGCACATAAACACAATCAGCCATGACAGCACACGCTTACAGATCAGACTGCATTTACTCTCGAAGTGTGGGACAGATTCAGATTCATCAGTCAGGGAATTTCCCTATAAAACCTACTTGAACTTCCCGAGCCAGGAATCAGCAATGATGGCACCCATGATGGGTGTCAAGTAGCACAGCGCCACAAAGGCATGATAGATTGAGGTCGCGAGGTCATCATCCCAAAGCAGAAAATATCGGAAATACAGCACCAACACAGCTAGACAGACAGAGACAGATTTATTTTCATTGTTATGATCATTTAATCACAATTTTACACTGTCACAGTATCAGTAGGGTCATTTTATATTTTGCTCTTTTACCATTTTATTGCAAGCAGTGAATCTATTGGAATTGTATTGTGTTTCTATTGATTTTTGAGCTTCTCGCTTATTTTTGAAACCATAAAAGTGTCTGTGCATTAGAGACTGTAAAGATTCTTGGTTAGGATGGTTTCAAATCAGTCAAACCCCTTCAAAGGTAAGTGCAACGACATGTGTCAAGCTCTAGATGGCACTGTAATAATTACTGTACATTCACTGATTCTTGAGATATGGGACAGAAGTTCGTTTTTATTATTTAATAATACTTTATTTTTATATTTGTAGACAAAGGTCTCAGGTAATGAATCATGTAAGGGAACAGGTTTTTCTGAAAATGTTTTTTCTAAAAATGTATATTTATTTACTTTGGAACTTAATTTGTGTCAACTCTGTCAGACGCATTCAAAAGCGTTATATTTTAATTTGATCCATTCAAAAACAGTATAAAGTCTAAAATTATGTAATAATGGTGTTTAGTAAGCTAAGTGAAAAAATAAAAAAATTCTTTATAATTTTTCTTGGGTTATTATGAACAATACAGTTCTTAAATTATTTAATTCTCTACCCTCCTTTTCAATATTAAACATATATAACCAATGTTCATAGGTGAATCAGACATGATATCATGTAGTTCAGTTGATGTTTTAATATTTTAACACAATAAACTGAGAAAAAGAAGACATTTCTTTAAAAATAAACAAAAACCTTCACCTGATGGTAATAATTTCTGACAGAGTTGACAAATTCTGACGAAGTTGACAAATACTGACGGAGTTGACAAATTCTGACGGAGTTGACAAATACAGACGGTGTGGATAACTACTGATGGAGTTGACAAATTCTGATGGAGTTGACAAATTCTGACAGTGTGGATAAATACTGATGGAGTTGACAAATACTGACAGAGTTGACAAATACTAACGGAGTTGAGAAATACTGACGGAGTTGAGAAATTCTGACAGTGTTGACAAATTCTGACGGAGCTGACAAATACTGACGGAGTTGACAAATACTGACGGAGTTGACAAATTCTGACAGTGTTGACAAATTCTGACCGAGTTGACAAATACTGACGGTGTGGATAAATACTGACGGAGTTGACAAATACTGACGGTGTGGATAAATACTGACGGAGTTGACAAATACTGACGGAGTTGACAAATTCTGACAGTGTTGACAAATTCTGACCGAGTTGACAAATACTGACGGTGTGGATAAATACTGACGGAGTTGACAAATACTGACGGAGTTGACAAATTCTGACCGAGTTGACAAATACTGACGGTGTGGATAAATACTGACGGAGTTGACAAATACTGACAATGTTGACAAATTCTGACGGAGCTGACAATTACTGACGGAGTTGACAAATACTGACGGAGTTGACAAATTCTGACAGTGTGGATAAATACTGACGGAGTGGACAAATTCTGACGGAGTTGACAAATACTGATGGAGTTGAGAAATACTGACGGTGTGGATAAATACTGATGGAGTTGACAAATACTGACGGAGTTGACAAATACTGACGGACAAATTCTGATGGACAAATTCTGACGGAGTTGACAAATTCTGACGGAGTTGACAAATACTGACGGTGTGGATAAATACTGACGGAGTTGACAAATTCTGACTGACAAATTCTGACGGAGTTGACAAATTCTGATGGACAAATACTGATGGTGTGGATATATACTGACGGAGTTGACAAATTCTGACGGAGTTGACAAATACTGATGGAGTTGAGAAATACTGACGGTGTGGATAAATACTGACAGAGTTGACAAATACTGACGGAGTTGACAAATTCTGACGGAGTTGACAAATACTGACAATGTTGACAAATTCTGACGGAGTTGAGAAATACTGACGGAGTTGAGAAATACTGATGGTGTGGATAAATACTGACAGTGTTGACATATGCTGACCGAGTTGACAAATACTGACGGACAAATTCTGACGGTGTTGATAAATACCGATGGAGTTGACAAATTCTGACGGAGTTGACAAATTCTGATGGAGTTGACAAATACTGACGGAGTTGACAAATTCTGACGGAGTTGACAAATACTGACGGAGTTGAGAAATACTGACGGTGTGGATAAATACGGACGGAGTTGACATATACTGACGGAGTTGACAAATTCAGACGGTGTGGATAAATACTGACGGAGTTGACAAATTCAGACGGTGTGGATAAATACTGACGGAGTTGACAAATTCTGACGGTGTGGATAAATACTGACGAGTTGACAAATACTGACGGAGTTGACAAATACTGACGGAGTTGACAAATACTGACGGTGTTGACAAATACTGACAGAGTTGACAAATATTGACGGAGTTGACAAAGGTCCAGCTGGGGCCAAATATACAGTATATGTAAATAGAATCATGAACAACATTAGAAGAATTCCCCATGTGCAAAAAACATATTAAATCACATTATATAGACTTTTTGAGAGCACTTGTCAACCATCAGACATAAAACCTGACAGAGTTGACGTCTGACAGAGTTGACAAAATAGAATTTTTTTCCACCTTTTCCACCTGTACAGTTGCTGCCTTAATAAACATATCAAAAATGCCAATATATATCCCACAACTATTTACAGAAACTAATATGACGGATGACGGAGCTGACATGTTAAAGCTGTGACCGCAGAGACTTCAACATTGTTTGTATAAAACATAAAAAATATAAGACTTCCAGGATTATGTGTCCTACTGTGAGATCCACAATGAGCAGGAAATATAAGTGCTCCTGAGAGAGCCTGATTTATTCAGAATTATAAAAAATCCTGATGGAGTTGATGCAAAGTGAGGACACAACTTTGATAGGCATTTTTATGAAAAATATAATTCAAGACTTCATTTTTGATTGTTTGCATTTTTAAACACTTTGCTTGGCAATTTTACAGTGTGACCTCATGCTGAGGACAGGCTAAATTACATTGTTTTCCAAGTATAGAGCATGTACATTAACAAAATTATTTAAAAATAAGTATCCAGATCCCCCTTAGATGTAACTTTTTAAGTATTTTTATTTTGATAAATTTATTTATTTTTAACATAAAGAGGGCTTTTGTTTGTAGGACATATTTCGTCCCTTATCTCAAGAATCAGTGCATTGCAAACTTACATTTACACTAAAAAAATAATTATAATAATAATAAAAAGAAGCCTGAACCATACAGGGGAAAATGTCTCTATGTACCAGCTACAAATATTTAGAAATTAGGGGAGAAATTTGCAATTTGCATGTGAGAAGTGTCTTAAAGAAGCCGGTCCTAAGTCGTTTTTCAGAGTCACATGAAATGTGTTGTATCTCATACACAGACACTTGGCATTGATCAAATTATTTTGTAAATATCGGTGCATTTTTCCACGTAGCCTGTAATAAATAGCTGAACCGTATGTTCGGAGTACAATACGCAAAGGTCCACAAAGCCTGAAGCAAACAGACACCGTGTGACAGTTTCTGTCCTGTAGGAGTCACTGCACAACTGTGTCGCTAATCAGCAGGATGTGTTCTTTATTACCCTTAGATGATATTGTTATATCTACTTGGATTTTTATGATTGACAATTGCTGCAACAGTGTTTATCACACATGGACTAGTTATGTTCACACAGTGTTTTACTTGTCTTTTTAAAATGTAGCAGTCAAAACGCGTGCACACTCTTACCTCGCATGCCATAGTAGGAAAATCTCTCACAGAACTCGTTTACCACAATGAAGAAAATGCTGATTGGATACCCACAACACTCAGCCGTCTGTACCAACACACATTAAATGAGATGGAAACATATGGAAGCACACTATAACATGTACTACACAAAAATAGCATATATTTCATTACTCAAAAACATATTATTTAGATTGATGTTTCTACAGTATACCTAAGAAAAAAAGAGACAGGATTGAAAGCATAAAGACAAAGACAATGTAATGGCATTATTCAGCTGTGATGAGCATTTTCAGAATCAGATTATCACTTTGATAAGTCAAGTTTACTTAGAGTAGCTGTCTGAATGAGAACATATATATTTTTATTGATATTATATAAAAGTTCATTATAATTATTACACAATAACCCTAAATTAAAACATGTTTTCAGAACAAAAGAAAACAGATTTTGCTTCGTTTATGAATTTATTTTCCAAATGCGGGTTCACTCGAATGTCCTCAAGGATATTTATAGAAGATTTACATCACTTTTGGGAACAATTTTGTTTCCAAACCGTAGTAAGACAACACACGCGCACACACACACTAGGTTTCCATGTTTTATGGGGACTTTCTATAGACATAGTGATTTTCATACTGTACAAACTGTAAATTTTGTCCCATAACCATAAACCTACCCATCACAGAAAATGTTTTGCATGTTCAAAAAACATCACTTAGTGAGATTTATAAGCTGTTTTCATCATAGGGACCAAAAGACGTCCCCGCAAGGACAAGGATTTCAGATGTTGCCATCTTTGTAGGGACATTTTGTCCCCATAATGTCCCCAAATTATTTCATAAATCATCTTACCTCTTTCCTCTTTTTCTTAGTCTCATCCATCTTTTCGTCTGTGAGATGAATACGTTTTTAGTTCACATACAACATCAAATTGTCAACATCAAGTTGTACTGATAATTTCTGAGACTGAATAGATTTTAACGCGCACACACGAGGTCCTCACCTGGCATATTGACAGCAGGAGTGTGTTTGTGTGTGACTGCTGGATACCTGTGTGAGAAAAGACCTGAGCAGCGCAGAACGTCTGTGTAAGAGCAGCTGAAACAGGTGTGTGTCTTATTAGCATGGACTGTGTCCTGCCTGCTTTATGACATGAACAAGAGCAAGACAGATAGATAAATAATACTCGGGGGTCCATAGGGTAAGAACAACAGCACACACTGCGTTTTCTACACTGTTTACAGTGCTTTATAGAAGACGTAATCATCAATTCAAATCTTCAGTTCTCAGATAAAACAAAAACAAGGCAAAAAACTAAAAGAAAAACCATACAAACAAAAAATAAAAACAAGACAAGAAAAACGAGGTAACATTTTAGTATAGGGAACACATATTCACTATTAACTACGACTTTTGCCTGAATAAACTCTTAATTTACTGCTTATTAATAGTTAGTAAGGTAGTTAGTGAACAGCAAATATGCAAGCTTATAAGCAATTAGTTCAAAGTGAGGATTGTTCCCCATACTAAAGTGTTACCAAAAATGACAAACAAACAAAACAAGAGAAAAACAAGCAAACAAAAAACAAGACAAAACAACAAAAACAAGACAAGACAAAACAAAACAAACAAAACAAGAGAAAAACAAGACAAAACAACAAAAACAAGACAAGACAAGACAAAACAAAACAAACAAAACAAGAGAAAAACAAGCAAACAAAAAACAAGACAAAACAACAAAAACAAGACAAGACAAAACAAAACAAACAAAACAAGAGAAAAACAAGACAAAACAACAAAAACAAGACAAGACAAGACAAAACAAACAAAACAAGAGAAAAACAAGCAAACAAAAAACAAGACAAAACAACAAAAACAAGACAAGACAAAACAAACAAAACAAGAGAAAAACAAACAAAAAACAAGACAAAACAAGACAAGACAAAACAAAACAAACAAAACAAAACAAGAGAAAAACAAGCAAACAAAAACAAGACAAAACAACAAAAACAAGACAAGACAAAACAAACAAAACAAGAGAAAAACAAGCAAACAAAAAACAAGACAAAACAACAAAAACAAGACAAAACAAAACAAGAGAAAAACAAACAAAAAACAAGACAAAACAACAAAAACAAGACAAGACTAAACAAGACAAGACAAAACAAAACAAACAAAACAAGAGAAAAACAAGCAAACAAAAAACAAGACAAAACAACAAAAACAAGACAAGACAAAACAAAACAAACAAAACAAGGTCAAGTTTATTTATATAGCACTTTAAAAGCAACATGAGTGCTGACCAGAGCGCTGCACAACCGACATACAAATATATCGTCTTACAATAAAAGCATTATTGAGAAAAAAGGTTTGAAATACTAACAGTGTAGATAAGAGAAACAAAACAAAAAGGAATAATACAAACCCCATTTCCAGAAAACCACATCTGTGATTTGTTAATTCTCTTGAGCCTTTGTTTTAACTGACAAAAGTACAAAGAAAAGATTTCCAATGTTTTCACTGACCAACATAATTGTATTTTGTGAATAAAACCAATTTTAATTTTGATGGCTGCAACACACTCCAAAAAAGTTAGGACAGAAGCAAAATAAAAGTGAAAAGATTATATAATATCCGAGGTAAACTATTCTTAAACAGTTCCCAATTAGCAGGTGAATTGGTAATAGGTGAGGGTTTGGGTGTAAAAGAACTTCTCAGTCTCACCACTTTGAGCCAAATGTCATAAGGGAATTGTCAAACAATTCAAAAATCACATTTCTCAATGCAAGATTGCAAAGAATTTATGTCTTTCACCATCTACTATACATAATATTGTAAAATCAAGAGGGAATCAAGAGAAATCTGCATAAGGCCAATTAGGACACCTCAGTTGAATGTGCGTGACCTTTGAGCCCTCAGATGGCATTGCATTAGAAACCGTCATGCTACTGTGTTGAATACAGCCACATGGTCACTTAACAGTTGTCTGACGCTGCATCAAAAAATGCAACTCAAATCTCTGTTACTCAAGGAGAAAGCTACACATCTGTTGTATGCAGAGATGCTGCTGAGTTCTCTGGGCCTGAGCTCTTCTCAGATGGTCTTTTTTGGAAAAAACTGACACTGAGTTCTCAGTCCCAAAGACAAAAGGGACTTTCATCAGCGACTGGTGCAAAAGAAAACATCGGTCATGGTATGGGGTGCATCACTGCAAACCGTATGAGTGACTTGCATTTGTGTGAAGGAATCATTGACATGGAGGCATATATTTGGATTGTATAACTGCCATAAAGATGACATCTTTCCTGGGAAGCAAGACAATGCCAGGCCTCATCCTGCACGTGTTACCCGGAGGTGCTGCACTGTGTCTACAATGTAAACAGCTTGACAGGGAAGAGAAGAAATTGTTGAATAAAGTAATTGTTTTAGTTTTGTTTTTGAGCATAAAAAGTATTCTCGTCGCTTCATAACATTAAGGCTGAACCACTGCAGTCATGTTTACCTTGAATGTGGTAATTACGTTGCTTTCTCTAGGGGTTCAGAAAGCTCTCAGATTTCATCAAAAAGATCTTAATTTGTGTTCTGAAGATGAACGAAGGTCTTACGGGTGTGGAGCGACATGAGGGTGAGTAATTCATGACAGAAATTTCACTTTTGGGTGAACTAACCCTTTAGATTTACGAAGCACCTTAAGCTGCAGAATACTAGTTCTGACTACAGAATTGATTTGTTTGGCAAATGTTAGCTCAGGATCAAGAATAATTAAAATTTTCAACTTTATCTCAAATGTTATCTTAAAGGAAGCCCAGGGTAGGACTTAGTTAAGAGTAAAAATAATTTCAGTCTTATTCTGCTTTTGTTGAAGTAAATTGTTGTCCGTCCAATCCTTAATGTCCTCTAAACAAGCTAGCAAAGAGGACACTGAATCAGTACCTGATTTTAGATGGAAACAGAGCTGGGTGTCATCGGCATAAATATGGTATGAAACTTTACGAGACTCAAATATAAGGTGAAGAGCGAGCAAATACAGAGAAAATAAGGTTGGACCCAGAATGGAGCCCTGGGGCACCCCACAAGTGACAGGAACTGAGCTTGATGAAAATTCTCCAATTTCCACCGAAAAACTCCTATTTGTGAGATATGATTCAAACCAATCTAATGCAGCATCATGAATGCCAATCTCAAGATCTAATCTCTTTAACAGAATGCGATGATCATCCTGCACGTGATACATCAGAGTGGTTTGAAGACACTCTACACCGTAGACTGGGTGTGTCTGACTGCCTGCCTACAGTCCAGATCTGACTCTTATTGAAAATGTTTGGTCCATCATGAAAAGGAGAATCAGACAACAATGACCACAGACTGTTGCACAGATGTTTTGTATCAGGCGAGATTGGATAAAAAAAAGGAAAGGTGATGTGACACAGTGGTAAACATGGCTCTGTCCCAAGTTTTCTGGAGTGTGTAGCAGCCATCAAAATTTGTTTATACTTACAAAATACAATAAAGTTGTTTAGTGAAAACACTGGAAATCTTTTCTTTGTACTTTTGTCAGTTAAATAGAGGTTCGAGAGAATTAACAAATCACAGATTCTTCATTTTATTGCATTTTTACAAAATGTCCCAACTTTTCTGGAAATGGGGTTTGTACAAAACACCACCAAACACAAAAACCATGACTGAACTAAAGGTGTCGAGTTAAGCATAAGCCTGAGGGGGGAAAATGTTTTAAGAGATGATTTAAATGTAGATAACATAGGGGATGATCTGATGGAAAAAGGTAAGGAGTTCCAGAGCTCAGAACTGAGAAAGCCCTGTCCCTTTTGGATTTTAGTCGAGATTTTGGAATAGTCAATAACAGCTGGGAGGAGGATCTGAGCATTCTCTCAGGAGAGTAGAATGATGAAGATCTGAAATATAAGTAGGAGCAAGACCATGAAGTGCTTTAAATACAAATACTTAAACCTTAAAATCGACTCTGAATTGAACAGGTAACCAATGAAGTGATGCTGACACGGGTGTGATATGCTCCCTCTTTTTTTGTCCCTGTCAAAACATGATCCGTACCAGTTATTGGCGCGAGAGTGAGGACTGATTCATTGCAGCGTAAAGAGAGTTACAATAATCAAGCCTGGTTGAAAATGAATGCATGGATAACAGTCTCCAGATCATTAAAACTAAGAACATTCTCAAAGGGTTAGTTCACCCAAAAATTACATTTCTTTCATTTATTACTGACCCTCATGTCTTTCCAAACCCGTAAGCTCTTCATTCATCTTCGGAACACAAATTCAGATATTTTTGATGAAATCTGAGAGCTCTCTGACCCCTCCATAGACAGCAATATAATCAACACTTTCAACGCCCAGAAAGGTAGTAAAGACATAGTTAAAATAGTCAACGTGACTGCAGTGGTTCAACCTTAATGTTATGAAGCGACGAGAATACTTTTTGTGAGTTTGTGATACTGAGTTGGCGTTCTGGCGTAGAACCCGGAAGTGCTGCACTGTGTCTACAATGTAAACAGCTTGACAGGGAAGAGAAGAAATTGTTGAATAAAGTAATTATTTTAGTTTTGTTTTTGAGCATAAAAAGTATTCTCGTCGCTTCATAACATTAAGGTTGAACCACTGCAGTCATGTTTACCTTGAATGTGGTAATTACGTTGCTTTCTCTTGGGGTTCAGAAAGCTCTCAGATTTCATCAAAAAGATCTTAATTTGTGTTCTGAAGATGAACAAAGGTCTTACGGGTGTGGAGCGACATGAGGGTGAGTAATTAATGACAGAAATTTCACTTTTGGGTGAACTAACCCTTTAAATTTACGAAGCACCTTAAGCTGCAGAATACTAGTTCTGACTACAGAATTGATTTGTTTGGCAAATGTTAGCTCAGGATCAAGAATAATTAAAATTTTCAACTTTATCTCAAATGTTATCTTGAACGAAGCCCAGGGTAGGACTTAGTTAAGAGGTGTGGAGCGCCAAACAAAATAATTTCAGTCTTATTCTGCTTTTGTTGAAGTAAATTGTTGTCCGTCCAATCCTTAATGTCCTCTAAACAAGCTAGCAAAGAGGACACTGAATCAGTACCTGATTTTAGATGGAAACAGAGCTGGGTGTCATCGGCATAAATATGGTATGAAACTTTATGAGACTCAAATATAAGGTGAAGAGCGAGCAAATACAGAGAAAATAAGGTTGGACCCAGAACGGAGCCCTGGGGCACCCCACAAGTGACAGGAACTGAGCTTGATGAAAATTCTCCAATTTCCACCGAAAAACTCCTATTTGTGAGATATGATTCAAACCAATCTAATGCAGCATCATGAATGCCAATCTCAAGATCTAATCTCTTTAACAGAATGCGATGATCCACTGTATCGAAAGCAGCATTCAAGTCCAATAATAGAAGAATAGTACAGCTACCAGAGTCTACAGATAGTAAAAGGTCATTTACTGCCCTTAAAAGAGTCAGTACTGTGTTTGACTCTAAAGCCAGACTGAAAAAACAAAAACAAGACAAAATGAAAAAGACAAGACAAACAACAAAAACAACTCAAGGTCAAGACACAAAACAAATATGATAATTAATGCTGATATCTTAAAAATATCCTAAAAAATACTAAAAGAGCGTTTGGGAATTGTGTGAGATTTATTCAAAGCATTAGGGACAATGCCAGTTTAAATACAGCAGAGCAAAGACTGTTAAATACAGATAAAAAATAACATCACATTCAGCTGTGTCCCACAGTATAAAAATATCTGATAATTGATTAACATAATGAACATTAACATTTGTGTGTCCGCCGCACCTCCAGTGTATCACATGCAGTGAAAGCGCTGAGGCCACGCCCACTGCTGCAGAAACACGGCTTTATAACCGACTCCACCCCAACCTGATGCTGACGGTGGTTTAAACCTGACGGCAAAGACATCCGACGCTCAGACTTCAGTCCGTCATTCAAACACTGAAAAGTCTGAGCTTGAAGAAATAAAATAAAATTAGCAAAATAAAAAATATATTAGCAGAGGATGCAGATATTTATAACAGGTAAAAAGCCGTTGCAGTCTGTGCTTACATTGGGGACGTGAGTTTGAATTTCTGAACCATTCTTCCCCTCTTCTCTGCATTATTTCCTCTGCTCTCTTTACTGCGGTTATTAATAAAACTGGCAAACTGGCCAAAAGTAAAATACACAGTTTTTTGATTAAGTCTCCACAGGAAACATTAGGTGAAATCCCCTGGATGAGGCAGAAACATATAGATCTCCTTCCCTCAGTTCTCCTCCACTTCCGTGATGACATCTGGGAAAGCAGCTGTGTGTGTCAGGGTTGGAGATGTGAAACAAAAGGTGAAAGGTCATAAGGTCAATGCAGGGGTCAGGTTCACACCACTGAGGAGGAGTTGGGCAGGCCCTGGATGGTGGCGGCAGTGGGCGTCCCGCTGATGGCATTGAAGATGTGCAGTGAATCCGGAATAGGACTACGCATCCCATCATCCAATGGACTTATCTATAGAGAGAGAGAAGGAAAAAGAGCAAGAAAGATCAGAAATAATGCAACACTGCAGTATGTTTGATGCCCACATGGAATCTGAACATATTCTTTAATGATTGTCGGGGCAAATGTGTGGAAATTTGCAGAAGGTTGAATCCTGTGGATTTCTGCAGATTCCACGTAAGCCTAAAGGCATGCTTCAAGCGAAATCCAAGAATGAACCGGTGTCGTCATTTCGAACAAAATCAGGCAAAAATGACGTTTGTTTTGGGAGTTCAACAGTTTGCCAAAGTGAACCTTCCAGAAAAGTATGCTCTGGCTAGTAAACTCCTTTAAGCTACCATTGGTCAGTGGCGATGACATAATAGGTGGGTGTGGCTCTGAGGCTCTGCCTTGTTTGATATGTAAATCTTCTCAGGTTCATTTCTTCTGTTCAGTCCGTCGAGGTCAGACGTGGGTAAAAACATGAACACTCTGGAAAGCCGCTTTATAGTAGAAAATGAAGTTGTAATTCTAATTGAAAGACACACTGACACTGTTTTCTTCATGTTTAATACTGTAAAGCTGCGGATTTAAAGCAATCTATTGTATAAAGTGCTATATAATAAACTTGGCATGACTGCAGAGCTGGTGCAAAGACTTTATATACAGAAAGACGGTGCACTCGTATTATTATGAATGAGAGAAAGTGGAACGCGTAATATGGCGGAATAAGACCCGCCTTCTGATTAAGAGCTAATCGCCGAATGGTAAAGTCATCGCGTCACTGCAGCTGCCGTTAGAAGCTCCGGTTCCTACAGAAACAGTCAGACACACACTTAACACATGCGCATTAGCTTTACCCAGCCTGAAAAATGCTGGTTTTTGTCATGATTCGAGCGTTTAGAACCTACATTTCTGAAGCAGTTGTTGTCAGATTTCATTGATGATTTCAAATATGAAATTTAATCGAAAGCTTGGTGAAGAGCTTTGGAGAATTTGATGTTTCCCCATTCAAAGAGATATTAGCTGCACTTGCATGCCCGAGATGCTCGTTTCTAAGATGGCCGCCGCGTGAAATGACTTGTCTTAAAGGGACTTTGGCTGGTGCAAACATATCCACATCAGATGCTTTCTCAGCTGCTGTTTTCTCACCACTGTCATTTTTCTTGTGTGTTTATTTTGTTATTGAGAGGAAATCGTGCAGCACATATTTACATATCAATCTAATCGTCACTCTCAGCAATATGGATGGCGCGAGAGTTTGTTAACAGTATGTCGCTGAAAAGTTATTTCAAACTCCTTGTTACCCCTAAGCAATCGGGGCCTTAAGAATGCATATAAGAAATGATTTACCATTCGATCTGACCATGAGAGCAAAAGAGGAAGAGAAAACAGAGAGAGATTAAAGAAAAGCATGGAAATCCAACAGAGACATTATGGATAAAGTGTCAGTGTGTTTGTGTGTCTTACAGGCTCGTGCATGATGGCGGACAGCTCTTTAGTGAGATCTCTGTAGTTGGCCTTCATCTCGTCATGATACTCCTGCTGATCTTCTTTAATCAGACGCTCATTAACGCCCAAACCCAGACCACATGCCTCCACAAACTGCCTGCAGAACACCACACAAACACACACACGATCTGAGCCGATAGTTAAACACCAGTCAAAGACTGAGCCAAAGGGTTATCCTTAAACGCAGGAAATTCATCCATCCATCTATATTCATGTTTTTGAAAGAAGTCTCTTCTGCTCAGCAAGGCTGCATTTATTTGATTAAAAATACAGTGAAAACAGCTTCATATTTCTGTTGAAACAGAGATGCATGTTGTTTTCAGGATTCTTTGATTAATAGAAAGTTGAAAAGAACAGCATTTATTTGAAACACCCCACATTACAAATGTTTTTTTCTGTCCCTTTTCGATCAATTTAATGCGTCACTGAGAAAAGTTTGAATTAAAAAAAGCGTACTGTGTAAAAACCTTTGAACGATACTGTAAATATGTAATGTTGTTAATAGTTTCAGACTGACTCAGACTGTGTGTATTTACCGGAAGACTTCTTTCAGCTGTTTGACTTTGTTGTCTGGGTATTTCTTAGTGCTGGCATCGTCCAGGAAAGCCCTGGCGTAAGCAAGAGGCCCGGCATTTACCTGGAGAGTGAAAGACAGGTTTATAGACATCACGAAACTGTCTGAGCATGAGGTCACGTGTTTGTGTACCTGCACACTGATGCTGCCCTGCAGTTTGAGCTGGAGCTGGATCATGTCCACGTCGCTGCAGGAACACAGCTGTCTGATCTCCAGCACTTTCTTAGTCATCTCATCAATGGCCACCTCGATGGGGTTCAGATCCACATGATGCTGATACATCACCGTGATGCGCTTCTTCACATACGGGAACGAGTGTGTGGCTGAGAGATGAATACAAAGTAAGTTAACAGGATTTACTAATGAAAGTTATTACATTTTTTTGGTCACACTTTAGTTTAGGGTCTAATTCTCACTAATAACTATGATTTTTGCCTTAATAAACTCCTAATTACTGCTTAATAATAGTTAGTAAGGTAGTAGTTAAGTTCAGGTATTGGGTAGGATTAAGGGATGTAGAATATGATCATGCAGAATAAGGCATTAATATGTGCTTTATAAGTACAGCCAATATCCTAGTAATATTTTTACAATCACTAGGACCCATTTCTCAATTCTTGGGTCAGTTTTTCAAAACACAACATCAGTCTATGTGGGATAAACCGTGAATCATTTATCACTGGTTCAATGACGACATCTTTCAGTTTACATGAATCCACAAACTCAATCAATCTACAGGCCAATATGTACATTTACATACTCTTTTCAAAACTGGTTCGAAGCCTAACATAATACAAAACTGAATTTGCTACACGTCTAGAGTAAAACCATAATGAAATATATTCCGAATCTAGAAACTGAAATACTATCAAAACAATTATATGTAGCTGAACACCTACACAGATATTCATCTTTCAGTTTCATTACCATCTATACTAAAGGGGAAACTTAGGAATAATTGTGTACTGTACTGTTTCAGGTCATTGTTTTATGAGTGATAAAGGCTCTGTTTACACCTGGTATTAAGAGTCATTTTGGTCGATCGGATCATAAGTGGACGAGGGAGACCTCTTTCCACCTCGTCTCTTTTGTCCGCTTTCAAACGCTTCTGTCCTGATTTCTTCAAGGGAAGGGTCTATGGACAGGTAAATGTATGGGCTTTTTTTTGTTTTTTGATCTAATAGACAAAATAAGCTCACGCAATTTACATATGAACACGAACAGAGACGACGGAAAAACACACAGAGAGCATCAGCTTTCGTTTCTGCTCTGACAGCCGCAATACCACGCCGAATGCTGTAAAGAATTCAGGAATGGTGAGAGAACATTGTGCTTGATATGTTTTTCATCTTCAAACCAAACTTGGGTCTTCAGCCAACAAAGTTTAAATCCCGTCTGTCTAGAGCGTTTCCTATAATGTTTACACATTAGGTCAGAGTAGGCGATCTTTAGTGGCAGTTCAAACACTACGAATGTAATCAGGTCTAATGCCGTTTCCACCTGGTGTTAAGATGTGTTTTGGTCGATCGGATCACAAGTGTACGACCATAAATACAGGGTCTAAAACAGGTTGAGCTTGTCCACTTTCGACCACTTCCAGAGGTAGTTGAAAAAACATTCGACCGGATTGTTTCTCATGTGCTCGAACAGTGCCAAAGACCTCCTTCTCTCCGCCTACCGAACGCATAACATTATAGGAAGCGCTCTAGCCAGACGGGATTTAAACTCTTGTCGACTGAAGACCCAAGTTTGGTTTGAAGATGAAAAACGTAGCAGGTACAATGTTCTCCCACCATTCCTGATTTCTAACACACACACTCAGCGTTTGGCCGGTCTCGCATCTGTCAGAGCGGAAACGAAAGCAAATGCTCTCTGTATGTTTTTCTGTCAGCTCTGGTCGTGTTCACATTTAAATCACATCAAAAGATCTGAAAAAACCCACACATTTACCGGCCCATAGACCCTCCCGGGACAGAAGTGGTTGAAAGTGGATACAAGAGATGGACTAAAACGAGTATGTGCCTCCTTCATCCACTTGTGATCCGATCGACCAAAACAAATCTTAACACCAGGTAAAAAACAGGGGCCTGAGACAAGAATGAAGTGTCTCTGTAGTTTTACTGACTTCTGAATGTGAAATTGTGAAGTTGGTTAGGAGAACTGTGTGAAGAGTTTTGAAAAGTGACCTAAGTATTGGGAAATGTGTCCTAGCGATGGTAAAAAACTATAATTAGGGTGGTCAAAGCAAACGCTCTTTTCGCTTTTAAAATCATAAACACGAGACGAAAAGCTGTTTTTTTTAGAGTAGCACCATGTTGAAGATAACCAGACCAGAACACTACATATAGTTTATTATCACCTATCACCTTGAAATTGAATAAAATTAACTTGTGCGCTATGTACTGATGTATTATGTGCGATGAGACACTGTCTGGATCTGTGAAGATAAGGCCTGTACTTTGTGATTGGGAGGATCATATAACTCAGATTCAGCTGACACTCAGATCTTTATCGTAGGACTCTCTGGAAGTGTCAGTCACTGATCTCTAATGTTGTTGATCTCTTCTCCTTGGTGAGTATGTAGTGTAGTGTGTAAGTGTGCGTACTCACCGGTCAGTATAGTCCTGCGTTTGCACTGCTCCTCTACTCCGCCTTGTTTTTTGCCTGAAACGGTGAACGGCATCTCAAAGACAAACCGACGGATATTGTGGCTCCTCTCAAAGTCTGTTTTTCTCTCCAGCAGCTCTTTTTCCTCCAGGAATGGGGTGACGTGAGTCACCTGGATGTAGGCGTATTTAGAGTCCAGATCCTTTGTGTTAATCTGCACCAAACAGCAAAGCATCTTTAGTAAAGATACACTGTTCAACACTGGTTACACTGGATAAATATGCCACATTTATTGGCAAACACATCTGTTTTCAACACTAATAATAATCAGAAATGTCAATGTCAAACTCTTTCGGTCTTGCTCGGCCGCGCTTAGCCAGAATAAGCTGCACTGTGGATCAGACTTTATTCTCATACTGTAACCGGACATTTCTTACCCTGCCAGAATCCTGGATCATTTTGACATTCTCAGCTCCAAACTTGTCTGAATAGAGCTTCAGGAGTCTTTGTGAGATCTCAGACAGTGGGGTGAATTTGGGCTCCTTATATATGTATTCTTTACCATCTTCATCCTCGAAGAACCCCTAAAACAACAAGCACATCTGAATCAACCAGAAGAATGCATTAAAACTTTGAAACTCTGCTGCTGACCATCTAGACAGAAGAAAGCTAAGTGACTACTAAATTAGTCAGAGGAAACGACAGCACTGAAATACTGGGATGCATTAAAAACTGTAATGTGTTGATGATAAATGCTAATTATGACACAGGGATATGATGACTTCCACAGGCAGCAGGACGACACACACGTGAAATAATGATCCGTTTACCTCGTTGATCTCACAGTCATTACACTGGTACTGCTAGAGACAGAAACAACTCATCAGTGACCGCAGTTTATTCACTTCTCTTAACTTTTTTAGGGAGGTTAATTGGTAAAAACAAAAAGCAAAACTATACATATGCCAGTTAATCACATTTTTACTAATGTTTGCTGACAAAAGACATTATATTATTGTGGCAGATGAGTAAATAATTGATTAAACATTACAAAACGTGGCTTTAAAAGTCATTTCTGATCACTGAATTTAAGCCCATCACTGGCTAATAAGTCATACACTTTAGCACACTTTTGAAGACAGTACTTATTATGGAGATAATATACTTTAAGAGAATATACTTAATGTTTTTGGACACTTAATTACAATTAAATGAAAATGTCTTATAGTTTAAATTTATATTCAATGCAATTAATTAACTCACTTAAGATGAACTTCAGTACATCATTATATGTAATTTCATAATTACTTGTATTGTTTTTGAAACATGGTTAAAGTTACTGTTGAATGTACTGATAAGCATTCTTGGTACAACCCCAAATCATGTGATGCGACAGTGGTAAACATGCCTGTAGTGTGTAGCAGCCATCAAAATTCAGTGATATTTAAAAAATACAATTAAGTTGGCCAGTGAAAAATTGGAAATCTATTTTTTTTTCTTCTTTGTACTTTTGTCAGTTAAATAAAGTTGAAAGAGAATTAACAAATCACACATTCTTGATTTTATTGCATTTTACAAAATATCCCAACTTCTTCTGATTTGGGCTTGTAAAGTAAAATATACTTCAATATCGACAGTGAAACTCGGACATCGTGTATTTAACTATATTTGTAAATTACACATTTGTAATGTTGCAATTGAGTACATTTAAAATATATGAGAAGTTATAATCAAGTACTTTACATGTGATTTAGTAAGTTAGTCAACACATCAAAATAAGCGAACTTCTTAAAAAAAATGACAAAAGATTATTAAAACAATGATTTAAAATGTACTTGAGATTATTCTTTTTTTTTTTTTTTTTTTCAAAAGTGTACATAGCTGTGCTAAGAAACAGTCATGAAAGTGTCTCTCTTTAAGTGGCCTTTTATTTCATAAAATAATATAATATAATATTTATTTATTTATTTGGGATGCACTGAACAATTTGGCCGATACCGATAACCGATAAATCTTTATATTTGAAAGCCAACAACCGATATATTGGCCAATAATTCGATCTAATTTATATAATTTTTAAGAGCCTGATTAAAAAACAAAAGCCATGTCCAAAGCACACAATTATAATGGTCTCATTATAATATTATGTATTCTATATGACAGACTTGCGCTGCACATGTTGAACTTAACTGTATTTTTCTTTTTGAAGTGATTCCAATCATATTCTAAGCAATTCAAAACCATCATGGTGAACAGTGCACATCTGAAGTGTCTCATATGAAGGAAATAATCCAATCTGCTTTAATATATCAGCCAAATTTTCTTATTGAGCCAATAACGATAACATTAAAAATGAACATATATCGGCTGATAACGATATGGTGGCCGATATATCGTGCATTCCTAATATTTATATATATATATATTTTTTTTTTTTTTTTTATTATATTAAATCTGCAAGCACATTTTTTTAAAATATTCTCTAAAGACGTGAAGTACACTACAAGTGCACATTCAGTACAATCAAGTGCCTTACTTTTTCTTAAAGGATATACAGGTGCTGGTCATATAATTAGAATATCATCAAAAAGTTGATTTATTTCACTAATTCCATTCAAAAAGTGAAACTTGTATATTATATTCATTCATTACACACAGACTGATATATTCCAAATGTTTATTTCTTTTAATTTTGATGATTATAACTGACAACTAAGGAAAATCCCAAATTCAGTATCTCAGAAAATTAGAATATTGTGAAAAGGTTCAATATTGAAGACACCTGGTGCCACACTCTAATCAGCTAATTAACTCAAAACACCTGCAAAGGCCTTTAAATGGTCTCTCAGTCTAGTTCTGTAGGCTACACAATCATGGGGAAGACTGCTGACTTGACAGTTGTCCAAAAGACGACCATTGACACCTTGCACAAGGAGGGCAAGACACAAAAAGTCATTGCAAAAGAGGCTGGCTGTTCACAGATCTCTGTGTCCAAACACATTAATAGAGAGGCGAAGGGAAGGAAAAGATGTGGTAGAAAAAAAGTGTACAAGCAATAGGGATAACCGCACCCTGGAGAGGATTGTGAAACAAAACCCAGCTGGAGTCAGTGCTTCAAGAACCACTACGCACAGACGTATGCAAGACATGAGTTTCAGCTGTCGCATTCCTTGTGTCAAGCCACTCTTGAACAACAGACAGTGTCTCGCCTGGGCTAAAGACAAAAAGGACTGGACTGCTGCTGAGTTTGGGGTGCCATGTCATCTGCTGGTGTTGGTCCACTGTGTTTTCTGAGGTCCAAGGTCAACGCAGCCGTATACCAGGAAGTTTTAGAGCACTTCATGCTTCCTGCTGCTGACCAACTTTATGGAGATGCAGATTTCATTTTCCAACAGGACTTGGCACCTGCACACAGTGCCAAAGCTACCAGTACCTGGTTTAAGGACCATGGTATGCCTGTTCTTAATTGGCCAGCAAACTCGCCTGACCTTAACCCCATAGAAAATCCATGGGGTATTGTGAAGAGGAAGATGTGATATGCCAGACCCAGCAATGCAGAAGAGCTGAAGGCTACTATCAGAGCAACCTGGGCTCTTATAACACCTGAGCAGTGCCACAGACTGATCGACTCCATGCCACCCCGCATTGCTGCAGTAATTCAGGCAAAAGGAGCCCCAACTAAGTATTGAGTGCTGTACATGCTCATACTTTTCATGTTCATACTTTTCAGTTGGCCAAAATTTCTAAAAATCCTTTCTTTGTATTGGTCTTAAGTCATATTCTAATTTTCTGAGATACTGAATTTGGGATTTTCCTTAGTTGTCAGTTATAATCATCAAAATGAAAAGAAATAAACATTTGAAATATATCAGTCTGTGTGTAATGAATGAATATAATATACAAGTTTCACTTTTTGAATGGAATTAGTGAAATAAATCAACTTTTTGATGATATTCTAATTATATGACCAGCACCTGTATATTCATTTACTGTAAATTTAAACCTAAAAATCTTGATGTTGATCAAGAAAAGCTCCCGATAGCCTCGTGGGCAGTGCTACCACGTGTAGAGCAGCAACACCAGTTTTAGTTCCTTCATAGACATGTGTTACCAACAAAATACAAAAAGTATTTATTCACACACAAACGGATTTCAGAAAATCAGTGAGGCCAGCAGACTCAGATAAAGCACTTCTGTTATGGTCAAACTGGTACATCTGACTGTAGTCTCTGAAATCCCATTAATTAATTATTACACCCAAAGCTGAAAATAAAACACGAGCATAAACGTCCAGGCCACAGCAAGCTGAGCTCAAACACACAGGACTTACCGCTGCCTTCAGACAGTAAACCAGCAGAAACAGCATTCAGATAACAGATAAACACAACACAATGAAGAGTCATTACAGAGCTCATCCTGATCAACAGATGAAGAGGTGTGAAGCTGAGGAGACTCACCTGACCGAAGAACGCCACTCTGAAGTATGTTCCCAGCAAGCGCTTGCCCGTGTGCATGACCTCTGTGACCTTACTGTAGGCGCGGTGCAGCGTGTCATAGAGGTGAGCCAGTTTCTGACACAAACACCAAAGACAGAGCTTACCAATCACATCTTTAAAGGTGACATTCACACATTTGAAATCAGTTAGACTGAGTTTCTAAATAACTTTTAGGTTGATTTTCACTGCACAAGTGCAAATCTGCGGTCCAAGGCATTCATCTGATGCAGGTGTACGAAACAGCGCAGATAGTTCACGAGAGGACTGATCTAACAGGATCAGTGTGTGTGTTACTGCTGTACCTCAAAATCTCTGCGTTTCTCATAAATGGGAATGATGAGTTTGTAGATGTCAGAGATGAGCTCATAACGCTCGGCTTTCCATAATCCATCAGCGCATTCTTCCAGAAGCTCCATCAGGACATCCTGTGTCACACAAAGACAAACACAAAACCTTACAATGCTGATTTGTCTCAAAGATAGTATATAGACAGTGTATACAAAAGTATCTGGACACTTCAGTCTCTGCATTAGAAAGGAAGAATGCAAGGGTGATCTGTTCTCAAACGCTGCACAAGCTTTTCTCTCGACTAAACACACTTATCTTCATCGTTTTTGCTCAGTGTGTTTCAATCAGCAGGTGTTTTGGTGATTGTCGGTGCATGAAGTCAGTTCTGCTGACAGGTGTAGAGAATGATATTTTAGCATCAGTGAGATAGTATATATAGTATATATATATATATAATATTTTTAATTTTTGCATTTTCCGTTTTCTTGTAATTTTGTTCGTTTTTGTCAGTTTTATTAATTATTGTTTATTCAAATGTCTATATAGTTTTACATATTTCACATTATTTCTATATATATTATTTTCTATTTCTATTATTAAATTATATTTTATTATTCATTATTATGTATATATTATTATCTATTTCTATTATTAGATTATATTTTATATCATTAAATATTATTTATATATTATTATCTATTTCTATTATTAGATTATATTTTATATCATTAAATATGATTTATATATCATTTATTTCTATTATTAAATTATATTTTATTATTCCTTATCATTTATATATTATTATCTATTTCTATTATTAGATTATATTTTATATCATTAAATATTATTTATATATTGTTTATTTCTATTATTAAATTATATTTTATTATTCATTATTATGTATATATTATTATCTATTTCTATTATTAGATTATATTTTATATCATTAAATATTATTTATATATTATTTATTTCTATTATTAAATTATATTTTATTATTCCTTATCATTTATATATTATTATATATTTCTATTATTAGATTATATTTTATATCATTAAATATTATTTATAAATTATTTATTTCTATTATTAAATTATATTTTATTATTCCTTATCATTTATATATTATTATCTATTTCTATTATTAGATTATATTTTATATTATTCTTTTATTTTATAGTTTTATTTTAGTACATCAGGTCAGGGTTATTATCATTAACTAAAACTAAAACTATTCAAAACATTTCTGCTAATTGAAATAAAGCTGAAATAAAATAAAATATAAATATTAGTTGAATATTAGTTAGTAGTTTCCTTGGCAATAAACTGAAATTATTTACTAAAATTGTTAACTGGAAATAATTAAAAACTAAAACTGACTAAATCTAAAACTGAAATATAAATTAAACCTAAATAGCAATATTAAAAAAACTAATAAAATGACAAAAGCACATAACAAAACTACTAAAAATGTAACTAAAATTAACAAGCTAATTCAAATGATACAGAAATAACACTGCATTAAGTTAAACTAAATAAAAAATGTTACTTTGGCAACTGGTTGAAATGTATATTGTATGATATTTTAATTCAGTTAACATTTATTTGATTTCAAGTAACGAAATTGGAAATGTATTTATGTGTTTAGTTCAGACGGCTGAATGCTGATGATTTTGAACTTATTAGTGTTTTATCTCTCAGTCAAAGTGCAGAAATGATGCTTGAGTATCAGTCAGTGATAAAAGCTCACTGATAATCACCATCAGTTACACGGACATTCGTTTATTGCTTCCCTCTTTTACTGTACTGATACTAAACTAAATCTACACAGACACTCTATAATACTGAATCCTAACCTGGTGCGATGTGACAAACAATGCGTGACATTCTGTTGATCAGTCAAATCTTACTGCACTTCACAAATAAATATTAAACATGTGATTGTGTAGCAGTTTTGTATTCAGACGATTCACACTGTGCCTGTTAGGACACATGAAGGATATTCAGCGTGAACTAGATTTGTAATAGAAATGGCCATAGTAAAATATATGTGGAGAAAATCCTGCAGCAGTGCTCTTTACTAAAGAAATACACATTCAATATTCCTCAAAATGAATCAAGCAATTTCAGACAGATATTCACCTCATTAAAGTGAACATCCTGCATCCCCACATCTTCCATCATCGACGCTTCTTCATCAATGTTTGGTGTGACCACTCTGAACGCTGAACAGCCCTGTTTAAACATGCCTACACAAACACACAAAAAACACTTCACATCTGAAGAGACATTTCAAAGTCAGCCAATATAACAGTCTGTAGAAAAGGTGATCATTGTTGTACTGCTGATTAAGCCTTAATTCTTGGACTTGCAGTGAAACGTGAGCCAGAGTGATAACTTATATCAGCAGGGGCTTTATCAGACAGAGAGAAAACGAGAGAGATATGATGAAAAGGGTAGGTGAAGAAAAGAAACAAGACTGATATGGCTATCTTTCACATACTACTAATCATTAAGGGTAATTACACGCGTGTCCTTGGATTTTAAAACGAACTGAAGTCTTCTCAGCCATTATAGACCAGCCATAATAGCCATAATAATAAGGGGTGTGACGAGATCTCGTGCCACGAGATTAAAATGTGACAAGATTTCTCATCGCGGCGATAAGCTGTCTCGTGATACTGCCATGACGGGGTGTGAGGGTGAAATTAGGATAAAATATGCCACCGCTACATTTACATTACACCTCCACTGTCGTTTTGCTTTCTATAGAAATAAAAACCATTTAATTCAGTTGAATAATGGTGTTCACTGATCATGTGACGAGAAGTGACGAGACAACTGACAAGACCATGGCGGAGGATTTGTTGCACAACAGAGCCTTAAAGCGTCTGATAAACGTCTTATCTTGTATAATTCGCACTCAGCACCGCCGCTCCTTGTTCACAGAGTACGTGAAAGTAAAACACGAACGCGCATTTAAACGTGATTTCAATACCCCGCATTTTGAAAGCGGCTCCCTGATGCGTGCAAATATCTCCCGATATGAAAGCTATCTTAGCCTGGGCTGTGTAGTTGTAACCATCTCTCAGCTCTGTATCATGCTTGAAGAAAAATTTGTCTCTGTTTGCACTTTGAATATTGAGAGAGTGCTTTGATTATGGTTGCGCTTAAGACTAAGAGAAAACTGTTATTCATTTTTATATATACTGTTTTTATTTCTATGATCAAATTGTGGAAAGGAGTTCAGTTAGGAGGTCAAAAGCTCATAAATCATGTCTGAAATCATATGAAAGGCGTAATATGATGCTTTTTTAATGTTTTCCTTTAGTGTTTATTGCATCTGTTTGTGCAATGTATAAGATCTGCAAAGTTACAAAGCTCATATTCTCCCACAAAGGGATTTCTGGCAGAGAACGCTGATCCAGACCTGTCTAAAACGTCCAGATATTAGTTCCTCACACATGTCACAAAGTGAAATATTAGCAAAATGCCGCTCAAAGGCATATGCAAAAAGGGAAGATGAGGCTTCAGTGAATTGTAGTGTTGTCACTGTGTGTTTGCATGCGAAAGCTTTGTTTGGCCTTCTGAAAATGGATTAGGAATTAGGAATCTGTGTGTCTAACCTTTCCTCCTCAGGTACTCGGCCACCAGCGCTGCAACATGCACATAACACATGGCTGCCTGCAGAGAACCAAACCAGACAACATGAGACCACAGTATGTTACACATGCATGAAGATGTGTGTGTGTGTGTGTGTGTACCTCAGAGAGGTCTCCATTCTTCACATGGATACGGGCCATGCTGTCCAGCCAGGTCTTGCGGAGCTCAGGTGTGCTGGCGTAAGACTTGGCCAGACTGTACTGCAGGTCCACCAGCATCTCCGGGTCTCTCTCGTGCTCCTTCATCTGAGCCGTGGCCATCAGAACGGTGCGGATCTTCTTTGTCAAGTCTTTCACGTCCGACGGGAATGCTGTGCTCTACAGGAGAGTGAAGGAGACGGGTGACGACTGTGTGTACTTAAAGAACTTAAAGAGAACCTACTATACTCTTTTACAAAGTCTTGATGTTGTTTATGGGCTCTACTAGAATAAGTTTTCATGCTTGAATGTTCATTATTTTCCTCATATTCTCCATTGTTGCAGCTCCTCTCTTCCCAGTCTGTCAGTAACGCTCTGTTTAGTTCCTGTCTCTATGAAGCCCCGCCTTCTGAAAAGCACAGTGTGCTCTGATTGGTCGGCTGGAGCAGTGTGTTGTGATTGGTCAAGGGCTTTGAGTGTGTTTGGGAAATGTCCAGCTCTTACCATAACCGCCAGTTTCAACAGACTACTAACTAACACAACCAGGGCCCCGCCCCTTTATTCTGCGTATGAATTATTTAAATGAGGAATATTGTGAAGAAAACTCAAGACTACAATGGAGGGACTTCCAGGGAGTTCAGAAACAGTGACACCGCTGGAGGGACTTTGTGCTTTGGAACTCCCCAAAAAAAAATCAATGTGAATACTGTTGGATCCCACTCATATAGCCATAAACTTCATCACTTCCTCTATAATCGGCTCTGTGTCTGATCTTCACTCCAGGATCTAGTGTTTGCGTAACATGAGTGCTTTTGAATGTAACTAACTTTGATCGTTTTGTCACTGTTGGCACAGTTGTTGATGACTGACAACGACTGCTGGAACCTCGTCCCTCCTATTCCGATGACATCAGCGATCAGCTGACTGACACCAATCACCACCTGAAGAATCACAAATCATCACTAATGACAGAGTTATGACATCATCATATGCTGCTTCAAAAAACTAGATGAAATAATCCAGACACATTCGACCAGGGTCACATGATGAATGTGGCGTAACTCCACCTGCAGGTGTGTGCGGACGAAGGATTTGCGTCCAGTGTAGTCGAAGTTGCTCTTCATGAGGAAGTAGAGCAGATGAGCTGCGTCGCTGCGGATGGAGCTCAGTTTGGAGTTACAGCACTTCAGAATCTCGTAGCAGAAGGACGCGCACATATCCGCACGGCCCTCGAAGAACGTACACGGAAACTGGACACACACACATCACAGACAGGGCAGAATGTTCATCTTTTAATGAATTATCCATTTATGCACTTATTCTTCTGCTGTGCGTCACACTCACCTTATAGATAAAGGTGCGAAGGGAAGTGAAGACCTGTTTGAGGGCCGTCTCTGATTGGTTAATTTGTAAGAAGCAGAGATGAACCTGGAACACTTTCTTCATGAGGGGATTGTGACCATGATCCAAACTCAGCTGAGTCTGAGCACACATACACACACACATACACACTGATGTCACAAGCAGCACTCGAGAAGGCAGGTGATGATGATGATGATGGTTGATGTCTGACCTTAAACCCCATGATGAAGATGCTCAGTGTGTCCAGAACTGTTAGACAAACTTCTGTAGCAATGTTTCCTTCCAACAGAGACTGATTCAACACATCAGCGTCTGAATGACTGTAAGCTACACAGAATAATGCTAATTAAAGTGATTTGTTATAAAACATTTAACTGTGAATGTAATTAAACAAATGAGAATGTTTCAAATGTTTTAAGGCTGTCAATAGATTTAACGCAGTTAACCCAGTAAAACATACGAAATAATAGTCAGATAAAATGCATATAAATGCATCAAATCATATAAATATCAGTCATCACTCTATATCTGCCAATAATATGTCATAGTAAGATGATATTTAAATGCTTAGTTTTATGATCAAAGCTCTGTAGTTTTAAAACATACAACTGATCAGGCATAACATTATGACCACCTTCCTAATATTGTGTTGGTCCCCCTTTTGCTGCCAAAACAGTCCTGACCCATCGAGGCATGGACTCCTCTAGACCCCTGAAGGTGTGCTGTGGGATCTGCACCAAGATGTTAGCAGCAGATCCTTTAAGTCCTGTAAGCGAGGTGGAGCCTCCATGGATCGGACTTCTTTGTTCAGCACATCCCACAGACGCTCGATTGGATTGAGATCTGGGGAATTTGGAGGCCAAGTTAACACCTAAAACTCGTTGTTGTGCTCCTCAAACCATTCCTGAACCATTTTTTCTTTCTGGAAGGAGCATTATCCTGCTGAAAGAGCCACAGCCATCAGGGAATACCGTTTCCATGAAAGGGTGTACATGGTCTGCAACAATGCTTAAGTAGGTGGTACGTGTCAAAGTAACATCCACATGGATGGCAGGACCCGAGGTTTCCTAGCAGAACATTGCCCAAAGCATCACACTGCCTCCACCAGCTTGCCTTCTTCCTATAGTGCATCCTGGTGCCATGTGTTCCCCAGGTAAGAGACGGCCATCCACGTGATGTAAAAGAAAACGTGACCAGGCCACCTTCTTCCATTGCTCTGTGGTCCAGTTCTGATGCTCACGTGCCCACTGTTGGCGCTTTTGACGGTGGACAGGGGTCAGCATGGGCACCCTGACTAGTCTATGCAGCCCCATACGCAACAAACTGCGATGCACTGTGTATTCTGACACCTTTCTATCAGAACCAGCATTAACTTCTTGAGCAATTTGAGCTACAGTAGCTCATCTGTTGGATTGGACCACACGGGCCAGCCTTCGCTCTCCATGTCCATCAGTGAGTCTTGGCCGCCCATGACCCTGTCGCCGGTTCTCCACTGTTCCTTCCTTGGACCACTTTTGATAGATACTGACCACTTGTGGGGGAACACCCCACAAGAGCTGCAGTTTTGGAGATGCTCTGACCCAGTCGTCTAGCCAACACAAAAACCTGATAGTGCTCATAATGTTATGCCTGATCGGTGTATTTATATATATATATCTCAGTCATCACTCTATATTTGCCAATAATATGTCTAATATGAGATATTTGATACTCATGATTTTTCTAATGAATGATGGATATGTGTTTACTAACAATATTAAAGTGATTCTTAAGTTTACTTGATAAAAATCTGTGCAGATTTGACAGCAGAAAGACACACGAAGAACAAGCTGAAGGACGTTTGTACACTGCTCAAAAAAATTAAAGGAACACTTTTTAATCAGAGAAGAGCATCAAGTCAGTTAAACTCCTGGGATATTGATCTGGTCAGTTAAGTAGCAGAGGAACTAAATCAGTTTCAGCTAAATGAAATTGACAACAGGTGCACTAGATGGGCAACAATGAGACGACCCCCAAAACCGCAATGGTTTTACAGGTGGAGGCCACTGACATTTTCTTTCCCTACTCATCTTTTCTAGTTTTGCATTTGGCTAGGGTCAGTGTCACTACTGGTAGCAGGAGGTGATACCTGGACCCTACAGAGGTTGCACAGACAGTCCAACTCCTCCAGGACATCAATACGTGCCATTGCCAGAAGGTTTACTGTGTCTCCCAGCACAGTCTCAAGAGCATGGAGGAGATTCCAGGAGACAGGCAGTTACTCTAGGAGAGCTGGACAGGGCCATATAAGGTCCTTAACCCATCAGCAGGACCGGTATCTGCTCCTCTGTGCAAGGAGGAACAGGATGAGCACTGCCAGAGCCCTACAAAATGACCTACAGCAGGCCACTGGTGCAAATGTCTCTGACCAAACAATCAGAAACAGACTTCATGAGGGTCGCCTGAGGGCCCAATGTCCTCTATTGGGCCCTGTGCTCACTGCCTGGCACTGTGGAGCTCGACTGGTATTTGCCATTGAACACCAGAATTGGCAGGTCCGCCACTGGTGCCCTGTGCTTTTCAGATGAGAGCAGGTTTACCCTGAGCATGTGACAGACGTGAAAGGGTCTGGAGAAGCCGTGGAGAACGTTATGCTGCCTGTAACATCCATCAGCTTGACCGGTTTGGTGGTGGGTCAGTAATGGTCTGGGGAGGCATATCCATCGAGGGATGCACAGACCTCTACAGGCTAGACAATGGCACCCTGACTGCCATTATGTATGGGGATGAAATCCTTGGACCCACTGTCAGACCCTACGCTGGTGCAGTGGGTCCTGGGTTCCTCCTGGTGCACGACAATGCCCTGCCTCATGTGGCGAGAGTATGCAGACAGTTCCTGGAGGATGAAGGAATTGACACCATTGAACGGCGCTAACGCTTGCCTGACCTAAATCCAATAGAACACCTCTGGGACGTTATGTTTCGGTCCATCTGACGCCGCCAGGTTGCACCTCAGACTGCCCAGGAGCTCAGTGATACCCTGGTCCAGATCTGGGAGAAAATACCCCAGGACATCATCGGTCATCTCATTAGGAGTATGTCCCGACGTTGTCAGGCATACAAGCACGTGGGGGCCATACAAACTACTGAGTACCATTTTGAATTGCTGCAATGAAATTTCAGCAAAATGGACTAGCCTGCTGCATCATTTTTTTCACTTTGATTTTTGGGGTGTCTTTGAATTCAGTCCTCTATAGACTGATAATTTTCATTTCCATCAAAAGATGTGGCATCCTTTCGTTCCTAACACATTACCCAGTCCATATCAGTATAGGTATCCAGCATGATATTTTTATGATATGTTTTCAAAGTGTTCCTTTAATTTTTATGAGCAGTGTACAACTATACTAAAAGACTTTTAATCAGACGACAGAAAGACTGTAGGAGATTGGGTAACACTTTAGTATAGGGAACACATATATACTATTAACTACGACTTTTCCCTCAATAAACTCCTAATTTACTGCTTATTAACAGTTAGTAAGGTAGTTGTATTGGGTAGGATTAAGGGATGTAGAATAAGGTCATGCAGAATAAGACATTAATATGTGTTTAATAAGTACTAATAAATAGTCAATATTCTATTAATCCAGTAGTTAAAAGACCCTAAAATAAAGTGTTACCGAAGATGGTGTGTGACAGGTTTATCAGCAAAGTTTGGATCATGTTGATCATTTAGAGGCCTTTAAATATTGTGCATCAGATATGATACAGAAGGCTTTATAGGGTTGATCGCAATTAATCTCAAAATTTGAATTCACTGATATTTGCCTATTCTGTAAATTCCATTAAATTTGTGTTAAATAACTTTAACCAGTTTCATTTGATCTCATAAATGAAGTCAATTTTGTCCATGTTAAATGTTAAAATACAAGAAATCGTATTTTATTCAAATATAAAAGAGAGCAGAAGATGAAATGAACAGATGATGTTTGTGTGTGTGAGCGTGATAGCGTGTGTTTGTGTGTGTGTCTCACTGTGGTTGTAGGTATAGGAGTTGTCCAGACTGTTGAGCTGCTGCAGTCTCACGTGTAAAGCTCCTGTCCTGCTGCGGGACACAGGAAGAGTCTGAGAGCGGCGCTCGTGAGCCACCGGCCCGGATCCTGATCCCTCCAGAGTCCTGATGACAGACATGAACTTCAGAAACTAACTAAACACTCACAGACAACAATAAAGCTTCTGTAGAAGGTAGAAGAGAGCATCTTCTGTTTCAAGATTTTGTATTACATCACACAACAGCGTATGAATTCACGACACATTGATTCAGCACAACCCGATACAAGAACTTCAGTACCACTGAACATCACTGTGGGCACCAGGATCTTCTCACTGCACAATGCCATACAGTAGATATTGGATGCCGTTAGATCCAAAATGATTGATTTGGTCTCATGAGATCAGAGTATGGATTACCAGAAATCTATATTTAGGAAAGATTATTTGGCTGCAGTAGGAAGTTTCAGTGTGGACAACAACAACGCTCTTCACTTCTGCATGTTCAGTCTTACTGTGTGAGATGAAACAGTCACTCTTCTCACAGCTTTCCTCTTCTCTTAGCAAAACATCACTCATCATGAAATGAAGGGGTTAAAGTAAGGCCTGAGAGTTTCTTTTGCTATATTTTCACACCTAAAACATTGCTTTGGTAGTACTCTTGTACGCATGGTTCTCTCCCTAGTGCTTCCATTGCTGTCAGCATTAAGTCTGGGAATGATTCAGTGGGCTATATAACACTTTTAGACATTACCTGGCAATGTGTCTCTTCCCCATGTATCTAAACTGATGAAGACACACTCTGAAAAAAGATGAGAAAAGAACGATGAGACCGTTGTGTGTGTGTGTTCGCGCATGTGTGTGTGTGTGTTTGCAGCACTTACTCTAGCAGACTGAAGAAGTTCATCAGGTCTGTTGGTGAAGCTTTATTCCAGTAGTTGAACAGAGCATCTAACACATGGCAAAGACATCAATCAATCATCAGACATACTACAATACAGCTGAAGCAACTTCATATCATCTCAGTGTGTGTGTGTGTTCTTGTATATATGGTTTATGAGGACACAAATGTGTATAATGACATGGGTATTACAACATAAACATGGTTCTTCTGTGTAAACTTCCTGTGTATACCAAATGGCTTAAAAAACATACAATTAAAAAAATGCAGATGGGTAGGTTTAGGGGTAGGGGTAGTGTAGGGGGAGAGAATATACAGTTTGTACAGTATAAAAACCATTACGTCTATGGAGAGTCCCCGTAAACCATATATACAAGTGTGTGTGTGTGTACCTTCAGACATGCTCTTCAGCACGTGCAGGAAGCACATCAACATATTCTTCACTTCAGATTGGTCCAGTTTGTCACAGCGGAGCAAGGAACTGCCCAGGACTCCAGCAGCGTGACACTGAGAGCGAGAACACAAGACATCAGACCTCCACAGGACACAACAGCGCTGGACACTCAAGCCACGCTTCTCTGAGCTCAACATATTAAACATATCACCAATGTCATCCAGTCTTTTTCTAGTATTATTTATATACTGTTATAGCACTTATCACTATTTTGGATTAGTGTTACATGATTTTGTCATTTTTATTAGTATTAAGTTAATTTCCAAATGCACAATTTAAAAGGTTTAGTTTTGATTAACACACTCGCACAAACATGACTAGAAACAAAGTGTCACAATAGTTATTGTCTTCATTTTGAACAGTATATCTATTGTTTTATAATTTTTTGCTTGCAAGGTGTGTTTGTGCGATCTCTTTTCAAATCAAATTGAATTTGGTTTGATCTACTGCAAAAAAACAAACAAACAAAAAAAAAAAAGCGTTCACTCACATACACACATCCACACAGCTGTGTGAACATCACATACACACTCTCTCAGATGACACACACACACACACACACACACACACTAAAGACCATGATACAGAAGCAGAAATGCACTGCGTGAGCAGGAACAGCTCTTTCTCTACAGGACGTCACAGACAGTCAGGGAGGAGAGCAGCTCTACACACACACACACACACACACACACACACACTGGTCTATGTGCTAATGCATCTACCACAGCACAGCTCTGGGCAGAACATCCCCCATGATCCCCTGCCAGCAGATCGGCACTGAGACCGCAGGCAGTGGAAACGGCATTATTCACTTCATTTATCATGTGGCTACAGACGTGGAGACTGAAGGACTGTTTCTGGACTAATTTAAAGGCAAGTAAAGACAAGATCATCAAAGATCATTTCACAGCATTCCTCCAGTCAGCAGATTTACTGACTCAGCTTCCTGTGACTGGAAGCACCGCTGTGGATTTAGGCAGAAGGTCCGCCCTGTTTCTCCATTAAAACACTGCTGACTGAAATGTGTGCTGTCCACTGGAGGATATCTTACAGAGCTCATTCCACCACACAGCAGATCAACAAACCCAGCTATTTTTCCTCAATAAAATGCACCACGGTCCCCAAAATCATTTTCTTTATGACCATTTAGCCTTTTCCAATCATATCCACATTTTTTGTGTATGTGTTCACATAGCCAGAGCCACAAAAATCACCAAGCTTTGTACCAGTTACAGTCCTGTGGCTGGGGAGCGGAGGATCAGTAAAGCCACACGCACACACTGGGACAGTGCAGGGTGAGAGGTCAAATGTGAGCAGTGCAAGCAGGGGTCAGAAGCGATGTAATACTTGTGTAGGGTGTGTGTGTTGGTCAGACGGTGTCGACAGCAGAGAGAAGTCCATGGTCTGGCGTTTGAGACGTGCAGAGAGCGGCGTCTCCTCTGAGTCAGTAAAGAAACGCAGAACGCTGGCAGAGTGACGGCGCGTGAACCCGTCCCGCTGAGAGCCGCCGCAGCAGGAGACACACAACCACAGGTTAGCACAAACTCTCACACACACACACACAACCCTACACACACTGATGCGTCACAAGAACGCGCACACACAATACATACACACACACACTCAGCACATAAATGCAAAACAACGCAAAACGCTGTAACGGTCCATCAGAAATACCGTACTCAATCAGGTCATGTGAGCGGTACCTTGTCTAGAGGGTGTGGCTTGTCGGTGCTGCGCTCTGATAGGCCGTTTCCAGAGTCCATGCTGATGAGGGAGCCCCGCGAGTCAGTGTGTCGAACGGAGCTGACGCTGGGAGTGTGAGGAGAGACTGACACACACAAACACTCTTCAGTGACACTGCACAATTATTTCAACCATGTAAAGCAAATAATCATTTTTTGAAATGAATATGAAAAAAAAAAAAAAAAAAAAGTGTTATCATATTTGATAGATCATGATTTTGTGTCTCATATAGTTTGATATAGTGAGAATTTGAAGCTCAGACTCAAGGAGGAAAAACAGCTCAGTTTTATTCAGAGGCTCAAACTGAGCAAAAATATGCAATTTTGGTTCAGATGCTGATATTTATATGGTCAAAAAGCTTCTGATTCTTGTAATGTAAATCAAGGAGATCTTTATAACAGTATAGCGACTAATAAAATGCTTATAAAAATCAGTCTTAATAAGATGATAATTAATGTTTCGTTTCTCTGTAGTTTTAAAACATATAATATAATGCGATACAATGATGACTGAGAGACGAACAAATAATCCTTCCTCAAAAGCCTGATGATCATTTTTGAGACTTTTTGACCCATTTTTCTAATAAATGATGTCTGGATAATCAAGTGAACCTGAGTCGCTTCAGTCCAGTAAATGTTCATCCTGAATTATGACTAGCAATATCAAAGTGATTCTTACATTTACTTTATATTATACTAAAAGACTTTTACTTGATAAAAGAGTCTAAACTATCAATCACACGACAGGAGATTGTGTGTGACAGGTTTATCAGCAAAGTTTTGATCATGTTGATCAATCAAACACTGTATATACAGTAGGGTTGGTAACACTTTAGTATAGGGAACATGTATTCACTATTAACTACGACTTTTCCCTCAATAAACTCCTAATATAGGGTTAAATTTCCATTAAATGTGATTGTCATGTTGCACAGCATTTTCAGTTTTCAGTGAAGACAATCAAACTAATAGTTTCTGTAAAACCGTCGCTGGTTAAGACGCAGAGGGTCTCACCTGTTCCTGAAATCACTCCAAACACCTCTTTATGCAGACTGCCGTCCACTGGACTGACCGTGTTTTTAGTAGGTGTCGTCATCACATGATCATCACGGCCATTCTGAAGCAATGCAAAGAGAAATCAGTTTGAAGATCAAGCACTAACCTGATCATCTGCATTCAGGTCAGCTATACATTTTGTTAGCATGTTAGTATATGTTCATACCTTGTTTTTATCTCTGAGAATTACATGAGGACTGAGTAGAAATATACCTGATAAATATTGATTCTAAGATCAAGATGTATTATGTCATTTACACCTTTTTCAATGGACATGTGAAGTTTGAAGTTGGTTAGATTTTTTCTTTTTATGTTTTTGAAAGAAGTCTCTTCTGCTCAACAAGGCTGCATTTATTTATCATAAATAGAGTAATATTGCGAAATATTATTACGATCAGCCGTTTTCTATGTGAATATATAGTAAAATGTAATTTATTCCTGTGATCAAAGCTGAATTTTCAGCATTACGCCAGTCTTCAGCGTCACATGATCCTTCAGAAATCATTCTAATATGATGTTTTCATGCTCAAGAAACATTTATGAATATTATCGATGTTGAAAACAGTTGTGAACGCTTCATATTGCTGTGGAAACTGTTACACTTTTTATTTTTCAGGATTCTTTGATGAATAGACAGTTCAAAAGAACAGCTTTTATTTGAAATAGAAATCTTTGGCATCTTTACTGAAAAACATAAGCTTTATTGTCATTTTTGATCAATTTAATGTGTCCATGCTGAATAAAAGTATTCATTCCTTTCAAAAAATTCACCTTACTGACCCTAAACTTATGAACGCTAGTGTAGATACATGCAACTGTTTTTTTTAATAACAGAAAAGCACATGAAAATCTAAATGAATTAAGAACTTTTGAAGAAATGTCATCCAATAAATGAAATGCTCCATAAGACTCTTTTTTTTTTTTTTTTTTTTCCAAGGATGTTTTCCAGAATGTTTTAATGGTCATTGTTCGTACAATGAAAGTCAAAAGAGGAAGACTGAACCTCAATGACTTTCAAAAAACATTTCTTAAAAATATCGAGTGTGATGACAGAATCTCTGGTGACTTCTAAACGACTGCACAGCCTGAAACAAACACTAGGTGGCAGCCTCACCACGTTAGTCTGGTTGGGTACAGGAGCCGCATCTTTAATGTTGAGCCTGTGGACGTTTTCCAGCAGCAGACTGAACAGAGGCAGGTACAGCGTGGCCAAGCGAGCCTGCTGACCCTGAAAAACACACACACACACGCCTCGTATTCAGCACAGTAGCAAAACACCGCACAACGCAGCAGACACACGAGTGCTCGCTCACCTTGGAGGAGTAGCGGTCGTCGAAGGCGTGTTTGATCATCAGGTTCTTCAGCACCTGTACGGCGATCTGACGGATGTCTCTGAACTCCTGCATGGCTCCACCCACTTCCCTCAGCAACAAGCCCACCAGGAAGTGATTCTTACAGAAGTCATCGGTTAGAGAGTAGTCCAGCTGAAGATCTGGGCCGAAAATACAACAAATCACTCCTGAACTATAGGAATGGAGGACTGAAACTATACAGCATGTAAAAACAATATGAGCACAAGTATTATTCTCAAAATAAAAAAATGAGTCTTTTGACTGGTAGTGTATATTAAAGCAGTGTTAAAGTTCCTCCATTGTCAACAATATTCGAAGGTCACATGACTTGATTCTAACTAGTCTGTCTTTTTTATCTTTTAAAGTGTAAAACAGCCTATTGCTTATGTATGTTCAGAAAGTCTTCCAGTTTTGTTGAATTACACAAGTCAGTGTAAAATATTCGATTTTTATGGTTTAATTAATGATTTCCTTGTCAACATCTTACAAAGCTCCTGCGGTTCCTTCACAATCCCCAGTTTGGGAAAACCCTAATGTTTTTTGCTGATGACAAATGTCCAATTCTTGTATTTTTATATCACTATAGTACAACATTATCTCATTCAAATCTGTAAGTTTTCATCATGTCATTTGTTTTCAGTTATGGACTACACTTTGTAAGTAATCCACCCAGAACTGGCACTAACATGAACTAACAATGAGCAATGCAACTGTTACAGTAACTATTCATCTGCATTAACGTCACTTAATATAAATACAACTGTTCATAGTTAGTTCATGTTAATTTAAGGTCCATTAAATAATATTAACAGATTAACATTAAAGGGTTAGTTCATCTAAAAATGAAAATTATCCCAAGCTTTACTCACCCTCAAGCCATCCTTGGTGTATATGACTTTCTTCTTTCAGACGAACACAATCAGAGTTATATTAAAAAAAATATACTGGCTCTTCCAAGCTTTGTAATGGTAGTGAATGGTAACCGAGATTTTGAAGCCCAAAAAAGCCAACATAAAAATAATCCACATGGCTCCAGGGGGTTAATAAAGTTAAAGTAGTGTGTTTTTGTAATAAAAATATCCATATTTATAAATTTATAGACTATAATTACTAGTTTATGGCAACGTCCATCCGTGACGCCCGGGACCTCGCTCCGAATTCCACCCCCGGACGCACGATACACTCACGACGGTCTGTTTCGCGAGGACTTGACCTCCAAATCGCGTCTTTCGCTCCTCGTCACGCCCGCGACGGGACGTGGTTCTCGGCCCGCGGGGCTCGCCGGAGCGGCCCCCCGGTTGCACGGGGAGGATTCGTTTTTCTCTCTTGGCTGTGGTTTCGCATATTTGTTTTCAGCATTTTTGTTTTGTTTCCCCAACACCGCGATGGCCTCAATTTTTCACTTCTGCGCCAAGCGCATTCCTCCAGAACGCCCACCGATCCGACCGCGCCCAGCGACGGGCCACCTCCCCCGGCACGGAGGAGGGATACACCTCCCTCCTCCGTGCTGGGTGCGGACCATGGACCAATGGACCATGGATCATTCGACACGCAACTTGTTTTTCGGACTTAGAAATTTTTCGAGGAGGGAATTTTCCTCCATGGTGTCGCCACACCTCGTGCGCCGCCACCACCACCGGACACTTTGATTTCGGGACTTTTCCTCCGGGGGCCAACCGAACCTCGTTCACGAGAGAGCCAAGTTTCGGCGTAAGAGTGAACTCTGACACACGCTTCACTTCAGAAGGCCTTTATTAACCCCTGGAGCCGAGAGGATTAATTTTATGATGGATGGACTTGCTTTTTTGAGCTTCAAAATCTCAGTTACTATTAACTTGTAAGAGCAAGGATATTATTTAATATAAAACCAATTGTGTTCGTCTGAAAGAAGCATAGCATGAGGGTAAATCATGGGATCATTTTCATTTTTTGGGGTGAACTATCTCTTTAACAAATGAAACCTTATTGTAAAGTATTTACTTGATAAGGATGAAGGATAAAACTATTTTGTATACACAATTTCTACCTGGTAAAACTATAAAAATGCCCACGGAGTTACACGATTTTATTCATTCACATTACTTTTCCAGGTCTAGAAATCACAGACCTTGGGAATCTCGGTTCTTCAAAGAATGTATCGTTCGGTCTTATTTTAAACCATTTTAAGTCATCTTAAGTTGAATGTTTGCTGAAGCCTGGTTGGGGACCACTGGATTTGAGGACGCCGGCCATTATAAAACATGTGAGCCAGTCACTTCACATTCAATCAACGTTCAACAAGCTATATATGTTAAACTATATATGTGTTTCTGATCTTCTCTTCAGTGATGTATCACCTTGAAAGCGCTGGATACGACCTTTCCCGAACGGCATGGGCAGGTTGAGAGGAACGTAGTGTTCATGATTACAGACCACCTTCAGAAACTCAAACTTAAACTCATACAGCGTCTGAGAGAGAGAGAGAAGAGGGGAACTATTTCTGAGATGGAATATCTATATGAAAAGCAGATCCAAAGTCAAAATCAAAATCTGCATGTAAACAGAGATATAAATTACTTTTGAGTCTCCGGGCATGAAGCAGTTGATGTAGTTGTTGATCTGTTTGAAGACGAACCCTCGGTCCATGAAGGTGAAGCAGCGCTGAAAACAGAGTTTAGACTGATTCAAGACACACCTTTATCCTCAAAACAGCTGAGTTATTGTTAACTAAAACTGAATAAAAATGAAGCCGATCAGTCATAAAATAACACTTTTGACCTTCTCTTACCTGTTAAACCCTCCCATGCCACCAAACCTGTCCTAACCTTACCTATAACCCAAGTGTTTTACAATACAACACCTACACCAACTATATAAATATATATAATCTGGAGTGCTCACCTTGACAAAGACAGCGAGGCTGTGATTGGCGTTTCGTGTGGCGTCCAGGTTGTCTTTGTATTTCTGTGTGATATGAGGCATCAGCATGGTGACCAGTGTCTCCACAGAGTGATAGAAGGACGCTGAGAAACGCTGGCTCCTGGAAACCTACAGGACACGGCAGGGGTCAAAGGTCTGAATCAATGCGTTTGATTTTACTGCGTTTTGTTTTTGTGAGTATAGACATGTACTTAAATAAGTAATTTTATAAATAACACATGACTGGTATTTGCTCATACAAACACGTTGACTTACACTGACCTTGACCTTGCCTGTCTCGATCAGGTACTGAGCCATAGACTTGACTAAAACCTCACAGAAATACCAGGAGTACTAGAGCAGGAAGAACACAGGAGCAGATTCAGGAGAATATACAACACAGGAGCAGCCGTTAAACCATGAACAGTGCTGGAGTTCATTCAAGTCAGCTTTCTTTTGAAGTAAAATAGTAGACGACTACTTTTTATGTACTTAATCAGAGATATACTTAACAAATTTATACTTATTTATACTTGACAAGTATGGAAGCTAAGCTTGTTTCCATCACGGAATAAAAAATAAAAAAGGGTCAAACACTTAAGTTTAGGTATTGGGTACGACTGAGGGATGTAGAATAAGGAATTAAGGTGTGCTTTATGAGTAATAATAAAAAGACAATATGCATATGCATATTATGCAACTAATGAGAATTGGACCCTAAACTAAAGTGTTACCAAAAAAGGTAAATGCAACTTTATAAATCACAGTTTTTATAATAGCAAGTTTATATCTCACAGTTCTGCACAAGTGACAATATTATGAGTTATAAACTCAGAATTGCAAGTCAGAATTGTGAGATAAAAATTCATAATTACCTTTTTATTGTCCATGACGGAAACAAGCTTTCATAGACAAGTATACAGAAAAGTCTAAAAATATTCAGCCTATGCTTGTAATATAAATAAATTGTAAATCTCTTGATGAAGATATACTTAAGAAAAGTATTTGAAGTGTGTTTTTCTTGTAGTTGTATTTACTGTTTTGATAAAGTGGCATATGTTGTTTCACACATATTGGCTTCTTTGAGATTTTTTCAGCATGTGTGTTACATACTATCTGACAAGTCAGCTTTGGGGTGAAATAGTACACTGGTGGAACTGAACCTGATGGTTTTAGTACAAAGTGCCACTGACCCTCACAGAAACAGATAAACATGTGGCTGATTTTACTAATAATTCCTCCACGGTGTGAGTAAACCATGAGTATCACGTTATGTTCACTATAAAAAACAAGTATACTTTCAGTATAAAAACTATTCAACTGGTTTACTGAGTATAAAGCTAGTAAACTAACAGTACTTATAAGTTCACTTGTAGTATAGTTCACAGTATAGTTGCAATAGAAAAAAAAAAACTTAAACTAGTAAGTTTACTACTGTTACACAAAGTATACTAAAAAAAATTTAGTCCTAAAAAGTTTTTAAATAGTGAACTTACAAATACACTTACTACATAACGTATACGTGTAAAATGTGCTTGAACTTTACTTAAGTTTACTTAATAAAATGAACATAAAGATTTTTTTTTTTGATCTGATTCACCTTCAACAGTTTGTTGCTGGTGAGGAAGTCCGTCGAGGGTTTCAGGATGGTGGTCATGGCTTTCGCCAGTTCCTCATGGACAGTTTTACCGTTGGTTAAGTTTGTCTCAGTCTTCAAAACATACTACACACACACACACACACACACAAAACAAGAATGTCGATGATTCAGGGTCACAATCAGGATTATGTGTTTTACATCACAAGAAAGATGTGACACGTCAGCTCACCTTTACATAAGAGCGCAAGTGATGCTCCAGACCCTCTTCATGACACTGAGCCACGACATGGATCATCACCCTGACCAGAGCAGAGCGGGACGGCACACAAAATGAGTAACGGGCCAGGGTTATCATCCTTAAACAACACTACAGCTCAAACAGGTTTGTTAACTTAAATAAAGCTGAAATAAAATAATATAAAATATAAAGCTGTAATAAAAATAAAATAAAATAATAAAATAAAATATAAAGCTGAACTAAAGCTAAAAAAAAATAAATAAAATAAAATAAAATAAAATAAAATAAAATAAAATAAAAACATGAACTTGAAAATTTAGAAATGTTGCTTTGGTGAATAAATGAAATAAATATAAGAAATAAATTTAATTTTTAGATAAAATAAAATAAATGAAAATAAATGAAAAACAAACTAAAAATTTAGAAATGTTGCCTTAGTGAATAAATGAAATAATTTAAGTTTAAGCACTACAATTTAAGCACTAAAATTACTAACTGGAAATAAATGAAAACTAAAACTGAAATAAAAAAATAAATGAAACCTAAATTGTATTATTTAAAAAAACAATAAAATATATTTATATTAGATGAAAAACCTAAACTAAACAGAAATTAAAAATATTGCGTTGGTGAATAAATGAGATAAATTTAAATTGAAGCGCTAAAATTACTAACTGTAAATAAACAAAAACTGAAATAGAAATAAATTAAACCTAAAATGTATTATTTAAAAAAAATAATAATAATAAAAAAAAAAACTTTCCAAAAATTACCAAAAATTGTACTTAAATTAAAATGTACCATAAAACGTAAAAATAATAATAGTACATAAATGGCCCCACTTTATATTAAGTGTCTTTAACTGCAGTATGTACTAACATTTAAATGAATCATTTGATACAATGCACTTATTGTGCACTTATATGTATAATTACACATTTCTGTAATGGCACCTATAATCGCACTGTTGATCTTCTCTTACCCCGTAACCCACCCTTAAATATCTCAAGTGTTTTACAATATAGCACCAACACAAGAAGTACATTCTAACAATTATTGTTTTTTAATGTAAGTAGTAGTTAAAGACACCTAATATGAAGTGGGACCTAACTGACACTAAAATACCACTGTAAGAGACCTGGTGACGTTCACAGCAACATCTTCCAGGCCGGAGGTGGTGAGCACACGAAACAGCTGGTTGAGAACGGTGGGCAGGAACTTCACCATCACATGAGCCTCCATGGCATGAAGACTCTGATAAAGAGAGAGAGAGATCTCAGGATGCCTGCTGAACAAACACCTGCAGGCTTCAAACATCCTCAGGAAGGACAAACAGGAAGTACCTTCAGGTATTTGACCAGTTCTCCTCCTGATTGGCCCGTGGATTCAATACTCTGGCAGTGATGAAAGAAGTTATGCAGATGTTGATCCTGATGAGAAAACAAGCAGCAATCAGGACGAAAAATAATGAACAAGTCAATCGATAAGAGTTTGTGACGAAGCAGGGTGTATCACATGTATCTCTGTGAAGATGTGCAGGCAGACGCTTCATACCTGTGTGTAGACGGTGGACACCAGCTGTGTGGAGACTTTGAGCAGCGGTCTTCCTCCATCCACCCACTTCACCTCCTGACCTGTGTGCTGCTGCAACACACACACACTAAATTGAGGTCACCATGGAACCAACACTGACAATTCTTGTTTGTTTGTTTGTTTGTTTTATGGGATATTGTCAGGTCAAGTCAAGTCCCCTTTATTTATATAGCGCTTTTTACAATGCAGATTGTGTCAAAGCAGTGATAACTGGTGAATAATTTTGTCCAGCTTAAGTCAATTCAGTATTGATTCATTTGGTTGTAAAAATCAATAACTAGTTCATTTATCTATATATCAGCACTGGAGAAAACAGTGATGTCATCATCCAGCTCAGTTCTGTTCGCATACAATGGTGTCAATGCAGGCAGATCAGAAACATTGTTGAATATCAAGTGTCCCCAACTAAGCAAGCCAGAGGCGACAGGCTCAGTCAGGGGGTCAGTTCTCCTCTGGCCAACAGCGAACAGTGCATGATTATGATTCAGGCAACGTTGCAGGTCATAAGTCCGCAATATTTTTGCAATATTTATTTTCTGTCACTCACATGAGATCTACCAATAGCAAACCACAACCATCCAATCAATTCCCTAAGGACAAAATCAATTTTAGGGGCTCAGCTGACAAAAAACATCTGGGAATCACATTGGCAGTTGGTTTAGGCCTCTAAATATGGATTTTTAAGTACTGCAGGTAGAAATAAGGGTGACAGAGGGTTGCTCTTGTATAAATATATGCAAATTTCACCTCCTCGCTTATGTACCTGTATACTTCCACAGTGTACACATTTCTAATTCACCCCCAAACAAAATATGTCAAAAAAATTTTTTATAAACAATGGCTTCCAAAAGTGTAAGGGACAAAAGAAAAAAAACAAAACAAGACAAAATAACAAAAAAAACAAAACAACAAAAAGTACAAAACAACAAAAACAAAACTCAACTAAACAAAAACAAAACACAGCAAAACAAAAAACAAACAAAACAATAAAAAACAAAAAACCAACACAAAACAAAATACAACAAAAGAAAAAACCAAACACAACACGACAAAACGAAACACATCAAAACAAAAAACAAAACACAAAAAAGTACCAAACAAGACAAAACACAAGAAAACAAAACAAACCAAAACACAAAACAACAAAAACATCATAAAACAATAAAACTTAACAAAACAAACAAAACACAGCAAAACAAAAAGGCAAACAAAACAACTCAAAACAACACAACAAAAAGAAAACAACACAAATGAAAAAAACAAAACAAAATAAACACAAGAATACACAAGAAAACAAAAAACAAACAAAAAACACAACAAAATACAAAACAAGACAAAACACAAGAAAACAAAACAACAGAACTCAACAAAACAAACAAAATGTGTTTTGAATGCATGGCAAAAAAAAACAACAAAACAAAACAAAAAAAATATATGAATAAAATGTGAATAAATAATTTTAAGTTTAAGCACTAAAATTTAAGCACTAAAATACTAACTGGAAGTAAATGAAAACTAAAACAAATATTGTATTAAAACTTGTTAAATTATTTAAAAAATATATATTATATATATATATATATATATATATATATATATATATATATATATATATATATATTAGATGAAAAACTTAAACTTAAAATTAAAAATATTGCGTTGGTGAATAAATGAAATAAATTTAAGTTGAAGCACTAAAATTACTAACTGGAAAACAAAACAAAAAAACAAAAACAAAACAACACACACAAAAAAAAACTATAACATGACAAAAACACAGCAAAATAAAAATAAAATAAAAAAATAAACACACAAAAAAAAAAACAACATAAACAAAACAAGACCAGCATGATCACCATCAGAGTGTGGCTCTCTCACCTTGCTGCTGTTGTCCTGGAAACTCAGGTAACCTGGAGGCAGGTTTGCAGCTACTGCCACCTGCTGTTCATTGACGATCACTCTGCCATCCTTCAGCAGGGGGAGCCACGCGTATCCCACTGCAAACACATACAACACACGGGAGAATAAAGACAGAGACTATGTTTAATTAGTTATAATGGATCAAAACATTAATCCTTCTTTAATTCTTCCACAGTATATGTTTGTGGCTGGTTTCAGACGGCAGTGCGTCTCACCTTGCGTCTCCACCTGTTCTCGTCTCTTGGTGCTGGCTTTGCTGTTGCTGTCACAGCTGATGTGATAGAGGGTGAACAGAAGATGATGTCTGTCCGTCAGCTGAACCGGCAACTCTATTTTAAACTGGACACGTAAAGACAAGTGTTAAAAGAGCCTGAAAACACACAGACACATGGAGATGTAGAGCTCACGTCTCACCTCTTCATAAAACTCTGGGCTCTGCTGGTGGTGTAGGACGGCAGCAAAGGCTTTCTTACAGAACAGAGGTCCTCCGGGACGTCCATATATACACTGACAAAACACAGCCACACGATCACTTACACATTCAACTGTAGGATTACTGTGATTACGGTTTTAATAAATATAACTACACTACCGTTCTGAAGTTTGGGGTTGGTAAGATTTGTAAATGTTTTTGAAAGAAGTCTCTTCTGCTCAGGGTTATTTGATGAACTGAAAAAAGCAATCTTTTGTAAAATTATAAAATGTCTTTACTGTCACTTTTGATCCGTTTAATACGATAATAATGTCACCATGGAACCAACATTGACAATTCTTGTTTGTTTGTTTGTTTGTTTTATGGGATATTGTCAGGTCAAGTCAAGTCCCCTTTATTTATATAGCGCTTTTTACAATGCAGATTGTGTCAAAGCAGTGATAACTGGTGAATAATTTTGTCCAGCTTAAGTCAATTCAGTATTGATTCATTTGGTTGTAAAAATCAATAACTAGTTCATTTATCTATATATCAGCACTGGAGAAAACAGTGATGTCATCATCCAGCTCAGTTCTGTTCGCATACAATGGTGTCAATGCAGGCAGATCAGAAACATTGTTGAATATCAAGTGTCCCCAACTAAGCAAGCCAGAGGCGACAGGCTCAGTCAGGGGGTCAGTTCTCCTCTGGCCAACAGCGAACAGTGCATGATTATGATTCAGGCAACGTTGCAGGTCATAAGTCCGCAATATTTTGCAATATTTATTTTCTGTCACTCACATGAGATCTACCAATAGCAAACCACAACCATCCAATCAATTCCCTACGGACAAAATCAATTTTAGGGGCTCAGCTGACAAAAAACATCTGGGAATCACATTGGCAGTTGGTTTAGGCCTCTAAATATGGATTTTTAAGTACTGCAGGTAGAAATAAGGGTGACAGAGGGTTGCTCTTGTATAAATATATGCAAATTTCACCTCCTCGCTTATGTACCTGTATACTTCCACAGTGTACACATTTCTAATTCACCCCCCAAACAAAATATGTCAAAAAAATTTTTTTATAAACAATGGCTTCCAAAAGTGTAAGGGACAAAAGAAAAAAAACAAAATAACAAACAAAACAAAACAACAAAAAGTACAAAACAACAAAAACACAACAAAAACAAAACTCAACTAAACAAAAACAAAACAAGCCCCTAAAGGGACGTGAGGACGGAAAAAATATAAGATGGGAGGAAAAATTTTATTTCAAAGCTTTTACGTTCTCTTGCAAAAGTTTCTTCGAGGAACGCGAAACATTTGCGAGCGAATGTAAAAGCTTTGAAATAAAATGTTTCCTCCCATCTCATATTTTTCAATTTAGGGGCTGCGTAATTTAATGCATCCATGCTAAATAAAAGTATTAACTTACTAAAAAAAATTAAAAAAATCTTACTGACATCAAACTTTTGAACGGTAGTGTATATATTGACCGTGTCATATGGCTTATTGCTGGCATTTTACAGAACAAATGGAGGCACATGTGTAGTCATACGCCTGTGGTAAAACTGTGGTAAAATTACTGCAAACACTGAGGTGAGTGTGTGTGTGACATTACCTTTAGTGGGAGAGCATCCTCTTCATCCGAATCTCTGAATTCCACACACAGAGCGATGTTTCTGGCCTAAAACACAAGAGGAAAACATGAAACACGTCACTGAGCCCCACCTCAAAGACCGTCCACCACATTGTCTGACACACTTTTGCAATGCAAGTCCTGTGTGTTTGGACAGTTTTAAACTAAACTTGTCTGGGGCATTTATAGTAATACTATAGCGCAGAGTTTCTCAAACTTCATGAGGGAACTGCAAGGTATTTTGAGCTAAAAATCATCATTTGTGTTGTACTGAAGAAACAAAGTCACCTACATCTTGGATGCCCTGGGGGTAAGCAGATAAACATCAAATTTTCATTTTTGGGTGAACTATCCCTTTAAGACATTTTAAGGACCCACGGGGACTCCATAGAAAAGGAAGTTAGAGCTGTGAGTCGAGAGCTTTAGTATTGTTGTACCTTCGTGAAGCTTTTCTGGCTGTCGTATTTGAGATGTCGTGGATACACATACAGGTGGTTGTTGTAAGTTGTGAAAGGCTGAGAGCATTTGGCGATAGATGGCACAAACTCCTCCACCTCAGACACCAACCTGCCCCGCTCCACACCATCAGTCTGACGCAGAGGAAGATAGGAGGGCGTGACACAATCTGCACACACAGAGAGAGAGAGAGGAATCAACCAATCCTGAACCACTCCAAACACTCAACATGTGTCTTTCACTGCATTCAGAAACGCTTGTGTGTGAGTATGAAAGCCTTACTGCTCAGATCTGGTGCGACGCTATCAACCGTGACATCCAAATTACCCAGAATCACAGGCAACTTGGCCATCTTTTCTGGCCTGAGAGAAGAGAAAGCACAAAGGAGGGCAGAATAACAAGCGTTGAGTGCCTGACAGAGGCGAAGAGAGACTATACTGTTTCTAAAACATCAACACTGCTGACAGAACTGAGAAAAACAACACCAGTGTGTACAACTTCATTCTGCAGGTCATACAAACACTAGTGCTACTATTGGAGCTCTCGACTGTAAGACTGACTTCCTGAAGTCCGCGAGCAGTCTGAACATGTCCTCGTTGGAGAGCTTGTTGCCGTCCTGCCTGTAGAGAGCCGAGAATCGAGCGCTCTTGTCCACCGTCCCAGAGGCGTCCTTAAACAAAGGCCTGAGAAACACACAGAGAGATCAGAGCTGGTGAGAGAGATAAGAGCACACACATCCTGATCCTGCCCAGCTCATCTTTAACATCCCCGCGGAAAGATAAACATAATGGCATGGCTTAGCATCTACAACCAACACCCTTTTTTTCAGGAACAGAAAAACAGCTGTGTAGTCATTTGCCTGAGCAATATTGATTCTGCTCATGATATCTCACACACTCAGATCGGACGTCACTAAACTGTTTCAGCCTTTTAGCGTGTGATGTTTCAGTGCAAAAACATTTTCATCTTTATTTGAAACTTAACCAGGTGCTATACCCACAGATACAGCACTGTGCCACATGTATTTACATTTGCAAAGCTCCAATTCTCACTAGAACTTAGGAGTTTATTGAGGCAAAAGTCGTAGTTAATAGTGAGAATTGGACCCTGATCTAAAGTGTGACCAAAGTTATTTCTGAGCAAACTTTTCCATGCAAATAAAGCTCAATATATAATGTGCCAGATTCACAATATTTCCCTGCTGAAATTAATACAATTTAAATGCATTTTTACTACTGCCCACAGAAAGCAGGTGATAGATTTATATAAAAAAGATGTTTATGTACATTTTGTATAATTTGTGCACAGAATAATGTGCAGAATAATATGCACCATTTTCCTTCCACAAATCAAAAGAAAAAACAAGAAATTGTCTCAGGTTATGACTATAACCATAGTTCCCTGAGAAGGGAACGAGACGCTGCGTCCATCAGGACACTTTGGGAACGCCCTCAGCATGATTGCGTCTGATGCACGTATGTCAACTAGTCCAATGGTGAGAGTGAACGTCACAGGCGGGTGACGTCACGACCAGGAAAGGATAGATACACATCCGGCAAGACCGGCTTCAGCTTCAATTGCCAAAGCAATTTGATCACAGGGATGAAGGGAGTATGTCAACATGAAGTAGCGTCTCGTTCCCTTCTCAGGGAACTATGGTTATAGTCATAACCTGAGATGTTCCCTTTTGAGGGAACTCATGCTGCGTCCGTCAGGACACTTTGGGAATGATATACCAAAACGCTGTACTTCCAAAATGCCTGTCCGTATGAAACTGTGGCACACTAAGACAAGAGCACTGATGAGCCTGGAGCTGCGTCCAAGTCGAGATCATGGCATGGATCATGGATCATATCTGACAAAAGTGAGTGGTTAGGACCAACCCGCCGCATCACAGACCTCATTGAGGGAAACCCCCGACAGTAAAGCCTTTGAGGCCGCCATACTCCTGGTAGAGTGAGCTCTGACAGAAAGTGGAGACTGCTGAAAAGAGACCTCATAAGCAAGTGTTATAGCCTTGTCTATCCACTTGCTAACTGTTTGTTCGGATGCAGGGTGACCCCTATTGTGTGGTCTAAAACAAACAAATAGTTGAACCTCCACAGGGCAGCTCTGTGGACATAGGTGCTCACACTGGACCCACAAGATTCAACTTTTCCTGGTCTGGAAATGGAGAAGGACAAAAAGCTTGCAGCACTATAGGCCGTGGAATATTGGTCAGAACCTTAGGTATATAACCCGGTTTAGGGTAAAGGAATGCTTTGACTATCCCTGGTGCAAACTCAAGGCACGTAGGGGATACAGATAGGGCCTGAAGGTCTCCTACTCTTTTTAGGGAAGAAATGGCATGGAGGAAACCAGTTTTCAATGCCAGAAATTTTTCTGAGATAGAATCAAGTGGCTCAAATGCCTTCCAACACAATGGCCAAATCCCAAGCAGGAACCCTAGTGCATGTTGCAGGCCTTAGCCTCAGAGTGCCACGAAGGAAAAGATACATCAAAGGGTTCTTCCCCACAATTGTACCCTCCACAGGGACATGGTATGCAGAAATAGCTGATACGTAGACCTTTAGGGTGGACGAGGATAGCCCTGATGAAAAACAATCTCGCAAGAACTCTAGTACTGTACCAATTGGGCAATTAACTGGATGTAGCTGTCGCACATCACACCAAGAAGTGAAAGTTTCTACTTCAGGGCATATAGTTTCCTTGTGGCTGGAGCTCTGGAGTGAAGTATGGTCTCCACAACCTCGGTTGAGAGACCAAATTCTATGAGTTGGCCCCCTCAGAGGCCAAACCCACAGGTTCCACATTTCTGGGCGGGGGTGAAATATCATGCCTCCCACCTGAGATAGAGGGTCCCTCCTGATTGGAATCTGCGAGTTAGAGCCGTCGAGGAGAGACACAAGGTTCGAGAACCATATCCGACTCGTCCAGTAAGGTGCTACTAGCAGTAGACTTATCCCTTCCCTGGCAAATTTTCTCCAGAACTCCTGGGAACATCCGTCATGAGGGTGACTCGACGACATTGAGCTCCTAACACAGGGCCCTGGGACAGGAACCAATTCTTCGATATAACCAAGGCACCGCCGCGTGATCTTGATCATACAAAGTGGGTTCCCCCTTGGGGAAAACCCTTTGGTCCTGAGCCACCACTGTAAGGGTCTCTTGTACAGCAGGCCAAAAGGTGGACGCAGCTGACATCAGACCCAACATTTTTAAAAAAAACTGTTTTACAGTGAGTGACTGGCCTAGCTTTGTCTCCTGTGTGACTGGAAAAATTGCAGCAATACGAGTGGGCGTCACTGAATTCCATACCATGCCCAGGAAGGTGGTTCTCTGTAATGGAGAAAGCACACTCTTCATGTGAAGAGCACCCTTCTGAATAGAGGTGGATGACAACCAAACTGGATTCTGTACACTTTCTCTATACTCTGCAGGACCCATTGACCCCAAAAGCCTCAACTCTGCCAAAAATCCATAAAGGGAACCAGCCTCTCGAGGCTGGTCTCTGGTATACTTAGAACAGCCAATTCGGTGACCTTAAAAAAAACACTGGCAGGAAACGACGGATTTAACTGCTTTTCAACCCTCCTCAGAGAGTGCGAGCTTGACGCAGCGTCATGTAAACGCTGAGTCATGAGCTCGCTGAGTCATGAGCTCGCTGAGTCATGAGCTCGCTGAGTCATGAGCTCGCTGAGTCATGGGCTCGCTGAGTCATGGGCTCGCTGAGTCATGGGCTCGCTGAGTCATGAGCTCGCTGAGTCATGACTCGCTGAGTCATGAGCTTGCTGAGTCATGAGCCCCAAAGCACCGAGGATGCCGGGGTTGGCAGAACAGCTCCCTGAGGACAATGAAGTGGGGCAGGCACCGTATACTGAGGTGTACACCGCTCTATCCCTTGTGGGGCTGCCCTCAGATTTCTTTTCAGCGGGTGCGAGCCTGACACAACGTTGTGTGAACGCTGAGTCATGGGCTCACTGGAAACCACTGCACCCCAAAGCACAGAGGGTGAGGGGGTTGGCAGAACAGTCCCCTGAGGGCAACGAAGTGGCACGGACACCATATACTGAGGTGTACACCGCTCCACCCCGCAGGGGGCTGCCCTCAAAAGCCTGACACCACTGGCGTCAGGACCTACATGAAAGGCTGATCTAATACATGACTCTAACTAATCAGAGTCCGATAAATATGTATTATTTTAATTCCTCAAAATTAAATGCAGCCACATATCAACCAGAGAGGTAAAAACAGTCTGGATTAAAGGCTAAATATAGAGAATTAATGCAGACATGTAGCTTTCAAAAACCAGGCAAATATTGCATTTAATTCATTAAATTAAATGCATCCATAAACCACCAGACAAGTGTACACTGTCTGAATGATAGGCTGAATATTCATGATAGTTTTAAATATACTGCCATCTGCACACCCCTAATCTACGCGTTGCCTAGGCAAACGCGAGATCAGAACCACTAGAATCTTTATTGCAGTTTGCAGACCCAAAATCTACACATCGCCTCAGCAGACGCGAGATCAGAGTCACTAGATTCTATGTTGCAGTTTGCAGACCCGTAATCTACACGTCGCCTTGGCAAACGCGAGATTAGAGCCACTAGAATCTTTATTGCAGTTTGCAGACCCGAAATCAATGCGTAGCCTTGGCAAATGCGGGATCCAAGCCATAGATTCTTTATTGCTTAAGAATTTATTCCCTCGAGAAAAAAGCCAAGAGGAGCAGAGCTAAAAGTTTCAATAGTGCATCACATCGGGAAATTTATGAATGAACACTGTCAGATCCCAATACAAAAGCTGACGGGCATGTTCTGCTCTCACACAAACACATGAATCCCCACTCGTATAGTAGCGAGGGCAGGGAAGCACACACGACTCAAGTTGCTATTTGCTCGCCAATAAACTCCTGTCTAGAATTAATAATGCTTGCGGACAAACAACAATAAATAGACAGAGACAGTTTTTACACAAAGCGCTTTGCTGAGGCACAAAAGCTGAAGCCGGTCTTGCTGGATGTGTATTTATCCTTTACCATTCGTGGCCTCACCTGCCTGTGACGTTTACTCTCGCCCATGGACTAGCTGACATACGTGCATCAGACGCAATCACGCTAAGGACGTTCCCAAAGTGTCCTGACGGACACAGCACGAGTTCCCTCGAAAGATGAAGATAAGTGTTCCTAAAGTATACTTGCAATAGTTCCACTTTAACCCAATCAAATATACTTATAGTATATGTTTAGTTGGATCTCAGCACTACTGACGCACAATTAAAGTGCATTAAGTACAAAATTAGTTGTTCCAGTTTAGCAGACTTTAAGTATACCAGTTTATTATACCAAAAATACAATCACAGGGTATTTTTATTAAGCACATAATTATGTAAATGTATTTGTAGTATACTTAGCACAACATAAATGTATTTCAAATACATTTTAGTATTTTTTTTTTTTTTTCACTAGGGTAGGTTTGTGTGAAGAAACTAATAATATTTTAAACCATAAACCATTGTTTCCGGCCAACTGTCATTCGCGCATTCATGAATGGATGTATAAAATATTAGTATTTTCTCACATGCACATATCATGTCACTTCAGAAGACATTAATTCATTCACATGTATGGGTTACTGTCATATCCACTTTGAGTGGTTTTAAAGCGTAAAATGTTAGGTTACTATCCACTTGAATTATAAATAATTTTTCTAAAAATCTTTGTCGGTGTTTATCTAAAGAAATAAAGTCAAATACATCTGAGGCTGAGCAAACCATGAGAGAGTTTTCATTTTGGGGTGAACTGTCCCTTTCAGCAAATTCCTGTCAAAATGCTTTTTTTTAACTAACCCCAGTACAACTGATACTACCATGATGCATACTCACACATATACTGTACTTTATTTAATTACAGTAGTCTACTGAGATTTTAGGGGTGGTAGGGATAATATCACAATGTAAAAAATGGTAATGCATCATCTTAGTGTGTGAGCTTCGCAAGGTTTTTCTCACCTGGCGGCCCATGCGAACGGCATTCGGTACTGACCCAGCCGGCTGCAGGCCATCTTCGCATTCTTCAAAACCTTCTGAGCAGCCTGAGGAGAGAGGAAAGAAAAGCATTGTACTACTGAAGAAGTGCAGCTCTGTAATTACGTTTGTCTGAAGTGTTTCACATTATTTATTTTATAGAATGGAAAGAGCATGACAGGTCTCTAGGTGGAGTGGAGCTAGTATATCTGAGAGCTTTAAAAACACTCGCCAACATCTGCTTTATCCACTTGTTTTGACTGTTTCCAGAGGGATAAGAATGATATCACACACACACACACAGCAGCCGTACCTTAGCGGAGTCAGAGTTCTTCATGTAAGGCTCAGCACAATGTGCTATTCCACCCTGTAAAACCTTCTCTATCCGTGCGACCAAGAAGATGTCAGGGTGCGGACAGGTCACAGAAAACACTCCCTACAGACAAACGGGATTAGAAATAGTCAAAGTAGTAGATTTTCACAGACAAGCTTAGTAATGTGTTATGTACACTACCGTTTGCAGTCAGTATTAATGTTTAAATGAAATTTAGGTTACACTTTACTTCCATGGTTCACTTTAGACATTCTATTAACTAACTTTGCAACTACATGTCAACTAACTCTCATTAGAGTATTAGTAGACTGTTAGGTTAGCTGTTAGGGTTAGTATAAGTTGACACATAGGTGCAAAGTTATTTATAGTCAGTAGAATGTCTAAAGTGGACCACCAAAATCAAGTGTTACCAAAATGTATACTTTTATCTAGTAATGATGCATGAAATTGATCAAAAGTGACAATATAAAGACATTTATAATGTTAGAAAAGATTCTATTTCAAATAAACGCTGTTCTTTTCAGAGAATCCTGAAAAATATAAAGCAGGACAACTGTTTTCAAAGAAGTATGAGGCCTGAAAATGGCAAAAACTGCGTTTAGGGCTTTGCTCCACGACACTTTTTTGTAGGTATTGGGACAGTACATGAATTTCGTACACGTACGTGAAACGTAGTGGGAGAGGCACTTCGTTGAAATTTTGTAGGTGGCGCTATTGAACCATTTTGTCACACTAATTCTGAAACCCATCTCAGATGTACATTTTCACCAGTTATGACGCATGTGCAAATTTCCATGAATTTCTGAGCATGTTTAGGCCCTCAAAAATGTGATTCATTTTGGAGAAGAAGAAGAATCGGAGCCATTCCAAGAGTGTCCTCACACCATTGGTGCCCTAATGATCATCAAATCATCATATTAGAATGATTTCTGAATGATCATGTGACACTGAAGACTGGAGTAATGATGCTGAAAATTCAGCTTTGATCACAGGATATAAATTACATTTTACTCTACATTCACTTAGTCAAATTGGTGAGCAGAACAGACCTGCTTCCAAAGCATAAATATGGGCTGTAAACTTGTGAACTTTTTTTTTTTTTAACAGTGTATGTGTGATTTCCTTTGTATGTGTGACACTGTAAATGCATTTAATTTGAGGAATGAATTCAAGTTATTATCTCTGGTTCTAAACAGCAGGTTGTTGATAGAAACCGGATGTGATGTGTTGTTTGGTGTGTGTCTTCTCACCTGTCGTGGAAACTGACCGGCGCTCTCTGTCAGGCTGCCGGCGGTCGGTTGCGCTCCTTGTGGACTGTCTGGCGCTGCGGAGCTGTTGTGAGATCCTAACGACGGCAGCAGTGCTTTCACAGACGGATGGTTCATGTCCACGTGGAAGTCTGAGGAGATCTTACGACAACTCTGAACATCAAACAACGACAGAGAGATGAAGAAGGGCTCCACCTGCAACACAAACCAACACAGAAACTCTCAGATGAAACAAGACGAAGAGGGTTTATTGTGAAGAAGGTGGCTGGAAACTCAATTTAGGAATATCTTCATGATATCAGCAAAGATGATCAATGGTTATAGTTAATGAGGTGAGGTACGTTAGTGGTCGGTCCCTCTTCATTCTCCGCCACACAGCTCTGCAGGTTGAAGGACAGATCGTTACAGTTCACCAAGATCCGCTTCCCAAACTTCTCCTCGAAGGGCTTCACTTCCGGCTCGATCCCGGAGAAATCCAGTTTCTGCTCAGAGTGGAAGATGAGATCGATGATAAGTTCATGAGTTTCATTTATGCTGTGATCATGTAGTGCAGAGGAGAAAACTAGTATAAGAGGCTGTTGTATCTCAGTGATGTACCTGTAAGTCTGGGTCCAGTGTGAAGAGTTTCAGCCGTGTCTCGTTTCTCATCTTGCTCTCGATGTCTCTGGCACTCTGAGAACAGAGCAGGAGAGATATCAGTCAAAACCTCTGAAGCTTTTTGTCATTCACTTCCAGCTCCAGATGAACAGAACCAAATGTGGTTAGCATAATACATCCTAATGCTAAAGCAAAAAGACTTCAATATTAAGTCTAATATGTTATATATTATCACATCTTTTACAATATAGATTTCTGAGAGGTCAGACAATAAAGTATTATTATGACAATACTGTACAATGAGGTTTTTATTACTAATCTGGGTAAAAAGGTTTAGTTTACAAGGTACTTTGACCAACAAAATGATTGTTTTAGAGTAAAGGTGCGGTCACATTTATTGCTGGTGATTTGACAAACAATCTAGAGAGTGTCAAAGGTTTCTATTTTCAATGTGTTTTGAGCAGTGTAGCCAATCACAGGTGTATCTGTTGAGTTCTTGAATTCAACAGCCAATCAGAGGTGTTTAAATTACAATCGCTCACCGTTCAAAGCTGAAGTTTGTTAAGTGCTGTGTTCTGCATGCACAAATCCTCTCATTATAACAAAGTAAGGACGTTATGTAAATAAAATATTCATTGTTATAAGAGGTTCTTTTGGTCCAGACCAAAAAAGGTCACATCTTATGACATCACATCCTGTTTTTGATTTGTTTAGATGTCTTTGGTCTTTGGTGTTGTGTTCACACGTATTCAATGATATATACCATGATTACTGAAGTGTGACTTACCTGAAAACTGTCCATACTGCTAGAAGAGTGATCACTTTTCCCCTGTTCATCATCTACAACAGAGAAAGACAGAAGAACGTCATTACACCACACAGTAACCACAGTGACTCTCTGGTCATTGTGTATACAGTCACTCCCATGTGTGGAGGTCAGTGTGGTTTGTGTTTGTTTCAGGAATGTGACTAAAATGAACATATGACTAAGGGTTCTGCATAATCTGGATAAACACATACCGTCGTGTAAGTCTCCGTTCCTCTTGTCCTGCATGGCCAGCTCAAAACTGCTGTTGAGGATCCGGTTGAGGGTGCCGATCCAGTCCTCCATCTCGCTCTCGGAGTCTGCGGCCAGAACATAGCCACTCTTATCCTGCATCTTCAGCTCGAACGCAAACCTCCGCACACGATTGTTCTACACGCAAAGACAATTTTATTTCAATACACATAAAAAAGAATAGAAATTAACTCGCACCTGCCGATGGCGAGTGAACCGAGACATTCAGATGATCAATGGTACAATTTAAACCATGTAAAACCTTCCCAGAAGCCTGGGAAAAGGGTGAGATGATTTCCATATGGAGGCTGACAGATTCCCAACCCGTCCCAGGGCAGGACTTACAGTGTGGTTAAATGTCTTTAAAGGGATGGGTTTCAAAACATAAGACCAGGGGCATTTGGTCAGGCAAAGACAACCAGAGAGAAATGCAGGAGTCCAACTTTTGACCCCTGAGCTGTCGGGGATTTCTGCTCCATCAGAGGCCGGGAAAGATCTTTTGCTCAGCTGGCAGAACTGTGTACTTTAGCCAAACAGAATGAACATCCACTCCTTCACTGTGACTCTGACAGGAAGTTTCATGTGTTTATAAGTAGGATATGAATGTATGAATTGTATGAAAACATGTTTGGGTCCAAAGCCAAAATAAATGAAAGAACTTCTGTTTTGCATAAAGAACATGAAGCATATTTTTAGGACAACTTTTCCATTTTGACATTATTTTCATGACAATTAAGCACTTTTATCAAAAGCTAATATTTTTTAGTTCAATCTTCATCATTATCATTCAAAGTTCATTATTCTGAAGGATGACTTCTTATAAAATAAGCTAATGAGTAGAACAGTAATATAGTACACGAAAAAAATGACTGTAATACAATGAGTTTTTAAACTAAAATTAGCTTAAGTTAAAATCGGTACAACATGATGATGTGATGCAATATGATGTATGCATACTTGAAAATGTTATATGAACATAATTACTGTAATATAGAAAAATGTATGAAATGTACATAATATATTTACATTTAAATGAATAAATGTTATGACATTTTATTAACATATTTTGGGATAACACAATTACATACTTTTCTATTTTTTTTCTTTTAATGCAGTAATACCCAGTGTTGTGTGAAGGCGAAGTGAGGGGTGTGTCAGAGGTCAGAGATCAGATGGGTTAATTTAACGGATACAACTCATTACAGATAATGACAAAGCAACGCATGAAGGGTGTGACGCTGGTTTGTTGACCATACCTATGAGTGATTATGGACACAGGTTCCAGAACATTCCACACGAAAATAGCTTGGGGGGCCGGGTGTGGGTGTAGCGCTTTATTTTGGGAGTGTATGTGGAAAATCCACTCCCAGAAAGAATGCTTATCAATTATCAAAACACAGGGAGAAGAGCTCTTTCATCTTTCACTCTCTCCTTTCTTTGCCTTCCCATAATGCTCAGCTCTCCTTTCTACTCTATGAGCAGTTCTGTTTTAAAGTACATTTCAGCATGCTTTTAAAAAATTACTTATTATGGAAATATACTGTAAAGGAATATATTTAAATGCAAAATTAATGTAACGTTTTAAGACAACTGCAATTAAAAACAATGAGCTCATGAACAAAATGGAGGGAACATTTGAGTTTGTCTACACACCTGCACCACTCCCATACAGGAGTCCAGGAAGATGGTTCCTTTAGGCTCTTTGTTGATCTTCTCATCCTTGTAGAAGTTGAGATTATATGACCCGTCGCCCAGCTGCGTCAGGTGGAAATACCTTCTTTTAAATGACTGAGTGAAAAAAGAAGAGTGCAAATGAGACATGAAATGCAAACACGTGCATAGACATAACATCTCTTCAGAACTGAGTCTCACCCTCATGGTGACGCTGATGGCGCTGTTCATGTTGCCCTTATGTAGCCAGCCCTGTTTAATGAGACCACCCTTCTGAGAGCCGAGAGAGGCTGTGTCCTTTACACAAACACACAAACACAAAAACAAGAGACAGTTTTGTGATGACAGTCCAAAGCTTGTCTGTTTGATCCTGTAGATAGAAAAAAGTGAGAGTCAAATAAGGGAGAAAGAACAGAACTATACACAACTGAATAGAATCTCACATAAACCAGATTCAAAGAACAACCTCAGATAAACCTGATTTAATAAAACTTGACAGAACCTCAGATAAACCTGATTTAAAGAACACTAGAAAACCTCAGATAAACCGGATTCAAGGAACACCACAGAACCTCAGATAAACCTGATTCAAAGAAGACTCAGAACCTCAGATAAACCTGATTTAAAGAACACTAGAAAACCTCAGATAAACCGGATTCAAAGAACACCACAGAACCTCAGATAAACCTGATTCAAAGAAGACTCAGAACCTCAGATAAACCTGATTTAAAGAACACTAGAAAACCTCAGATAAACCGGATTCAAAGAACACCACAAAACCTCAGATAAACCTGATTCAAGGAACACCACAGAACCTCAGATAAACCTGATTCAAAGAAGACTAGAGAACCTCAGATAAACCTGATTTAAAGAACACTAGAAAACCTCAGATAAACCTGATTCAAAGAACACCACAAAACCTCAGATAAACCTGATTCAAGGAACACCACAGAACCTCAGATAAACCTGATTCAAAGAACACCACAAAACCTCAGATAAACCTGATTCAAAGAAGACACAGAACCTCAGATAAACCTGATTCAAAGAACACCACAGAACCTCAGATAAACCTGATTCAAAGAAGACACAGAACCTCAGATAAACCTGATTCAAAGAACACTACAGAACCTCAGATAAACCTGATTCAAAGAACACCACAGAACCTCAGATAAACCTGATTCAAAGAAGACACAGAACCTCAGATAAACCTGATTCAAAGAACACTACAGAACCTCAGATAAACCTGATTCAAAGAACACCACAGAACCTCAGATAAACCTGATTCATAGAAGACACAGAACCTCAGATAAACCTGATTCAAAGAACACAACAGAACCTCAGATAAACCTGATTCAAAGAACACTACAGAACCTCAGATAAACCTGATTCAAAGAAGACTCAGAACCTCAGATAAACCTGATTCAAAGAAGACTCAGAACCTCAGATAAACCTGATTCAAACAAGACACAGAACCTCAGATAAACCTGATTCAAAGAACACTACAGAACCTCAGATAAACCTGATTCAAAGAAGACTCAGAACATCAGATAAACCTGATTCAAAGAACACTACAGAACCTCAGATAAACCTGATTCAAAGAACACCACAGAACCTCAGATAAACCTGATTCAAAGAACACACAGAACCTCAGATAAACCTGATTCGAAGAACACTACAGAACCTCAGATAAACCTGATTCAAAGAACACCACAGAACCTCAGATAAACCTGATTCAAAGAAGACACAGAACCTCAGATAAACCTGATTCAAAGAAGACACAGAACCTCAGATAAACCTGATTCAAAGAAGACTCAGAACCTCAGATAAACCTGATTCGAAGAACACTACAGAACCTCAGATAAACCTGATTCAAAGAAGACACAGAACCTCAGATAAACCTGATTCAAAGAACACTACAGAACCTCAGATAAACCTGATTCAAAGAAGACACAGAACCTCAGATAAACCTGATTCAAAGAACACTACAGAACCTCAGATAAACCTGATTCAAAGAACACCACAGAACCTCAGATAAACCTGATTCAAAGAAGACACAGAACCTCAGATAAACCTGATTCAAAGAACACACAGAACCTCAGATAAACCTGATTCAAAGAAGACTCAGAACCTCAGATAAACCTGATTCAAAGAACACTACAGAACCTCAGATAAACCTGATTCAAAGAACACCACAGAACCTCAGATAAACCTGATTCAAAGAACACACAGAACCTCAGATAAACCTGATTCAAAGAAGACTCAGAACCTCAGATAAACCTGATTCAAAGAACGCTAGAAAACCTCAGATAAACCTGATTCAAAGAACGCTAGAAAACCTCAGATAAACCTGATTCAAAGAAGACTCAGAACCTCAGATAAACCTGATTCAAAGAACACTACAGAACCTCAGATAAACCTGATTCAAAGAAGACTCAGAACCTCAGATAAACCTGATTCAAAGAAGACTCAGAACCTCAGATAAACCTGATTCAAAGAACACTAGAAAACCTCAGATAAACCTGATTCAAAGAAGACTCAGAACCTCAGATAAACCTGATTCAAAGAACACTAGAGAACCTCAGATAAACCTGATTCAAAGAACGCTAGAAAACCTCAGATAAACCTGATTCAAAGAAGACTCAGAACCTCAGATAAACCTGATTCAAAGAACACTAGAGAACCTCAGATAAACCTGATTCAAAGAACACTACAGAACCTCAGATAAACCTGATTCAAAGAAGACACAGAACCTCAGATAAACCTGATTCAAAGAACACTACAGAACCTCAGATAAACCTGATTCAAAGAACGCTAGAAAACCTCAGATAAACCTGATTCAAAGAAGACTCAGAACCTCAGATAAACCTGATTCAAAGAACACCACAGAACCTCAGATAAACCTGATTCAAAGAAGACTCAGAACCTCAGATAAACCTGATTCAAAGAACACCACAGAACCTCAGATAAACCTGATTCAAAGAAGACTCAGAACCTCAGATAAACCTGATTCAAAGAACACTAGAGAACCTCAGATAAACCTGATTCAAAGAACACTAGAGAACCTCAGATAAACCTGATTCAAAGAACACCACAGAACCTCAGATAAACCTGATTCAAAGAAGACTCAGAACCTCAGATAAACCTGATTCAAAGAACACTACAGAACCTCAGATAAACCTGATTCAAAGAACACTACAGAACCTCAGATAAACCTGATTCAAAGAACGCTAGAAAACCTCAGATAAACCTGATTCAAAGAAGACTCAGAACCTCAGATAAACCTGATTCAAAGAACACTACAGAACCTCAGATAAACCTGATTCAAAGAAGACTCAGAACATCAGATAAACCTGATTCAAAGAACACTACAGAACCTCAGATAAACCTGATTCAAAGAACACCACAGAACCTCAGATAAACCTGATTCAAAGAAGACTCAGAACCTCAGATAAACCTGATTCAAAGAAGACACAGAACCTCAGATAAACCTGATTCAAAGAACACTACAGAACCTCAGATAAACCTGATTCAAAGAACGCTAGAAAACCTCAGATAAACCTGATTCAAAGAAGACACAGAACCTCAGATAAACCTGATTCAAAGAACACCACAGAACCTCAGATAAACCTGATTCAAAGAACACCACAGAACCTCAGATAAACCTGATTCAAAGAACACCACAGAACCTCAGATAAACCTGATTCAAACAAGACAAATTTTTTATAAATTTACACAATTTTAATTTGTATGAAAACATATATATATATTTTTTTTTTTAATTCAGTGGGGCGTAAGCAGTACTAAACATACAAATAAAATATCAATACGAATTCGCCAAAGCGTAAACATAAATTAGTTATGAATTGCCATGACACTGTGTTGGTATGTCCTGCTAAGAAACTTTCTTTCAGCTGATGAACAATAAAAACATTGACAGCCAATCAGAATCCATCCTGCTTTTAAAGTGGCAGAAGATGTAACTGCAGCGCAAGGTTATTACATAACATTATCGTCTGCTGGTGTGGATGATAATATAGTTATCATTATAGTTGTCTTTATAGTCATTGTTCTTGCTGTGAACAGGCTTTTATGTCTTTCAGCCTTGAAATGGGCCACACTATGGACCCCATGCTGAAAAGACCCTTCAAAAACAATAGAAGGTTAAACTTTAGTACAATGGGTCAGTTTGTCTCTTAATTTACCAGTTGAACACTCCTTATCGCTTTACTCTTGACACTCTGCAGATATAAACAAACCACACACACAACACAGATTAACAGATGAAATGCTTTTGCTGTGATTGTGTGGGTGGGCAAAGGGAGTCTGGATGCTTCATAGACCTCACAGTACTGCCTTCTCTCAACAAACACACACTATCTGAGGTTTCCAGTCAGCAGATATCAAAATACAGCCAGAGTGACTGTACAGTCTTGGACAGTCTGGACTTGTGTGAAAAGAGTCACACTTTCTCATAAAGGATTTGTTTTTAATAGCTAAGAGACATCAGGCAAGAAATTTACATTTTTATATGTTCTTAAGAAAATGTAAGTGATGTTTGCCTGGGTGGTGGCCAGGGTTGACAGTTATAGCGACTACTTACACAAAATGATGATCATATTTGAGACTCATGATTTTTCTAATAAATGATGTCTGGATAATCAAGTCGATTCAGTCCAGTAAGTGTTCATCTTAAAATATATCTAACAATATCAAAGTGATTCTTACGTTTACTTTTTAAAAATCAGTAAAGATGAAATTTTACACAAGCTGAGGGTGGACGTTAATATTTAGTTTATACGTAGAGTTATGTTTGAACTAAATTTAATGCAATACAAAAATATTTAGTAGTGTGTAACTACAAGCTGAGTTGTAACTTACGCAGGGTCTTTCGTGTGTCTGTGAGACTACCATGACTTTACCATGATTTTTTTTCATCCACATAAACTTGTAAAACATTTAATATTTGTGGTTAAGGATTTATTTACATTACTTTAAATATGAGCACTGGTAAAACTGAATGCAAACATCAGCAACCATCACTAATAAATGTTAAAGTTTGTGAAAACAGCCTAAGATTCTGACGGGCTGTGATGTAAAACCTTTATGTGGTGAGCTGTTATGATTGGCTGTGCTGTTGGACGGTCATCAGCGATTGGCTGTGTGTTTACTGTAATGCCAAAACACACTCATTATCACACAAACTTTCTATAAACACAAGAAATCAGTCAGCAACCAAATTAGACAAATGAGTCCATAGAGTTGACTCCATAGTACAGGCCAAAACTCTGCACAATAACACACTGAATTCCTCAAACCTACGACCTGAGTTATATATCAGTCTGTTGTACTGGACACATTTGGGCTAAAATAAGAAACATGACTCAAACTTGAGTGGGAAGCTGATTAGCAGAATTAAATAGGTGGGCAGCATTCATGGAAAGAAGAATTCTGGGAAGGATGAGCCAGAAGGGATTATGTCAGGTCATGTCCATTCTGGGAAAAACTGGAAACGTGGATCCATTCAAATACTGCAACTCACATATTATCCTAAATATTATGTGACATTATTATCAGTGCATCTCATATTATAGCATGTTTAAAATCCCAAATTATATTTTGGGGTAATACTGCCCACAACCCCTTAAGCAATGATAGAGAAGGAATTTGGGATGGATTTCTATTAACTTTGAGTTATACAAAAATGACAAGTATTTCAGTATGAGACACTAGGGGGTCTGTGGTATCAAGATGGAATTTTGTGTTAGTTCATACCGATATTGGCGTCCTGACTTACTTCATCCTCAAAACTATGGCTACTATTAAAATACATGCCTTTAGTGCAGGGCAGAAGTATTCGAGGTGATCTTCACAGCTTGTCTCAGGGCTTGATGTACAGTTTACAATGTACAGGCGCAACAAAGGAGATACTTACAAGAAAAATGATTTAATTAATTAGAATACAAAAACAGACTAGGTTTTTAAATATTTCACCTTCAAAAAAATGTATGAATAATGTGGGACTTTTAATTATAAACAGGCCTGAAATGCACCGGGACTCTTATTTTGAAATGTATTTGCTTTATTATAGAGCGCAACAGTCGGGTTCTGTAAGTAAAAACTTGATTTTGAACGATAACTTAAACAGGGCCTTGCCAAGTGGCAAATGCGAGTAAAAATTAGCGTTGGTGAGTGTATGAAACGGTGTCTCTCGCCAGTTGGTCGGTAACATTTTTATGAATTCTAACAATGCAAGAACATGAACGATGCTCGGGACAGTTGACGGGCCAGCACTGCGTCGTCACAAAAGTTTAAAGTCTTGACAATTTAAATATTCAAGCGCAAGAAGATGCAAAAGGGAGCTCATTTCGTTACTTGTGCGCTGTGAGGAAAGTTTTGTGCACGCACAACCGAAGCACGTGTCCAGAGAGCCTCGTCTTAGACAGTGTGCGGATACTAAACTGAGATCTCTTTTACGTCTTCTTGCACTTGAGCGAACAAATTCACACAAAATTATGTCAAAAAATAGCGAGTATCCTAGTAAACATAGTCGGTTGTGTCCGAGGTGAACGTAAAGAGTTGAGAAAGTAAACGTGTATCAGTATATTAGATCCGTGCATTCGCTCTTAAAGTGACAGCAGCCTAATATTCCTGCTGCTGTCTGTGTTTTTAATGTTAATCAAAAATCAAAGGACAAAGACAAAAATCCTTCACTGCTTTTGACTGAATAACTTTTGTAACTTTAATAAATAAGGATGTTTCATTTATACAGTGAAGACTATGCAGTGTTATTTTACATTTGCCTTATTACCTGAAAACTACTGAAAAAGCACTGTTTATTTTATTTGTATCTATGTTACATTGTATTTATTTGTGCTTTTGCTTGTAATTTGATTATTTATTCTTATTTTATTATTGACTGTTTACTTGTCTTTAATAATGTTTTAAATTTATATTAGTTAGTTGGTAGTTTTAGCTGTGGTATCTTTAGCTCCACCCACTCTCATGAAGCACTGTGAATGACGTACTTGAGCTCGCTGATGTCACAAGATTTATCAGAGAGGGAAAACATCACTTAAATCTGACCACAGGTTCAGAGTTCAACCAGAGGGCCGCAGAGCTAGATGATATTTTTGTGTGTGTTTGATTTACCTCATCTTTATCAACGTCTTCATCCACCTCAAAAACATGCTGCGCTAAATTGTCAGGTCTGGACACTTTGCTGTGTACAAAACAAACACAGATCAACACACAGATTCAGATTCAAATGAGAATAACAGCACTTATACCACCATTCAAAAGCCAGTGCATTTCAAAAAAATAATAATAATAACACTTTTATTCAGCAAGGATGCATTAAATTGATCAAAAGTGACAGTAAAGGCTTTTATAATGTTACAAAAGATATTTAAAAAAAATCTTGCTCTTCTGAACTTTCGATTCATCAAAGAATCCCAAAAAAATGTATCACTGTTTCCACAGAAATATGAAGCACAACTGTTTTTATCATTGATAAGAGAAAATATATTTGTGATATACTGGAATGTATTCATGTCTACATAAACTTTTTATCTGTTCAGCTTGTGTATGACTTCTTAATGAAAGTTTTTGTTTATTTTTCCAGGTAATCAGATTTTGGCTGCCCTCTCATCCTGATTAACTCAAACAGAGGGCCATTTAAATAGTTAAAGGCCTGTTTGTGTGTGTGTGTGTGTGTGTGTGTGTGTGTGTGTGTGTGTGTGTGTGTGTGTGTGTGTGTGTGTGTGTAGATGATGACCTTACTCACTGCTCCTCTGCTCTATTGTTACCCAGCAAAACACATTTCCTGCTCTCGCCAACATAAACATCTTTCCAAGAGCACACACACACACACACACACACACACACACACAGCCTGCAGTCCTCTGTCCCTGCAGCTATAATCAGTCACACAGGCCGTAACGTGTTTCGGTCTAGTTTGGGTTCTTACATGGGAAGTTGACGGAAGTCGCTGGAATAATCCTCATATTTGTAGTTGACAACATGCCAGTCGGAGATGTAAGACTTGATGCACTGTAAGAACAAACACAACATCATTAACATTAATAGCAACACAACTGCAATGTGTAAATGAATGCTGTCAAATCGATTAATCACGACTAATTGCATTTAACATAAAAGTTTTTTTACAAACATTTATATTAGATGCAATTAATCGCAATTAATCCATTTGACAGCAGTAGTGTAAATCAACTACAAAAAGAAGAAAAAATTAGTTTGTATACAATTTTAAAAAATGTCTTTCATTTTTTTTAAATTGAATTGAATTGTAAAGAAAACTTTTAAATATATTTATGCTATTTTAAATATAATTAATAAAAACTTAAATAAAATAATATATTAAAAAAAACTTGATTTATTTAATTTATTTCAGTTAGGTCTCAAGGCAAAGTACTAAAATTACAAATACTAAAAGAAAAGGAAAACAAAAAACCCTAAATTTACTTATGTAAATAAAAAAAATAAAAAAATGAATTAAACCGGAAAAAAAAAAATATAATTAAAAAAAAAAAAAATATATATATATATATATATATATATAAAATCAAAATATGAATAAATACTATAATTTGATTTGTGCACATAAAGTATTAATGTGTATATTAGCAATGTACATGTTTTGTCAATTTAAATAATGAAGAGTGAACAGGAAACTACTGAAGGAGTCTGGAACGGGATCAGAACGAATCTGGAAGCGGAACTGAACCTAAGCATCTCAAACAATCTGACCGCAACCACATCTTCCACTGCTTTTCTCCTTTCTGACAGGAAAAGAAAGTCTACACTACAGCATTACTATTTTGGGTCACTGTTTTATGCAGAGTCACCCTGTGCTCAAAAAGATCTCATTTATCCCCTCAATCCTTTGCTCTGTGTCCAATCTGATTTTTTAGGAAGAGCGGAAAGGAGATGAAAAGCAGGAGCAGTAAAACCCCTTGTTTAAAGGTAAAAAAAAAAAGAAGCCTTTTTTTATAGATCAAAACAAGTGGAACAGAGGAACCACTCAATATTCTCACACACACACACACACACACACACACCACATCAGCACAATATTTGTGATGAATTTTTAAAAACACACTCGTGTACTTGGACACACAGTCACTATAAGCTGCACACAGGCAAGATTTAAGGCATCATAGGTGTATTAGACATAAACATTTATTATTAATCATTTTATTGCATTATATTATGTTTTTTCTGACTATTGTTTCATATGTTAGGCTTTACAGTGTTAATATGTTGCAAGGTGTAAAAGGAAATGGTGATTATAAGTGTATTTTAATATCCATATCTTTTTGAAGGTAGCTTCTTACATAAACAGCAGACAGAGAGGAAGATCACTAGGTTTAGAAATCTTGCATTAAACCATCTGCTCAATATATTCTACTGGAGAACAGCCAGTATCATCGGTGTGTATGTGTGTGTGTGTGTGTACTGAAAAATTTTGGGAGTATCCCATGAGTTTATACCTATCTGGCAGTCAGTTTAACAGAGAAGTGGAAATATCTGTAGAACAATAGAGCACTATTCTCCACTCGACTAGGAGTGAGTGTGTTACGTGACATGAAGCTCAATCTCGGACAAAGTCTTCTCTATAAACATCTGAGGAAATCCTCAGTGCAGTGAGTATGTGTGTCAAATACTGTTAAAGAACAATAAGTGCTGCACACACACACACACACACTCATGTCTGACTTCGACTGAGAGAGTAAAGTGTGAGAGAGTAAAGTTCTGGACTCATAGAAAGTGTTTTGCGTGTGTGTGTGTGTGTGTGTGTGTGTGTTTCACCTCTTGCACAAACAGACTTTGGGCGTCTCTCAGCGCGTGTGCAGGTATAGAGGGGTAGAGTGTCCGGATCTGTCGCGACAGTGTACAGACCTGCAGAAGACAAACACTGTGTTACAATCAAATCCAAACAGAGATAAAATCATCCATACACAAATCTAGACAAAAACTGGCATTGGATCCAACAACCACCAACAAATAAGGGCGCACAAGTACTCTGAAGTGACGGTGATGATTGATGAAAAATCACATTCTTCTTCTATGTTCCACAGAAGAATGAGAATCACACAGGTTCAGAACAACATGAGGGACATTTTCATTTTTTGGATGAACTACACCTTCAATTAGCTAATCTTATTAAAAAAAAAAAAAAAAAAAAAAAATCACAAAAATGACAAGAGAATACAATTTTCATACAATGCAGGGAGAGTTTTCTCGTGAGAGAAACATTAGAACTGAACAAACACAGCTTGACCGCAGTTTCACAGCAAAACTCCCCAGCCTGACTCATGTCTGCCAGATCAGCAGGACTCAGACTGCTAGCTTCAGCTCTTATGGACAGATAGTCTCCATCCTGCCAGCCAATAAGAGCCTGAAAGAGCTGTGGCCGGTCATCAATGAGCCCCTGTTAGTAGATGTTTTATTGACGACACCATTTGACAGCAAAAAGCATCTTTCCCTATTGACGGCCATTCAAAAATGCGTACCCTGTGTGACGATCCGGTGTGTGACTCCCCCGTATCTGGATGATTCCATGAGTGGTTTCATCATGGTCACCTGGCTTCCTAATCATTATGCCCTTTAAAAGGAGCCACTTTTGAAACCATGGGCCGTAACAAATGGGGATCCCGGACGAGCCCCCATTTGTTACGACCTATGGTTCGAAAAGGCTGCAGCAAAGGAAGGGACACACACTGTTGTCGAATTTACCTCAAGGTTTATTAACAAAATAAAGAAAATAAAGCAAAAGAGTGCTAATGGAACAGCAGTAAAATCACTAATGTAGAGTAAGGTGTATGCATGGTCTGTAATGTACTGTGGCTCCAGTGTAACAAAGACAAAATACAATCAAAGTAATCAAACAAGGTCAACAAAAGAAGGAGCGCCGAAGAGTGGTAACATGGCTCCTTTTAAAGAGCATAATGATAAGGAAGCCAGGTGACCATGATGAAACCACTCATGGAATCTCCCATCATCCAGACACAGGGAAGTCACACACCGGATTGTCACATCTGACAAAACAATTCAAGCAAATGTAATTGAGATGGATGAGATTGCAAACAGAAAGCTCCGGGTATTATAGACCTCCTTGATCTAAACATATAAACATCAAGCATACAGTGAACAAGAGAGCTCAAATTAGGTGAGAAACAAACATTTTGTCCTCTGTGATTTTTCATTATCTCTTTGTTTTCATTCATGCCAAATGAAATCTGACCTTAACAAACTCTGAGGGTCCACTGAGATGAAATGTATAAATGATTCTCACTAATGCTATTGATGTTTTATATTTAGTAAAGTAAAGTGCTTCTCCACGTCACCAGGGTCAGTGGGTCTCAGTACCAGCGGAAAATAGCATTAATAGCATTCCAAAAAAAAAAAAAAAAAAACACACACACAATAGAGCCCTCCTGTTCCCAAACTTCCTTTCCTGAAGCCCTCACTTCCTCCTGGAGAGATGCTAATCACAGGGGGTGAGAAGAGAACACTGCCAGAGCCATCAAGGAGCCACACACACACACATAGTGTGAGAGTGAAAGAGCTCATGGAGATTCAGGCAGTGGTTAAAGGATTAGTCCACTTCAGAATGAAAATTTCCTGAGATGTTTATGTCTTGCTTTCTTCAGTCGAAAAAGAAATGCAGTTTCAGTGCAGCTTCAAAGGACTCTACACGATCCCAGACGAGGAATAAGGGTCTTATCTAGTGAAACGATCGGTCATTTTCTAAAAAAATAAAATGTATATACTTAACCACAAATGCTCATCTTACACTGCTCTGTGATGCGCCACACATTACGTTGGAAAGGTCACCAGTGCGGAAGTACCGCACTGAAACTGTAATTTGGACCTTCAACCTGTTAAACCCCAGTGAAGTCAACTATATGGAGAAAAATCCTGTAATGTTTTCCTCAAAAACCTTAATTTCTTTTCAACTGAAGAAAGAAAAACATAAAAATCTTGGATGACATGGGGGTGAGTAAATGATCAGGAAATTTTAACTCTGAAGTGAACTAATCCTTTAATACCTGGGTTGGTAAGCTAAGGTCACAGGTTCAGGGCAGGTTCAGAGGGGGACACATGGGAATGGGTACGTTTGATGTCATGTCACAAACTAGAGATCAGCAGCACATGAGACACACCCACAACAGGAATTTTAAGATGGTAAACATGCTGGTCTGCAGAGGAACAAGTAGCAAGAATTTAAAGATATGGGAAAAAACGATCTAAAGAATAGGAGATGTAAAAGGGCTTGATGGATTTAAATATGTGCATATTCAACCAAACCAATTTTAAAGCAAAATACAGCCATGGTCAAAAGTATTGGCAGTGACATAAATTGTAAGTTTCGCAAAGTTGCTGCTTAAGTATTTATAGATTATTCATTAATATAGTATACTAGTATAGTATACTAGAACTGGCACTGCTTTGGTATACTGGAAAACAATGATTAGCATTTCATCATTTTATAGGCAAAAACATTTAATATATGCACTGTTCTTCATAACCTCTGTAATTCACTCTGGCATGCTTGATATCTGCTTCTGGGCCAAATCCAGACTGATGGCGATACATTCTTGCCTTATATGTGCTCAGAGTTGATCACAATTTGTGGGCTTCTGCTTGTCCACTCGCCTTTTGAGGATTGACCACAGGTTCTCTATGGGATTATGGGCCACGGATCCAAAATGTCAAAGTAATGATCTTCGAGACGCTTCATTATCACTCTTGCCTTGTGACATGCTGCACCATCATGCTGGAAAATGCATCACCAAATTTGCTCCTGGCTTGTTGAGAGAAGTTGCTCTTGCAGGACATTTTAATACCATTCTTTATTTCTGGCAGTTACTATTGTTCACCTTTTCTTCTACGGTCAATCGATTTTCCAGATGTCCCAAACAGTTGGAGGGGGCTTCATCGGAGAAAATAGCTTTGCACCAGTCTTCTGCTGTCCAATCCTTGCACTTTCTAATATCATTATATTGGGGTAGGGATGGGCCAAGTTTGTCATGCTCTACCTAACTAATTTTTTCTTATGTTATTTTTCTATTATTTTTTAGTATTGTTACAGACAGATGCACAGACAGACCTCGTTGGCTGTTGCATGATGCCCTACTTTTTTTAGCATTCTGTTTGGGCTGCATGATAATGGTTAAACTAATAATCATGATTATTTCGCTCAAAAATTATAATAGCAATTAAAGCTGCAAGCAGCATTTACGGGGCCGAGCACCAAGAAGGCACAACAAGCCAGCCAACACGGCTGTGAGCATCAGACCAACTGCAGCAGTGAGCAATTAAATACTTATTAAGGTCATTTTAGGCAAAAGAGCTGAAAAATCACAAATACAGACAAAAATAAAGATTTACTGATTTATCACTTTTGACCAATAGGTGGCGCTGTGACCAAATTAATGTGGTATGGTCAGAGTGAGGCAACAATGACACTCGCAATGTTTGGTGTCGATATGTCAAAGCATTGCAGAGATACAGCCTCAAGAGTCATTTTGGCATCATGCCTCAAATTTGTTGCTGTGGTATATGAAAAGGGTTTTGTGTATCAACACGAAATCCATAACATTTTACCTACATGGTCTAAAGATGATACGATCCGATTTTTGTGAAAATTGGACCAACGTTCTAGGAGTAGTTCGAAAAAGTATGTTTTACAAGAATATCAAACTGGCGGACAGGAAGTTTGGCTGACTATGGCAAAATTGGCATTAATGTTCTCAGCATGACCCATGGAATCTATTAAGATATTGAGCCATATTTTACAGGCCTGATTAGTAACTAGTCATTAAGGCAACCCACTGACTAGCTGATTTTGAAACTGTATAGTTTTGCCCATTCTTATCTAGTGGCACCAATTGGAATTGCAAAAATAATTACTTTTATCCAACAGGTTTCCCAAACACAGGCCTTATCCGTCCCGTTTCAAACTAACAGCGTTGGTTGAGCCAGAAATTGCCATTGTCAATTTTATATTGTCAGATTTCCCCTCCTTCTTTCAGTGACATCTCTTCTCTTCTCTTCTCTGATGATGAGGGGCAGGGCAACCTGTAACTCACATGAGATCCACCAATAGCAAACCAAAACCCTACAAACATCCAATCAATTCCCCAAAATCAAGCCCCGCCCTACATTTGTTCTTTTTCCAGTAGCTGTTTCACTTGGATGTACGTCACAACAAGTACAAAAAGACTAGTGAATTGGGACAGGAAGTAACATAAAAATGACACACTTCAACTTCAACTCGTGAACAATGAGATGCTGTGACCTGAGCCACGGATCTCATGACACTATCCTGATCTATGCCCATCCCGACACACTGACACATTCCACAGAGATCCTGACCGGCGGAGCCTCTTTCTCCCGCAGTGTCTGGTGTTGTTTCTTTGATCACGCTTTACAGCTGGAGTCATGGCTCTCAGAAAAAAGGTTCAAGGCAAACAGCTGTCTGACCCTCACAGCTGCACACAGAGTGAAGTCCAGTACTACATCTATGTTAAATGAAATCCTCTAGAGCGCTCACTGGTTTCGACGTACATAATCATGCTACATGAATCAATACATCATCACATACCCAACAGCAGAGACATCCATGCTGTAGTATGTAGCGCTGTCCCTAACCACAGACTTGCCTGAACACTTATATAACACACTATATACCATGATATTTGGCTAATGATAACGCACATTTATCTAGGTTAACTTTAGAGTGAACGGCGATGTAAAGTGTCTAACGTTAGGCTACTATTTACATGTTTGAGGTTAATGAATGATAGGCCAATGTCTGGATTTCCTGCCCGACATAATTACCAACTGTGTTAACTATCTGTCCGTCATCTGTCCGACTTTCTGTGGAGTTTTTTATTTTTTATTTTTCTATGACCAACCGACCAATTCAAATTTGGTTGACCAAGTCTCTTCTCGTCGACTATTCAGGGGCAGCCCTAATAGTATAGTATTTGAAAAACAGTAGGCAAAAAGTACCTGGATGACCTACTACTTCCACCGAAAATTGTGGAGCATGCAGTCAATGGACACTTTACTATCCCATGAGGCCACAGGAGAGGATTTGTGAATGAAAGTAAAGTGACAGACCTTGATACCGGTACTACACGCATTCCTGCTATATAGAATGTACTTTTGGGGGTGCAAAGCAAGTTTCAAACCAAATGTAGTACCTATTAGTACAGGGGTGTCAAACTCAGTTCCTGGAGGGCCACAGGTTCAACCCAAATTAAACGCACCTGATCCAACTAATCAAGTCCTTCAGGCTTATTTGAAAACTACAGGTGTGTGTGTGTTGGAGCAGGGTTGGAACTAAACTCTGCAGGACTGTGGCCCTCCATGAACTGAGTTTTGCACCCCGTACTAGAAAGTATGCGGTTTCAGACGCAGCTAAGGACTTCATGATGGTTCTCTTTTTCAGCTGTAGAAAAATCCTGAGGAATTTGAGGCTGAAGACACTAGTGTATTTAAATGTTTGAAACTTGCTGCATACTAAAAGAAATGTAGCTACTGTCCCATCACACTTTCTTTTAGTGTGTAGTAGAAGTATGTGATTTGGGAAGCACCAGGGGTGTCACTAGACCCTTTTTACCTGGGCACGAGCCCTAGTGAAATACCACATATTACTGATAAATCCTTGTCTGATGGTGGAGATTACCATATACCAATCTGAGAATCATTTCTCCTGATAATATTTCAGCAGTCATGTCATGCGAGTTTTCTATCAACGTGCGATGCCAGCAATCACTCTTTTGATTTAATTTGTCTTTTTTCGTCAGTTTGAGATTAAGATTCTTTGTGACTCAGTTTAATCATTCAGTAATGAAGTAGTGGTTAATTCAGGATAAGTGGGACATTTTTTTCCCAGTCATCTCCATGGCAAAAAGTGTCCCAAACAGCAAAATTTTATTAAAAAAAAAAACTGAGTAGTTTGCATAACTGGGTATTACTGTCAGTTTTGAACATTTCTATCATAAAACAGTTGTCAAATATTAAAAATGTAGCTACTGACATCTTGCCACACACTCTTTTTTTGGAATTCACACTCGTCTTCTGTGAACGGTAATGCCCACCTTCTTTGATTTGATTGGCCATCTTAATCATTTTGACATTGACGAGCACTGTTACACACGGCGCGTCAGCGTTAATGCTTCTCATTTACTTTGAATGGGTGACTTCATGCGTTGCCGAACTGAATTGTGGGTTTTTTACAACACCAGAAAGGTTGTCACTATGACGGTAGCTTCAGACACGTTTGGCCAATTCTTAATTATCGGGGACGGACTTGTCCCCCTCAGTGTCAATGGTGGTTATGAACTCAAATCAAAATAGTACCAAAATATTTATTTTATAAGAAAGAAAACAGTCTTCCACTGTTTATCAGCAATGAAGCAGCTCTTTACTGCACGTGATGCCTGTGAATGACCCTGTACTGCTGGCAAAGATAAGTCGTATCCATAATAGTATCAAAATATGGAAACACTGTTTTTCTGATGGGGGGGGGGCTGCATACTTCAGTACTGATGAAAGGCTAGAAATGTCTCTGAGAAGCACTTGATGAGACAGCAAAAGCTCCTCAGGGTTTCTGACAGCATGATGGTTAATGAACTGGGCTACAAAAGTGCACAGATCCATTTCCCAGCAGAGATAACCCAGGATCTGAGATCACAACACTGCTCCTGTGGGACGCCCTAACATCTGATTGCAGTGTGTAATGCTCTGTCAAATGCAGGAAAAACACTTGTATCTCTCCCTAGAGCTTTCGGCTTATGATTAACAAGTGTCACTAACAGGTCAACACATGCCACCATGTTAATACTGGATAAATCCACTGAAAAGACCAGCACTAACCAGTATAAACTAGTTTTGCAGATTCAGACCTTTCACCAGTATATTGTTCTTGCCAATAAATGCCCAGAAAAGGGTGTGTACAGTGTCCCACCACTCTTCAGATGTTGTGTAGCGTTTAAGGTCAGGCAGGATCCCACAGTAAAAGATTCTCACCTGAAAATCCTCCAGAGGAAACTGCAGCATGTCCCTGAGTCCATCACTGAGGATCTGAGTCTTCCTCTGCACCAGCACACTCTCATAGTCCAGAGGCTCCACCACACGCGGCTTCACCTGAAAACACACACATTCAGCAACTCTTACAGATTTCATATTCCAGCAACTTATGAGATGGTGCAGACAAAGTGAATAAAAACTGAATGAGCACAATCAAATGAGGCAAGGGTTGATCCATGAAGAAATATTATTCCAATAAGCAGGACACCTCATGATACACCATGATACACCAATGGTGTTCAATGGAAACATTGTCTGAAAAGTCAACTGTCCCAGTAGGAGTTGAGTTCAGGAACTTAAAATCCCATTGTTTTTTAAGAGATAAAAGGAGTTTTTATGATAACAAATTAACTCTGAGGTTAGTAAGTGATAAAATCAGTTTAAATGTTTACTATTGAAATTCCTATGAATAACTACACTACCCATAATCCTGAAGACGGCTCCACCAATCAGAGTAGTCGCTGTTACGACGGGAAGAGAAATCACAGCACGAACCACCCTTTTCCAAAAATTTGGCATTTCATGTTAGTAGTTCAATTCATGGATTTGAATCTTTAATAAATGAGAAAAATACTGAAGAAACCGAAAACTGAAATAGCGGGGAATCAATGTTATGCTCTATTGTGTAGTGATAACGTCCTCCCTTTTTCTAATTTCTTTCTGTAAAATAATAAATTGGTGATCTCTGAAGAATATGAGGATTTTGGACGAGGATCTCAGTAATATGTTTCCACTGATATTATATAGGAGGAATCTGGGAGTGTGTGTAAGACTAAGTGAGATAACACAGTCCACTCACACATCTGGGAGTGATATTGGTAAAATGACCTCAGATGCAGGTCTCCACGGAGACGGAGTTGTTTTGTTGATGACATCATAACTGGATAGACCAATGAAAGGGCAGAATTTCACACAAACACAACGAGCACCAGCTTCACAACATCAAAGCCTCCACACACCACATAAAAATCACCATCAACCAGTTCAATCCCGCCAGTGTGTGTGTGTGTCATGAGCATACAAATCAAGACTCTCAAACTCAGACTAATCCAGACTGTGGCAACATTTAGGTAACACTTTATTTTAGGGTCTTTTAACTAGTTGCTTATTAGCTGCATATTACTAGAATACTGGCTGTTTATTAGTACTTATTAAACACATATTAATGCCTTATTCTGCATGACTTTATTCTACATCCCTTAATCCTACCCAATACAACTACCTTACTAACTATTAATAAGCAGTAAATTAGGAGTTTATTGAGGAAAAAGTTATAGTTAATAGTTTATATGTGTTCCCTATACTAAAGTGTTACCGTGAAAATAACATCACGTTGCATGTTTCACAACACTTTCAAAGTGAAATGTCCAGTGAGTGGCGCTAAAAGTGTGTTCAGTTTTATCCGAGACCAAAGAACGTGAATCTGGCAAGGTTTGTTATGTTAGATGTTGTTTATATCATGGCGGTTCAGAAAGTAAATGTCCAGTGAGTGGCGCTAAAAGCTTAATACTGTCACGTTTGTAAATAACGTACCACCTACACTGAACCTAACGAATCGTGTTAAAGGGTTAGTTCACCCAAAAATGAAATTTCAAATTACTCACCCTCATGTCGTCCCACACCCATAAGACCGTTCATCTTCGGAAAACAAATTAAGATATTTTTGATAAAAAAGTTTTTTTATATATATCCCCAATAGAAATTACCATAATTACAATCATTCAAGGTCCAGAAAGGTACTAAAGACATTGTTAAAACAGTCATGTGACTACAGTGGTTCAACCTTAATGTTATGAAATGACGAGAATACTTTTTGTGCGCAAAAACAAAACAAAAATAACGAGTTTATTCAACAATTTCTTCTCTTCCCTGTCATTCTTCTATGCAGTTTTTGTTGTTAATACCGTTGCTCTACGTCAGAATGCAGACTCATAAATTTGTGTTCTGAAGTTCAACGAAGGAAGTTTAGAACGACATGAAGGTGGTATTTAAGGAAATTAACAGGGCTGGGACAATACATTGATGCATTGCGAATCGAGAAATGATTCTGGAGCGATTCTGATATTTTCCAAATGTATCGCGATTCTCTCTCGGATCGATTCTGACCTTAGTTTTTAACAGCAGATGGCGTTGCGTGCTTTAGAAACAGCCGTACTCTGCTTGCTTCTAATTCCTTACACACACCATTTGAACCTTCTATAAAATAATCATTCAGTTTGAAAAGGTTGAAGTGAATTACAAGGGTGTTTGCAGTAGGCTGAGGTACTCAGCCGAGTGCACGAGCGCTCTTCTTCGTGAGCATTTGAGCATGCGGTTAAAAAATAGCCTAGAGAGCCATCTGCTGTTAAAAAGCTCAGAATCGATATAATGTCTCAGCCCTAGTAATTTATGACAGAATTTTCATTTTTGGGTGAACTAAACCTTTAAGTTAAAAATGCATTTGCTGAAGCAACCATGACATTTTATCCCGCTTCTACAAGTCTCGGAGCTCTTTTATCGTGACATGTTTTTCGTATCGAAAGTGCAGTGCTGTACCAGCTGAGCTACTGCGAAAGTTTACTATATCAGAAAAGCCAAACATATGGAGCTTATTGCAAACATCAAAATGCATTTGTTTACAACTCATGCACCATGATAAAAGTGTTTGGAGATCATAACACCATGCAAAAATAAGTCTTTATTAACCAGTGATCTGGCATATTCATAACTTAACATAGTGTTTTACTGACACTACTGTTCGTTTCAGCTGGAAACTGCAGTGAATTGTACAGGTATGTTTTGAAGTTTTGCAAAAAAATGTATAGAGGCACGTTTTCCACTGAGCCTGAGCAGAGAAACAGCTGTCCAGGGAAATGAAGTGGATGTGACTGTATGTTTGTGAGTGTTCACAGACATATTTCAGACATTGAGCAGTTTAATCTTTAACACAGATATGAAAGAGCCGAGTTACAGTCATATGACTGAAAGGTGATTTTATTGTTGCTATAATGAAACTAAACACAAAGGTACAAACTCACTCTAGAGCGGTTTCAGAGAGTAATGACCTAAACATAGAGATGCTACTAACTTTATCTTTCTGGAGTGTTAACTGTGACTCAGCTGTTTTCACAATACTGTATCTTTTATATTAATAAGCTTTACATTGCTCATCATTCTCACCAATTTAATCACAACTATGCCTTCACTAATTTATTTTAAATGGCCCTGTTGTGTGACAATCAGTGTTGGGTGTAACGCGTTACTAAGTCACTGAAAAAGTAAAGTAAGGGATTACTGTTCATTTTTAGGTAATTTAATTACAGTTACTTATAATGTACTTGCGTTACTTATTGTAAATTAGTTCAACAGTTCTGTTCTCAATATTGAATTAAAAATCTAAATTTGTTGTCTAAATGTAAAAGTGAACGCTGCCTCTTTAAAATTAGCTGTAGTGCAGTTGCGCGTGAGTTCGCAGCTTCGCACCGGTTGGCTGCGTAGTCGCTGTCTGAAGATGTCGGCAGAAGCGAGTGGCTGTTTTTGCAGAATGGAAATATTACAATTACTTCACTTTTTTGACACAGGTAGGCACGAAGATTACGGTAAAATGTAAGCTATGTCCTAGAGAGAAAAAACACAGCCGCCTCTCGCGAGTGTCAGATTTTCGCGGTTTATTACACATAAACGTTCAAATACACACACAGTTATGTCAAAATGCCCGTCTTGGCGTATATTTGCGTTAGTTATGTGAATGTGAACAGCATGTGTAACAGCATATTGTCTCCGTGCATTAGGTCTTAGTGACTTTAAAACATGATACTGTCTACTATTGTCTGTCTGTATTATAAATTATAATCAAACAACAAAAGAAAAGCTTTAATAAGGATTAATCTATATTTAATGTATACAGTTATGACTATGCAGAGTTATTTTATATTTGATTATTCCATTTCTGTGGTATTTTTACTTGCTACTATAGCGTTGTTTTATTTGTATTTTTATATATTTTTACCGTGGTATCGAGTATTGTGCACTTTAAGTGCTATCGGTACCGACTACTAGATTTTTGGTATAGTGACATCCCTATTTGTTACTAAAAAAAAATGTAAGTATTATAAAGTAAATAAAAGTATTAAAATGTTTTAAAAAAGCTAAACTATTCCATGTTTGACTAAATTATTAAAAGAGTTTTCTTTCTATTGTCTATCCGATCAAGGTTTATAGGGATTTTAAGAAGTAATTAGTAAGTTACTTATTGAGTAATTAAATTACTTTTCACACAGAGTAATTAGAAAAGTATTTTAAATACAACATTGATGATGTAATTAGTAATTAATTACTTTTTTGAAGTAACTTACCCAACACAGGTACCATTATTACATGTAATTAATGTGAACTTACAATTTCCAACAATTATAAACAATATTGTAAAATGCTTTTTAAAACAGTTGGTAACACTTTATATATGCCTTATATCTTTTCATAAATAATTGTAATTGTAAATTAAAATGCATAATAATATTCTAAGATTCTTTGTTACATCTGAAACTGGTTGTTTGTCATGCTTTAATGCATTATACTTTCTAAAGGTGTATTATAATGTATTATAACTTGTTACAATTATTCATGAAGCCATCCAATGCATTACAAGGCATAATTAATGCATTACATAAAAAAAGTAAACATTTTTATATACATAAAGGCTTTAAGTAGAGAGTTACCAAACAGTTGGAGTATAGTACGTCACAGCGTGTGTACAAACACAAATGGGAAAGACACATACCTTTATATATTCCTGGGAACATGAATGGGACAATGTTTGCACAGTTGTGTTGTGTTCAAAATGACATTACTGTGGCTAAGTGTGTGTGTGTGTGTGTGTGTGTGTGTGTGTGTGTGTGTGTGTGTGTGTGTGTGTGAACTTTCAGTATTTTGCATTAGAAACCTCTAACTGCAAACCAATTAGAAAACACACACGCAGCTCAAATGTAACAGTACTGTCTGATATCTCAGCTGCTGTATCAGTGCTCAAGAATGGCTGTGTGAATGTGTGTTTATTTCTTCACACAGCTGTACTCTGAAACATACAGACACACTTCAACTGAGCACAACAGACTCACAAATTACTGTACAGCACACTTGGTTTCCAAAATAAAGTTCATAAGTCAGCAGATAAGCAGAATATATTGGATTAAATTGACAGCAGGAAAGACGTACACATGTAAGATGATGGAAGCATGTGTAATCTCCTTATAAATCATCTCGGTAACACTTTAGTATAGGGAACACATATAAACTATTGACTTTTCCCTCAATAAACTCCTAATTTACTGCTTATTAATAGTTAGTAAGGTAGTTGTTAAGTTTAGGTATTGGGTAGAATAAGGTCATGCAGAATAAGGCATTAATATGTGCTTATTAATTACTAATAAACAGCCAGTATTCTAGTAATATGCAGCTAATAAGAAACTAGTTAAAAGACTTTAAAATAAATTGTTACCATCATCTCAACACGTTCACCTCTCTCTTCTGAGGACTAGAGACCTTTCCAGCCTGAAAGATGATCTCAACTCTATTGTGTGTGTGTGTGTGTGTTCTTGTATTTATGGTTTATGAGGACACAAATGTGTCGTAACGTATACCGAATGGCTTAAAAAACATACTAAACCGTGTTTTTTGAAATTCAAAAATTCAGTTTCCTATGATGGGAAGGTTTAGGGGTAGTAACCATATATACAAGTAAGTATGTCTGTGTGTGTGCATGTGTGTGTGTGTGTGTGTGTGTGTGACAGACAAAGCGAGCCTGGATTCTGGCGATAATCCTGGATGAGACATTCGAGACCTTTTTTAACCCTTAAAACTACCACCACTGTAATACCATTATCTTCATTCCAGATACAGCACTGTTCAGAGGTTTGGGGTCGGTAAGATTCATTAAAGTTTTTGAACGAAGTCTCTTCTGCTCGCCAAGGCTGTATTTATTTGAGCAAAAATACAGTAAAAACTGTAATATTGTGAAATATGATTACAATTGAAATTTTTCAGTGTCACATGATCCTTCAGAAATCATTCTAATATGATGATTTGATGATCAAGAAACATTTATGATTATTATCAGTGTTGAAAACAGTTGTGCTGGTTAATATTTCGGTGAAAACTGCAATATTTTAATGAATCTTAAGTTCAAAAGAACAGCATTTATTTATACAGTCTGTCACAGATCAATTGAACGAATTCTCGATGATTAAAAGTCTTCACTTATTTAAAGAAAAAGGTAGTTGGAGTAACATGCAAAAACATCATACAGCACCACATCAATGCTATATATCATGATCTAACACCATCACTGTACCATAATACCACAACAATACTTTTTGGTAAAAAGTTTCAACCCAAAACCTTTAAACTGCTCAGTTTACAGACACCAAATGGCTTAATCAATAACTTTAAACAACCATCTATCATAACCACATAAAGTTTTTATGCTTTAACTCAACCCACACTTGAACTATCACAAAATTGATTAAAAGGCTATCGAAGCATCACAAAATCGAGTCTGATCATCACAAATCTGACTAAAAAAGGTTGATTTGACTATTAAACTATCACACAGTTGACTGACTGAATAAAAGAAATCAATCGCTACCGACTGATCAAACTACAATAAATGTAATTAACTCTCAATCTGATTGACGGTCTAACATTCATAAACTGTTTAAACAAGGCTGATTCACCAACGTTGATTGAAAACAATGATTGACTCTCAAACGCTTCCACTCAAGACTTCCCTCAGTTAAAGCAGCTGTGATCTCACTGACGGTCTGCTCTCAGGAGTTTACACGAGCACACTAACCTTCCCCTGAGGACCCGAGCCGTCCTGCTCTTCCTCCAGCACGGGAACATATTTAAACTGCTGAGGAGACTCGATCACCAGCTCCTTCTTGGGCGCTTTCCCCGTCCTGCCCTGCATGACTACAAACTCCTGTCAGATGAACTCTCCACATCCAAGCGTGTCCTGTTGAACGTGCAGTTGTGAGCCTGCGGAGCGCGATCTCAGCATGTCCAGCAGCCCGCTGCTCTCTCCAAAACACACTGGACACGAGCCTCACCTCACACTCTGACTGAAGACAGACCGCCCCTCCCACACACACACACACACACACACACACATTCCTTCCCCCAGTCACACGGCCTCACGGGATCCACCTGCATGCTAATGACAGTGTCCCGACAGACACACACACATTCCATGATAGGAAAACTCATCCTGAGAGGCTGGAGATCTGAGTTACTTCTCATTTAAGTATCAACTTTGTCTAATTTGTTTTTCCCACTCTTAAAAATAAATTGGCATTGATGGTTCCATAAAGATCCTTTAACATCCGTGGAACCTTTTCATTCCGTGAAAGGTTCTTTGGGGAACCAAAAATGGTTCTTCTATGACATCAGTGTGAAAACCCCCTTTTAAGGGGCTTTCGTATATATATGCTGGGTTAAAAACAACCCAAGTTGGGTTGAAAATGGACAAACCCAGCGGTTGGGTTAAATGTTTGCTCAATGTGCTGGGCAGTTTTATTTAACTCAACTATTGTTTAAAAATTACTATATGGCTGGATTAAAATGAACCCAAAATATGTTGGACACTTCAAAATCAGACACTTTGAGAGTTAACACCTGTTTGCCACCTGATGTCACCTGTTGGAGTTTGGGTTCCTTGCCGCTGTCGCCTTTGGCTTGCTTAGTTGGGGACACTTGATATTTGACAATTGACATTTGATATTCAACAGTGCTTTGATCTACCTGCATTGACACTATTCTTTAAGAGCTGCTGTGCAGCCAAAATAATGTAACAGTTATCAATGTAAAGCTGCTTTGACACAATCTACATTGTAAAAAGCGCTATATAAATAAAGGTGACTTGACTTGACACTTAATTACTAGAGGCAACAATAATAATCAAAAGGTGAATAAGCAATTTAATAAATGTTTATTGTTTAATTATTATTCATTAAGCATATTAATGAATGTTTATTTATTAAACGTATTAATAAATGTTCGTTTTGGGTTCATTTTAAGCAAGAAATACAGTAATTCTTTAAACAATAGTTGAGTTGAATAAAACTACCCAGCAGGTTTAACCCAATCACTGGGTTTGTCCATTTTCAACCCAACTTGGGTTGTTTTTAATCCAGCATTTTTTTTAGAGTGTAAGAACCAGGACGGTCCCTCTAGATTCATTCTCCCGGTTGCATCCGCACCGGCAGTAGGAACTCTGAAGTGACGTAAGCCGGCCAACAGCGACGTCATTTAAGAGCGCTGTTCAGCAACGTGTTGTGGGTTTCATGACAACAGAGATGGAGTGTAGACGTATAAGTTATCCGATGGAAAAGGAGGGCTAAGAAATTAAATATCCTACAACAACTTGCAGTGCTACATATCATCGGGACTGAGAAAAGAGCAGACAAAGGCGACAGGTAAATGCTGTTAACATTTGCTTTCTCTATGTTTGACTTTTCACTCTTCATAGAGTTAGTTTGTGCAGGAAATATGTGTAAAGTGTGTGTTTACACAGCATTTAAAACATACAGGTGTTTCGTTTGGCATGCGTTTGGTTAATCAACGTACAGTCACGTCACTGCTAGTTCCTATTGTGCTCAGATCCTTTGGATTATGGGAGAAATAAACGAGAAATGTTTGAGACCACAGTTTTAATCTGACCTTTTGCAGACTTTAAAATCTTGGCAAATCTAAGCAGGACTGTTATCGTTAACTAAAACTCAAACTATAAAAATAAATAAATAAAAATCAGGTAACACTTTATGTTAGTGTCTTTGTTACACGTTACATGTACTTACTACAGTAAATTAGGCATAATTACAAGCAATGAACCCTAAATCAAGTCTGAACCCTAAAGTATATGTGGTTCATTTTTATTACTTTTTTGCATAATTACAGGTGACACCTTGAAATCAAGTGTAACCGCAAATAAAACTGAAATAAAATATAAATATTACATTGAAAACTTAAAAATGTTGTGTGGCAACTAACTGAAGTAGTTTAAGTAGTACTAAAGTAGTGCTAAAATTACAATAACTATAAAAAAAAAATAAAGCTAAACAGAAATAAAAAAAATACAAATAAATAACATTTTAGCACATAACAATTAGTCGAACATGCTAAAATGCTAATTCAAATAATAATAAATACTATAAGAGTAAATAAATAAAACTAAATAATACTGAATCTAAGTGCAGTTTGAGACAGTATTGAGATCTCTCCTGAAGCTTTAGGAAGAGCAGATAGAGAAACTGTCTGGGAGAAACGAGTGAGATGTCAAAGATAACCCTAATGAGGTTTCTTCCCTGAGGCAGGATTGAGACACACTTAGTTTAGAAACACTCTTACTGCTGATTACATTTCATTAAAACATATCGTTTGTTCCTCGTTATGTCAAACTGAAGAAATTTTCACAAGATCCAAGACACGACAGCAACGTCCAAATTCACGAACAAGCTGATTATTTACAAAGAACCTGTGAATTGGTTCGCAAAACGCAACGAACGATTCATTTGTGAATCGAACCGATGCAGTTACAGCTCTTCTCAGGTGAACAGCTCACTGATTCAGTGATTCGCTCAGAGAGTCTCTGTGAGTCACGAACGAACTGGGCTCGAGTGTGTGCGAAAAGTAAGCAACTTTTGTACTTTTACTGCAGTAAAATTGATAAGGAGTACATTTACTGGAGTGATATTTGTTAAGGTTAACTGTACTTTTACTGGAGTACTTGATGTGAGTAGCTGGACAGAAGGTTTAAACATGTGTCTGTGTCTGTGGGCACACCCTGTTTATTCATCTGCTGAGAGGGAATTCCACACACACACAAAACAAACCCAAACACACTGTTAAGAGTCCACAAAAGGACAGTGTGCGAGTGTGTGTGTTATCTTTTACTATACAGAGACATGAGGGGGGAAGGTTAGGAACTAGCACAGCTGCACTCACACACACACACACACACAGACACTGATCTTGCCCGTCATAAGCCTACACTTCCTCAGTCATGCCCCGAGGACAGCACCTTTCTGTGTGTGTGAAGGGATGGGATGACTTAAAGGGACAGTTTACCCAAATTAATTTACTCACCCTCAGGTGAGGTTTTTTTTTTTTTTCATTAGTAGAAGATTTTTAGCTGAAACCGTGTATCGTCAGGAGTCACAGGTATTAATTTTGTTTTGCCCACATGTGTTTTTTGACTCTCAAAGTGACGGTAACTGTTGACTTGCATTATATGAATCACAAAAGGACCGCGGTTTTAGCTAAAAGTCTTCTTTAGTCAGAACTGACTGCACGCATCCACTAAAGACCACCTGAACACCAGTGTGTTACAAGTAACACGAGTTACGTAATCGGATTACTTTTTCCAAATTACCAAGTAATGTAACACATTACTTTTAAATTTACAAGAAAATTTTCCCATGTATTGTCTGTCAGCTCTTCTGTCCCGATGATGAGAGAAATCAGGAGTAATGCCGCCTTCATGTGCTATAGGAAATATAATTCGTGATTATGAGCTTGTCGTATTCAAGTTTCGACATGAGAGGGCGTTCATGTGCAATTTTGGTTATTGCATTTAATTTTGGTAAATGGTTATTGTAGTTCTAGACTACATATGAGCATTCACTATCTCACTTGCACAAAAACACATTCAGTATTCCTCATAATGAATAAAAACATCTCGGTTACGTATGTAACCCTCGTTCCCTGAAGGAGGGAACGGAGACGTACGTCCCGTCGCCACAGTTTCTGTACCCTCGCTGTAGTGCGGACAAGGTTGTCTCCTCAGCGAAAAACAGAGTGCGATTGCATCTGCTTCCCTATTTATACCATTATGCATTATGCAAATATCGCACGCCAACTTCATTGGCCTATTTTAGTTCTCTCGAAGCTGATAGGGCTCTCTAGCGATATCCCAATTCATCGGTCACTACTGACGTACGTCGAACGTGAACGACTAAAAGGGAACAGTGAAATGCAAAATTAAATATGTTAACACAAATATACTTTATGTATTTAATCTCACTTTATTAAGCAATGTCTTTGCTGCTGAGCTTTGATGATCCAATTAAAGCATAATAATAATCAAAAATGACTTTAGATAAACATCACATTTGTGTTTCATTGTTTGTTTTTATTGTTTTATTAAGAGTGCTGAAGTATCTTGATTGAGCGGCGCCCTCTACTGTACAGGTGTGAATTTGTATTTCCTTCGGCCTGAGGCTTATTCATTTCACTTCTTAACATTTGCCGAAAATAGAATAACTTTTTTGTTATTAAAAAAACAAAACAAGCAAGCCCAGCCCAGATGAGAAAAAGTAACACAAAAGTAATGTAATGCAGTACCTTAACTAAGTTACTATTAGTTACTATTTTAGGGTGTAAGGCAATATTGTAATGCATTACTTGTAAAAGTAACTTTCCCCAACACCAGCTGGTTAAAAGACACTGAGCAAAACTGGTTAGTTCACCCAAAAATGACATTTCTGTCATTAATTACTCACCCTCATGTCATTCCACACCTGTAAGACCTTCGTTCATCTTCAGAACACACCGAGAGGTTTTTATCTCCCATAGACAGCAACATAATTACCAACATTCAAGGTCCAGAAAAGTAGTTAAAACACTGTTAAAATGTGACTACAGTGGTTCAACCTTAATATTATGAAATGATGAGAATACTTTTTGTGTGCAAAAACAAAACAATTTCTTCTCTTCAGTGTCATTCTCGTACGCAGTTGATGCAGTGAACACAGTGCAGCGCTTCCGTGTTCTACATCAGAACTCCGGCTCATTATTGGCCGCATCACACGCATGCATCATGCTGCTCACGTGACCAGCCTCGACCAATACTGAGGTGCCGTTCTGACGTAGAAACTGGAAGCGCCGCAATGTAAACAGTAGGTGAATAAAAGGGGAGTGAATAAAATTGTTATTTTTGCGCACAAAAAGTATTCTCGTAGCTTCATAAAATTAAGGTTGAACCACTGCAGTCACGTCGACTGTTTTAACAATGTCTTTAGTACCTTTCTGGAACTTAAATGTGGTCATTTCATTGCTTTCTATGGGAGATTAAAAAAAAAACCTCTTGGATTTCATCAAAAATATCTTAATTTGTGTTCTGAAGATGAACGAAGGTCTTACATGAGGGTGAGTAATCAATGATAGGAATTTCGGTAACACTTTATTTTAGGGTCTTTTAACTAGTTTCTTATTAGCATGCATATTACTAGGATATTGGCTGTTTATTAGTAATTATTAAGCACATATTAATGCCTTATTCTGCATGACCTTATTCTACATCCCTTAATCCTACCCAATACCTAAACTTAACAACTACCTTACTAACTATGAATAAGCAGTAAATTAGGAGTTTATTGAGGGAAAAGTTAATAATGAATACATGTTCCCTATACTAAAGTGTTACCGAAATTTCATTTTTGGGTGAACTAACCCTTTATAAGTAAGGTGAAGAGAAAAGATCTGTCAGTATTTGAGAGCACATACAGACACTTGCTTTGATAATTATCAGTATCTAGATCTATATCTGTTTTCTAGGGCTCTGATTAGGGGGATTTTCAGTACAGCTCAGTCTGACCCCTGACATGTACATCATCACACCATCGCAGGCAGAGTTGCATAATCAAGACTGATGTAACTGGCACTCGCTCCCGGCAGGAATGGGGAAACACGGAGAGGGTGTAACTTGGAATGTGACAAAACACACACTTCCAAGAAAACGGAGTGAGAGCAGAGCTGTTTCTCCTAAAGACCCCAAGAGAGCTTACAAACACACACACTTGACAACAGAGAGCGAGAGAAAGAGTGTTTGTGTGAAGTGTGTCAGTGTGTGTGTGCGCTTTCCATCTCAAATGTTGTTAATTACCTGTTGTTTTCTCCATGAAGTGTGAGTCAGAACGATACGCTCTGGGTCTTAGAAAGTGTGTTCAAAAGATTTAATCTGCAATAATCTGTCTTTTTTTAAATGATATTTAAATGTCTTTGGTCCAAAACACAACCAATCTTATTTTTATTAAGTGACACAAACTGACCTAGATGATGTGATCGTAGCTCGGTATCAGCCTCAGCAATATATGCGATGTATATTTATTTAGTCTTTCAAATATTCGATTCTGCATTGCGCCGTGGTTAGACAGAGAGATGATTGAGGCATGATTGTAACTTCTAATGTAAATGCTGTTTTTAAAGCATGTTTGAGTCTGTTTGTTGCCAGATTGGTGCAGAAGTGATTTTCTGAACTCATGTGCACCAGTGAACTTTGAGATACGGTTCACAATTTTAAGGCAAAGCTGCTATAGATGACGTATAATTTGTAATCAGTGCATGATACGTCTTGCTTATAATAATGCATATCTCAGAGCTGCCGAATAAGTTGCATTCAGACAGAGCAGCTTGCATTTTTGGATCAAGAAATCAAGTGTCTGTACAAGCCAATCAACCGATGTTGTTTCCGAGAATTTGTAATTGAGAGAAATTCACAATTTTAAATAGTTTGTTCAAACATTATGGACCATGGCAAGCAAACTTTGGGACAAAAGGAGAAATAAAATGAGGATCACTACTGGCGTGGTGTTTCTGAGACTTGACAGAGCTCGACGCCGCTCTTGCACGTTATTAGACGAGGTAAGCAAACGTAGCTACACGTAAGACGAATCAATGTTATATAGCTCAACACGATGAAATGTTAGTATGATATTCTAATGTTGATCTAGCTTACTGTTAGTCTCATACAACCAACAAACTAATAGAATAACATTACAGCTTTCAATGCAGTTTAGTGTAACGTTAGACCAAGTGAAACAGTGCTGCGTTACCTCAAAATTTTAATTCGTCAAATAAACTGACCTGTATTAGTAGTATTTCAGCTTTGCGAGTAGTTCGGTAGAATGAAATGTCCTCATTCCTACACAACCACCCTATAATGATAAAAATCCAACCACTGCTTTTCTTTTAAATCCCCATAAATCATAAGCAGTGTCTCTGAACAAGCCGTCTCCAGATCCCTTGGCAGAAATTTGTTTACGTCTGCGCGAATCATTTCACACCGGAGTGCTTTGAGAACGAATGCCAATACAAATACTCTCCAGAGTGATACTGGATACGGCAGTAATGAAGGTGAGAGCACTTTATTAAGTTAACTTACAATTTAATAAGCACCACCCGAAATGGCATAAGGTCTTCATATATTTGTTTACTGTTAGTTGTAACGAGTGTTTCTGCGTAATTCGCTGTGTATGTTGATGATAATGCAAGTGTTACGACCCGGCTTAAAGTCACAACATAAAGAGGACACTTGATAAAATGGGTTTCAATAAAGAAAATATTAATTTATTTCAGGTTAATCAAATAATGTCTAGGGTCAAAATACTAAAAGAAACAACAAACCAAATAACTGTTGGAAATGGGGTTTGGTGGAGTTGTGGAAACAATTGGAAACACCAAAATATCAACCCACTCTTCAAAAAAATGAGAGAGAGAGTGAGCGCAAATCCATGAGCCTCTTAAATAGAGTGCCACAGGTGCGGCCCATGATCAGCACTGGAGTCCCGCCCATCAAGGAGGAGCCTCTGTCCCTGCAATCTCACAAAACACAAAAGGAAAAAGGGGCAGGGCTGTAACAGCAAGGGAGAGAGAGTTTATGGATAATATTTTAATGCACACTTGCGCTGTTTTATTAAGCTCTTACAGTGATTTTCTAGAGTGAAAACCGACACAGTACAATAAACGTCATAAAACTCATCTGTAAACTGGCTTGTACTAATATAGTGGATAAAAACAAGACAATATAAGTGTCAGGGGTTAGTTGTGTGTAACACGCATACGATGGAGCTTCAATATCAAGGTCTTTAATGACAAAACGCAGGAGATCAATATACATTAGCCCAACATAGACGTACATTAACGAGAACCGACAAAGGGAATATATACAAGGCAAACAAAGGGAGAAACTAACTAGACACACCTGAAACAAGGACGCTAATCAAATCAGAAACCATAGTAACAAACAAGAGGCGGGAAACTGAGAACAAAGGGGAACATGTGACAAGTGAAAAACAAACTCTAGACATGAACTAAACGTGACAATAAGTTATAACCGTAATTGAACTAAACTATACCTGTTCTATCTCCATGCAGCAGTTTCTGTCATAGTGCGTCCTGACTGACTCCTGACACCGGAGAATGAGCTCTTGAAGCTCCGCCCTCTTAGGCCGAGCGCAGCAGCTCATTTGCATTTAATGGGGACACACTGAAATGGCGCGTTTGCGCTCAACCCCAAAAAGTGGCAATTTTAACATGCTCTGAAAAATTATCTGTGGGGTATTTTGAGCTAAAACTTTACATACACACTCTGGGAACATCAGAGACTTATTTTACATCTTGTAAATGGGGGCATAACAGATCCCCTTTAATATCCCCTGGGAGTGGCGTGTGGCACTGATATCTGTCTCTCATTAGCAATCGCGCCCGCGATTCTCGGCCACGCCCTGCTTCATACCACAGTCATGTTAAAAACATGCATTCAACATTATTTCGCCATAAACATTATTAGATCCATCGGAATGACGACAAGTTCCACGAGTCCACACTCATTCACCGCGTCATCAATCTATGCCTACGAGTTTAGCAACCCCTAGAGGCGAAAAAAAAAACATGCTGTGCCTTTAATTGACTTCATGTCTCACAGTGTAAATTTATGTCTAACAATCTTATGTAATAAATCATTTTAAAATATGTAATTTCAAATATCAAAGATGAGTTTTAAGGGATAAAATTATTGACTTAAAATAAAAACACAATTTTATTTTCAAACACCTCATTTCCTTTGTGTGTATGTGGTGTTGATTTTACAATGTGTGTTTCAGCATGACATAAAACATGACAAGTAAAGACAGAAAAGATATCATTTACTAACAAACTGAATCATTTGACAAAACATCAATTTCTTTATGAAACACACACACACAAATGAGAGCTGAATGTGACATTAATTTGTAGCACACACATATCTTACTAAAACATGTAAAACATGACATCTGCTGATAATAGAGAACAGCACTGCTGCCACCTGCAGGCAGGAAAACACACTGCAGCTGATCTATCAACACACACACTCTCTCTCTCTCTCTCACACATATACACACAGACACACACACACACACACACTCTCTCTCTCTCTCTCTCTCTCTCTCTCTCACATATACACACAGAGACACACACACACTAAAGTGTTCCTAGACTTATCAATGTCTACCATACCAGTGTTTAAGAAACAGAACCGAATCTCTAAAACAAGTGTTAACAGATGCTACAAAACACTCTAAACATCCATTTGTGTCAGAGAAACAACACATTACAGCGATTACACCATGACATGACCTCTGTTTATATGCTTATCATTCCTGTCAGTCCAGCATCTCCATTCATTCATTCAGGACAGATTTATGAGTGTTGATTCATGTTCACAGAGTCATCATCTGAACACTGAATCACTCATCTGCAAGAATGAGAATGTGTTTGAGGGGCGTCTGTGCGAGTCTCTGCATGTTCAACTAATCTACTATAACCCCAATCCCTCTCTCAACACTCTCTCAGGAGAACATACACACAGTCTACAGTCTACTACAATCAGGTAACAACATCGGTCTGCTGCTGAGCTGCATTCATCTGAACAAAACCACACATCAGTTTACAAAGTCTGCAGGACTCTGAACTACACCTGAACCTGGCGTTGCAGATGATCAAGAACATTTGAGACTATTAGTTTAGACCACACAATGTGAAGAGACAAAGACACATTCAAGGACATTCAAAAAAGAAGATTTGTGAACTTGAGAAGAGAAGTAATAAGTTTTGGCAAGATTTGTGAACACTGGAGACTAGACAAAATGAGAAGAGATCAGACCAGATGAGACAAGACTTGAAGAGAAGAAAAATTAAATTGCTTTATTTTAGTCCTTGCTGCTTATAGACGAGGTGGACATAAATTACCCACTTTTGTTCCAACAGATATTATGTCACATGACATAATATCCCTTTCAAACGGACGAGAGAAAGCGATGCGAGACTACCAGCACTTCAGAGAACGCGAAACGCATCCTCATTTCCCATACATTGATTTATTTGTGGCGGCCCGCCACGATATCAACACTGACCTGACCTCCACAAACAGATTTAACTGTTCTGAAAGCAGTTCTGGTGGGATGTGTGCGAGAAGTGCTGTCTCACTTCATGAATATTAATATAAAAATGAATGCACTGAAAAGCCCTCACACTACTCGTATACACTTTGCGCCAGATATCAATGCTGAGAGAAAGACAGCAGATTAATCTTTAAAAGATCGTGATCTTGAATCAAACATCCACGCGATCTTATTTCTAAATGACAACAATTAAACCTCTGACAAAATCACATCACAACATTCAAATCTGTGTTGGCGCTGCTGCTGATCCAGAGAGAGCAGTTGTCATTATTTCAACCTCATAGTATCATTATTTCTGTTATATAGTAGTTCAAATTATCATAAAAGTGCTGGGATAAACGTTTATAGTTCAAATATAAACACTGATGTCTACGGTAGCGATCAAAACAGTTTTCACCTTTTGAAAACGGCGCTTCAAATATCAACTGTATTGTTTACATTGTTTCGCCACTAGGTGGCGACAAAAGACAGTAAAAGGCCCACTGAATGCGCAGCATTATTCAATGTGTTGACATAATTTCAACTGAAACAAGAAGACAGGGTGGAGCATATCAAACAGCTCCTCCCCTTTTTAAAAATAGCGTTTTGTTTATATCACAGCTCGGCCAGAGCTGTTGAGTTTCGTAAAACCTCAGTTTCCTTCTAATCTCTAACCATTTATCCTCATATCCTTAATTGTTGCTTTAAAATATATCATTCTGTGCAGAATTCAAATGAGTCCGATACGTTTTGTGGTCTGCGCCGACGCGCGCATATGATCCGCTCTGTGCTCTGGACTGGAGCAGACTTTGTTCAAATTTATAAGTGTTTGTTTTTTTCTATGGCCGGTCTATTTTTTCCACTTGTTTTCAATGGGAGCATAGCGTATTTAAAAATGACGGAGAGTTATAAAATGTTCAACTTAAGGTAAAACGCAGCGCTCATCACTGTCACTTTTTACCCAGCCGTCCAATCACAGTGGAGGAGAGGCGGGACAAATACAACACTGACCAACAGTCTGTCACATCCTTCTTGTATAACGACAACAAGCATGGACTAAAATCGGTTAAAACAAGGGCCAGAGCAAGTACTTTACATTGTGACGACATTTTCATATTCATAAGCAAACTACGTGCGAAATCAAATACTACTAAACACTTCTGCGGATATTCCGTATCATAGGAACCAAAGTGTCTCAGCTGAAAAAAAACAAAACAAAACGCTTCCCTGCCGAAGCACCCGCAGCTAGTCTTTTCGGAAGAGCGCATTGGTTAAAAAGGCTTTGGTGGACACACGGCCTTATTCTCTGAAGCGCCATAAATCACAGCAGAGCTGAACTGGGCTTGTAGACGAGGAGTGAAATGATGCTCATCACAACAGACCTGAGGAGACACTCGGGTCAAAGGTTATCACACCAGTGATGTCCCATCTGTTCACACAAGCAGCAGAAACAGTGTGCCCCATGGACACACACACACCCTTCCTGTGCAGGAAATACATTTAGTCACATGACCCCATTTATAGAGCCGTGTCTCATGCTGTTTCCTGTTTCATTGGGTAGAGATAACACTGCCCGACACATCAGACAACCTTATCGCAAGACTAGCACAAATACTCACATGGGAGCAGAAAGATCTTAATCAAGTAATATCTCACACGTTTATCACACGTGTGTGTGTGTTAAGGGGGGGGTATACAGTTATTATGTCTATGGAAAGTCCCCACACAACCCCATAAAACATGAGATGTGTTGCTGCTGTCTCTCAGTCAGTGATTCAGTTTACTGGCATTAAGCCTGTTGGCATCACAGACCTTATTCCAACTATTTATACACAAGTCAACTGTTGTGTGTATGTTCGCTTTCGTTTTTACTGTGTTCTGTCCCTGTTTTGCCTGCCTGTGTTCCCTAGTTAGTTTCCTTGGTTGTTAATGAGTTCCACACACTGTTTCTGTTCAGATGATCTCTCTGTGTATTCAAGCCTCAGTTTCCTTTGTTTCATTGTCTGATATCATCTTTAGTTTTTGTGGTTGTGTTATGTGCTCTATTCCTGGTAATCTCCTGCACGTGTGGTTTTTGGATTTAGTTAAGTCACCTTTATTAGGGCCTGAGCACCGATGGTGTGAGGACGATATTGTAATTGCTCAGTCAATTCTTCTTCTCTGAAATGAATCGCATTTTTGAGGGTCTAAACATGCTCGAAAACTCATGAAACTCTGCACACACGTCAGAAGTGGTGAAAGTCTGATATGGGTTTCAGAATTAGGTGTGGCAAAATGGCTCGATAGCGCCACCTACAAAATTTCAGTTGCTACATTTCACGTACAGGTATGAAATTCGGTAGACACATGTAACAGCCCAATACCTACAAAAAAATCCCTGGGTGCAAAATCTGAAAACCCAACAGGAAGTGAGATATTTTGAATTTGAATTTGCAGTTTTTGCTATTTCCAGACGTTGTACTTTAACGAACTCCTCCGAGAGATTTTATCAGATCAACATCATATTTGGTCAGTCTAATCTAAAGGCCTTTGCGACCTTAAATTACGAAGATCTGGCGTTTTCGCTGGAGGCCTGACAAATTTTGATGTTTCGCCATGAAACAGGAAGTTGTTGTAACTCGGGCATACAATGTCCGATCTGCCTAAAACTACACGTTTTATTAGAGTCCTGACCTAAAGACATCTACATGCCAATATTCAGTTACAGTCACAGCGCCACCTGCAGGCAACAGGGAATGACTTGTTTCACACTGTGATTAACTCCTCGTAGAGATTTAACCAGATCAACATCATATTTGATCAGTCTAATCTTAAGGCCTTAGTGATGTTAAATTGCAAAGATTTTGAGTTTTCGTTGAAGGGCGTGTCTGATGTTTCACCATGAAAGAGGAAGCTGTTGTAAGTCAGGCATACAATGACCGATCGGCTCCAAACTTCACGTTTGATAATAGTCCTGGCCTGAAGACATCTACATGGCAATATTCAGTCATAGTTAAAGCGCCACCTGTTGGCAGCAGGAAGTGTGGCACGTCGAAATGACTTTGCCATATTTCTCCTGTATTTACTCGCTTACATGCATGTCGCCCACTGTTCACAGTTTTCCTAAGGTCACAGGTGGCGGTGACCCCGGGTGCGAGGGCCCTTTCATCGCTGCTTGCAGCTTTAATTTATATTGTGTTTTATACATTACAAATAGTTTCAAAGCACCTTTACAGGGATACTAATCTTGCCATGCTATAAAAAGATCCAATTTTCTAATATTTTAAGACACTTATTGATTTTGGCAACCAGTTATGAGGGTCTTTATGGGCCCTCTCTCTCTCTCTCTATGGTATATTTTCACACCACATGACTTTGATTTGATGGACAAACATTTCCTCAAACATTTATTGTAATATTTTTTAACTGCTTCATTGCTTTTTTGCCAAAGATTATGCCAATCTACTCATTTGAAGATTTCTTTCCTTTTAATGAGTTTTCTTTTTTCATTATGATATCAGGACAATCCAGTGTAGTTATTGTTAACTAAAACTACTACTAATATATTTTGTTAACTGAAACTATACTAAAATGGTAGCACTTTACAAAGGTTTCATTAGTTAGTTAATATAAACTAATAATGAACTGCATTTCTACAGCATTTATTAATCTTTGTTAATGTTAATTTCAACATGTACTAATACATTATTAAAATCAAGAGTTGTATTTGTTAACATTAGTTAATGCACTGTGAACTAACATGAACAAACTATGGATTTTTATTAACTAACATTAACAAAGATTAACAAATGAACCTTATTGTAAAGTGTTACGGCTAAAATAACATAAAATACAAAAACTTAAATGAAAATTACAAATGTGGACTAAGCAAATAGTACTACTAAGTCCTAAAATTAATAAAACTGAAGGGGGAAAAGTAGCTAAATAGAAATATATATATATAAAACAATTAAAATGAAAAAAGAAAATATAAAAATAAAAGCTATAATAAATATTAATAAATACTATAATAGTATATAAATAATCACCCTGACATTTTTGACTTTACACTCCCCAAAAAATATCAAAATGAAAATTAATTCACAAATTAAAAACATGTTCATCCAAAATGTAGACCTACTGTATGTATGAATTACATTATAGTAGTAAGGAAATTTAAGTTTGCTAAAAGAAAAGACTGCTGCGCCATTTATTGCCTATTTATACATCACATATACATATATATATAAAAAAACACAAGATGTGATTGGTGGTTGTACATTAGATGACTGCTGCATATTGTAGCTTTTGACAGCATTAGACTTTCTCAACAGACAAAAGTCTTGCTCTGTGAGACTATGGCATAAACCAAAACACACCATAAACCCCGTCTGACAGATGTAAAGATTGTGAGCGTGGAGTTTATCTGCTGGGCGGTGGAGGTTCAGCATTTCAGAGTCCTGACATAATGGGCTTTATTTTATTTTCCAGAACTGTGGTCAGAGCTCCACCTAAACATAAATCAACAAGAATGAAAGAAACGATGTAGGTTGTGTAAAGTGGTGACTGTTTTGCACATTCCATTATTCATTTCAATTGAATTGCATGGAGAAATATCTACAGGGGAGAAAATATCCCCTCAAATCCACATCCAGATACACACACACTCGTAATGCTGACGGCCGGCCTATAAACACTCATACACGTGCAGGAATGTGAGGCATGCAGCGTAACTGGCAGCGAGAGCGTCATTTCAGCTGATCAGCTATAGTGATACAGTGAGACGAGTTGATCAACTACAGACAGGAATGACTACTGATAGAGTCTCAGAAGATTGAAAGTGAGCAGAAACTATTTTTGCAGTGTAATAAAGGTGTGATATCTTAGAACTGAAAAGGTCCTTGAGGTTGTTTTGATATACTGCAGAATTTTTTTAAAATTATTTTACAGTAAAAGTATTATACAAGTCTTACATAATTACATTACATTTTCCTGGCATTGATGAAATTCAACTTTGTTAGCATCTCACCTTGCCAAACCACATCTAGCACCAACAGGAAGCAGAAAATAAGGATATGTTCACACAGGACATGTTTTTCAGGGCTTTCAGGACACGCTTCTCAAAGCTGAACTACTTTGAACTTGACATGGCATCTTAAAAAAATCAGCGAGAAGCAGGTCCATGCTGCATCTGTCCAAAGAACAACGTTTAAAACAGCGCAGATGAAATACAAGAGTGTGTCGAGTAAGTAAAGGAAAGTAACTTGATTGTAGTGGACTACAGCCCAGTAATAGACTTATCTTCAATGACATGGGCATAAAACCCTACTAAAGCCATTTTTAATTAATCCTAATTCGGGAGCATCCCTAATCATCACAGTCTGTGAAAAGCATCTGTTGACAAAAAAGGCACAGAAAAAGGATAATGCATTTGGTTAGGCTTTAGTCAGTTACATTACAGTTTATCAGATTACACTGATCACATGACAATAGTAGGGAGAGATGACTGACAAGACTATGGCAGAGGATTTGGTGTGGACAGATTTTGAGCATCATTGACAAATATCTTATCTTGTAAAATATGCGATCAGTGATGCTGCGCCCTATTCACAGAGTACATGTAATCGCGAATTGAGAAGCGAAAGTAAAAAGCGAGCAAAAGTGATTTCAATACCCTGCATATTCAATAACCCAGCTCCCTGATGCCCACAAGTGATATACAATGTAATTACTAGGGGTGTAACGGTACATATATTCATCCTGAACCGTATGGTACAGACGTCACAGTTCGGAGCATACAGTCAGACGACGAATACAGTCAGTCACACTCCAATCCAGAAGGGGGCGCACAGTAATGCAACACTGTTTGCTAACCGCCACAACAAAGTGCAGAAGAAGAACAGACGATTTACGTGTAAATCGCTCAACTGTGGAAAGACATCAATAAAACAGCTTGAGAATGATATCTCACGTAGCATTACATTTACCTCAGGCGAGTCATTTAGTGTCCACAGCATGTTAGTTCACTAGAGAAATGAAGCATTTCACAAAATATATGCACTATATTAGCTTATATATTCGTTATATTTACTTTACCTGTTAGTAATGTCTTAATTACTTAATATATATTTGTCAAGAAAACTAGTTATGACAGTAACTGTGTAAATGATTATAAATATAAATAATTTTTTTTTGTTGATTATATAACCAAAAATTAAATAGCAACTGAATTTAATAATTTGGGCTCTGTTGTTAATTGCAACCTTTAATATTATAGTATTGTGCTCTCTAGTTTTATTCGTAAGAAAATGTAAATTGTAATTGAAATTATTTAAAGAGAGAGACACAACTTGTTCAATAAACCAGTGTTTAATAAAAAAAGAAGCAATTTTATGTTTAGTTTTCTCCGCCCTGCTGTACTGAACCCGTACCACACCGTGACTTCAATACCGAGGTACGTACCGAACCGTCATGTTTTGTGTACCGTTACACCCCTAATAATTACTCATCTTTGTAATTGAGAATGCAAAAGCATTGAAATATATTTTCCCCCATCTCCATGTCCCTTTAGGCCAGGGGCTCTGTAGAATGTGTCATGACATATCTTTCCGAACGTAGTGTTCGGCTTTGGGCACATCCCTAGTGATGACACATTTCCACAGTTATTAACATTGTACATCTAGCAAAGGTTTCGGTCCCACTTTATATTAGTAAAAAAAAAAAAAAAATGCCTCATTTTTTTATGGAAATCACACTGCACAGACAGGCACATCTGTGAATCGTACAGTAAAACAGTCAACAGCAATGCCAAATGGAGCCAATACTGAAATGATGCTGTAGCTGACTCTGCCCTCTGTAGTGTTCACTGCGAGTCACGTGAGACGGCCTTGAGTCACTGCTGTCAGATCCAGACCTGCAGTGCAGTAAAACTCTTCCCAGAGATCCCTCTCAAGAGCAGGAATTCACAAAGAGCAAACACTCGCTCACAGAGTAAACACTGACTGGGGTGCTAACCCTCTCTGAAAAACAAACCCAGAGAAGGACTGTAAAAAACAGAAAAATCAAAAACTGAGTGGAAAAAAGTGGACGAGAGCACAGACATTGTTTGATGTCTCGACCCTTCCACAGAGGATGGAGATTTTTTTGAGATTGTACAGCGGCTGCAGTCATAGGAAAACAAGTCAATATGACCTTTGATCACATCTGAAGAACTCACAAAGTCCATAAGCCCCTGTATCAGACATGCTTACTTTCATTTAACGTTCATTCATACTTTCAGAGAGAAGTTGCGACTCCATACAGAAAATAAAGTGATTTCTGGGTTACTACTGTCTGTGTTTAGGTTCTATCTTGTGTAGTTTTCAGTCTCTGGGTACATTTACATGACAACGATGTACTAAAAGCAGAAAAGACGACATACAGCATACAGATGACAACGTTGCCAAAATTCACACAGATCCACTTGTAACCAAGACCAGAGAACGACTCATTGTGGAATGTCTATCTCTGCAGAAGAAATCAACGCCTACTTCATCACTGCGACGTTAGCCCCGCCCATTAGCGTGTTAGTGAGATGATGAGGAGACTCAGGAGAGGAGAACGATACAGGGCTAAAAATGGAGCTGGACTAATGGACTAATCAAACAGCGCATGTTTATCAGTGACTGAGTTCTGGACTCGCGCCAAAACTTCCATTTTATTCAACGAATCTCTTATTTACGTCGAGTTTGCACTGTTAGTTACGATGAAAGCATTCGTTAGTGTGCAGAAATCATGTTACAATGACGAGATCACTGTCTGTGATCGACTACAATGTTCATCACTGCAACCTTTCTAAATATAATGCCATCGATTTAAATGTAATGCCATAATCAATGCTATAAATAGTTAACCTTGAGAACTGTAATAGTAAAAACATGCTAAAAGTTTTCCACACTGTTCCATATTGCTAGTTCCATATGCAAAGATGTTAGCCAATCACAGCAGTGGGCAGTCTCACTGCAGACACGCCCCTTAAAACAGAGCGTTCAACAGGGCTGAAATCAGGGTAGCAAAAATGCCCTTTATTTCTAAATCATACTAACATAAGTGTACCTCAGGAAACATTATAAAACAATGCAGTTCATGAACACTTTAAAACACATTTTCAAACGTTTGTATCTTCAGGCCCCAAAACGGCAAAAATGTTTTCAGTTTTTAGCTGAAAATGGTGTCGTGTAAACAGCCCCTTAGTTTTCATTGTCACCGTTTGCCTGCGTTCTAGTCATTCATTAGCTGTCATGGTTCTTAATCACCTGTTCCCTGTTCTGTTGATCATCCTGCTGTGTATTTAAGCCCTCTGTTTCTTCTGTTCATTGTCTTGTGTTAACATTAAGTTGGATTGTTATGCTATCATTCTTTGTGTTAATTAAAAGACTATTTCTCGTTCATTTTGCATCACTCAACCCTCTTGGATATTTGCCTCACGCTAACCCCTGACAAGGAGTATTTCAATAAACATTGCCTTTAATAGCACACTATTAATTCCTTTAATAACAGCCATAAATATGAAATCATTATAGGGAGGGCGTCTTTGAGGATTTTTACAAAAATGACCATCATAAAATCTATTTTACATGAGGAGGGGTGTCACATTTACATCTAAATGATAATTACTCTACAGAAAACACAACTCAAAGCTATATCTGCAAACTTCTGAAATCATCTGGATTCAGTCAGACGTGCTGAACAGAAAGAGTTTGTGTGCTTGTCACTGCATGTGGAACTGCATCAAAGATTCAAGAAATGGATGAGTAATTCATTCCAGTATTTCATGTTGCTTCATAAAAGCCTATACAATAATGTTCAAACATTAGGATTTAAAAACAAAACTGAAATTAATACTTTTGTTGTTAAAAGTGATACTACAGACATTTACATTGTTCTAAGAATTCTATTAATCATAAAAAACTGTTTCCACAGAAATCTGAAGCAGCACAACTGTTTTCAACACTGATAATAATCATAAATGTTTCTTGAGCATCATATTAGAATGATTTCTGAAAGATCATGATGCTGAAAATTCAGCTTTGATTTAACCTGAGCAATCAAATTAAATACGCTATAAAACCGCGCTCATTCAGGGACATGCTTTTATTGCATGGATGGAGAACATAATCTGTTTAAAATGCATATACACAGTTCAGTTGAATGATAATATTTGCCCTCTTTAATGCTGTAAAACTGAATACGAAGCAAACTGTTTGCTGAAAATATCCACAACTAAACACTGAAATAGGAGCCTGCAATTATCTGTCAATTGCGCATGAAAGTTGCATTCATTACTATATATATATATATATATATATATATATATATATATATATATATACACATACACACTGTATAAAGAGATGCACCATTATTGGCCGATAAAAGCTATTATTTTCATAATCGGCCAACAGATTGTTTAAAAACAGCCGTTAATCAGGGCCGATTATATCCTGTCAATCAGAGGGTGGAAAAATGTGTTCAGACTGCAACTCATACTGTGTAGCTCGAAAAAAAACATGCATGAACATCAGTAAATTTGTTGAAAGATACAGTACTGTGGCTTACCCAAATGAATCATGTCTCGTCATCGCTTAGTGTTTCAACCGCTGAAAGACGCCAATAAAACAGCTTGTGAACAATATGTCACTTAACGTCGAATTTACTTCAGGAAAGTTATCCGATGTTCACAGTTCGATAGTTAGCTATAAAAAACACTTTACTGTTTACTGTTAATTATATATGTATGTTTGAATAAATTTGTCATGAAGACAAGTGCTTTATGAAAACTACCTTATGTGCAACATACAAACATTTCAGCTTTTGAGTGCAATTATTATATCTGAAAATAAATAGCCTACCAGTTGAATATAATATCTAGTTGAATGTACAGGGTTCCCTGTATAGTTTACAGTATCAGCGCATCTCTAATGTATACATCGATCAGGCATGACATTATGAGCACTGACAGGTGAAGTGAATAACAAATATAATATCTCTTCATCACGGCACCTGTTAGTGGGTGGATATATTAGGCAGCAAGTGAACATTTTGTCCTCAAAGTTGATGTGTTAGAAGCAGGAAAAATGGGCAAGCGTAAGGATTTGAGCGAGTTTGACAAGGACCAAATTGTGACGGTCAGAGCATCTCTAAAACTGCAGCTCTTGTGGGGTGTTCCCAGTCTGCAGTGGTCAGTATCTATCAGAAGTGCTCCAAGGAAGGAACAGTGGAGAACAGGGTCATGGGCGGCCTGTCACAATAATGCTCCTGACACAAAGCAAAAATGGTTCAGGAATGAGGAGCACAACAAGAAGTTTGAGGTGTTGACTTGGCCTTCAAATTCCCCAGATCTCAATCCAATCGAGCATCTCTGTGCTGAACTAACAAGTCAGATCCATGGAGGCTCCACCTCGCCACTTACAGGACCTGCTGCTAACATCTTGGTGCAGATACCACAGCACACCTTCAGGGCTCTAGTGGAGTCCATGCCTCGACGGGTCAGGGCTGTTTTGGCAGCAAAAGGGGGACCAATACAGTATTAGGAAGGTGGTCATAATGTTATGCCTGATCGGTATATATGTACATATATATATGTGTGTGTGTGTGTGTGTGAGAGAGAGAATGACTCCAGCACAGGTCTTTGTTTCATCCTGTCAGTGAAGGAGCTGCAGGCGTGTGAGGAGCTCCACCTGACTCGGGTCTCGATACGGGCCAGGGCAGAGCTCTGCTGCAGGCTGGGGAAGAAAACTGACACTGTATACTTTCCTATAACTGTAACATGCTTCAGCCCCTCCTAATCTAATCATATTACAAAAGACGGCAGTCTCACCCGGTATTATGTCCAGCTGAATCTTTAGTTGCACTATGAATTTTGAAAACGTGTCTGATTAAGGAATTTAAATTAGTTGAAAGTGCCATTTGAGTTTGTGATGTGCCATACTGTATGTGTGTGAGATGATCAGTGTTTACGTGTGAATAAAAGCCTAAAATACATCTGTTCATCATGTAAAGCAACTGTGTATCTACAGAAGACTTGGATTAAACTGCTCTGTTCGTATGGATTACTTTAACAATGTCTCTTTGTACATTTTCCTGCTTCATACTGTTAGAAAAAGTAAACCTCAGATTGTCTGAAGTGACAGAGATCCACTCATGAATAAAGACAATAATTGAAGATCTAAACCTGAGCTTTCAGAGCTCTCACGAGAGAAAATGAAGCTGATTCCTTCAGTAAACAGCAGCTCTTTCCACAGAACAGAGTGCAGGTGGAGTTTGTTTGCATCCTTTCAGCAGAACTGCTGATCAAGACGGACCAGAAAGATCAGGATACCTCAACAAATCAATTGACCTACAGATGACATATTAAACTGGGATGGGAGAAAGCTTTTAAAGATATTGTGACATACTTCACTTGAAGGCACTGCACTGCTTCCAGATACTCTATATAGATGCACTGGCACATAATATAACTAGTATAGTATAACTTATAATAAGAGAGCATACCTATATGCACTTATCAGAGATATACTGAACAAAATTATACTTAAGTATACTGACAAGTCTAAGTATATTTGGCTATTTCTTGTACTTCATTTTTTAATCAACATATGCTTAAATAAAAGTATCATCAAGTTTATTAAGCATACTTGGCTTGTACTGTAGTTGTGTTTAATCTTTTGACGGACTAGCCTATTAAACATTTTTTCGCACACTATTTTTTCGTGCGTTTTTGTTTTGAACTGGGATGTCAATATGAGTAGTCATTATGGTGTTATATTTTGCCATCCAATACAATATTTGTTTGACAATTTTAATTCATAAAGAAAAAAAAGAGTAGTGTACGTAGGAGTTGACTTCAAATCTACTTTATTTCAAGGAAACATTAAAACCTAAATAGGAACATGTATCATGATCATGCAAAAAATAATATAAAGTTCACTTAAAGACACTAGTAGAGCACACAAAATGTACAAAAAAAAAAAGTCCACTTACAGTAAAGTACACTTAAAAGTATACTTTTCTAAACTAAAAAGTAGGCCATGTAGTCCCTGAAATAGTACACATACACATATAATACTACACTTATAGCATATTACATAAAGTAAACTTGGAAGATATACTAAAACTCAAGTTTACTTATTAAAATGTATTTATTTATTACTTTTTTTTTTTGGTAAGGGTCATGTATCTGTTGCAATAGCACTCTGTACCGGACTCCTGGAAGTTATGTAAAGCCAGCTAATGAGCTTTGAGCTTGTGATTTAACAAATGTACACAGAGAGTCTGTGAATGAACTGTGGACGTGTTGTCTAACGAAAAGTAGATACTGAATGTGTGGGAAAGATATGACAGGCTATGTGTGAGTGAGAGAAAAAAATAATCCTGGCTTAAGACTGTATCTCTGAGACAAGTCTAAACTGAGCCCTTTCCAGACTCAGCAACCCAAGTCAAATATATCTGTCCAAAATCCACATATATCATATGAGTCTGTGCCAAACCACCAGTCAGAGACATTGTGTGTGGCTGTGTGTTAATGCCAAATATTCATGCAGGGCTTGACACATACTTTTCCTGCCCCAAACAGGTATGTAAAATCTACTGTATATTGAATAACACGTGTTAAATAAAGTTAGTCTTTCCTTCCTAGCTAGTTTCTATTTAGTTATAAGCAAGCCCAAAATACACTTTTATTTTGAAATGCATATGCTTATTTAATGTGGGGATAAAACACACACTCTTACAATCATCTACAACAGTAGATCATGAGCAGTCTATTGTGACATGTATGTATTCACTGAATGCAAACTGTTCTGAAACCGCCGCAACAGCGCCGTGTTTATTTGATGAAATCATAGCCTTTTCACAGCCAAGGCTGTATCGTGATTCCTGTTTTTGCATCCTCAAATTTAAGACCTCTTAAAATGATAATTAAGATGTTTGTTATACCATTTAGGTTAGGCCTATTATATCATGTTTCTGGCAGGCATTAATATATTCATGCTATAACCACAGATATTTTTCAAGGAGGTATTCAACAGAGAGAAGCAAGCCCCTCCTCTCTCTCTCTCTCTCTCGTTCATCTGTTATGGCTCTGTGATGTTTCTATAGCAGTGTGGATGAGCTGCAGACAGTGATCTGAGCGCTGGGCTCTTCTCCAGGACAATAACACACACTATCTAAACATTCAAATGAGTATGACTAGTGTATCACTGATTTGAATAAGGGAAAATAGTGTGGTTTGGACTATAGATCCAGCATTGCTCTTGGAATAATTCGAAGGAGTTTTTAAAATGGGACAGCCTTCGCTGTGCCACATTCTGCCTTTGAATGCAGCCTTCGAAGGATGCAGTCTCTGAATTGGGATGCAGCTCATCATCCTTGAAGCTTTCTCTTGACCGGTCAATAATTTGTTTATGCCGGGGATCCACAGTGAGTGCATTTCACTTACATTTGCGACTAAAAACAAATATGCAAACTGTAAAATGTATAGTAAAAAAATAATTAAGCTCATAAAAAGTCTTAAATACTATCTAAACTTTTGGTCAACCATATAACCAAATGAAAAATCATATTTAACCCCAGAACCCCCAAATACAACCCAAAAGATAGCAATTAAACACATTTTCCCCCTAAACTGTCACTACTATAATGTGAAAATATCTTGATGTTTTACTTTTAAGTTTGATTATAGTTCTGATTATAGGCAGACAATGCCACTGTCACGATCACCAGCTGGAGTGCCCTTGATAGCCACCAGAGGGCACTCCACCCCAGACTATTGCCATATCATCAAGGACTTCATTACCCATAACCCACTGCCCGGACTAATCAGCCATGATTGTTCACAGCTGTTTCTGATTATATCCTTACCCCTGCCTATAAAAGCTAGTTATCAATCAGTCACTCTACCCTAGGTCTTGCATGTCTGTAATTGCTGCATTTCTGAGCATTATCTGATTCTCTCATGTCTTGGTTTTGTATCTTTGTTTGACTCTGCCCTGTTCCATGTTACTGTTTACACTGATTTGCTTATGTTTCGACTTTTTCTGACTTCTGGACTACGATTGTGGATTGCCCTATTAATAAATGTACTGTGTTTGGATCCTCAACCTTTCAGTCTCGAAGCAGGTTCATTACAGAAGACCTAGCCATACTATGGATCCAGCAATACGTCTTGTCCACCTTCGTCAAGGAACTCGCTCGCTCAATCTCACTGATCTCCTAGACTGTGCTGTCATTGACTTCTTTTGCTATAGACTGAACAAACTACTACAGACAACACTGATCCGTGATTGTCTTCGAGGATTGCTGAGGAAATTCGTGGACTATGCCCTCCTGCTATCTGGATCCTCCTTCACTGTTGGGGAAGTTGAGAATGCTTCCTTTAAACATTCTTTCAGGGGTAGATTGCTAGTTCTGTTTTCTGTACCTTCCCGTCCTGTGGTTTCCCTACCAGAGCCTGTTCACGACATGGCCGCCGCACCTAAGCCTTCAGTCAAGATGACCGCCATTCCAGATTCATCAGCCAAGATGGCCACCACACCAGATCATCCAGCCAACATGGCTGCCACACCAGAGCTTTCAGCCTTCACAAACACTAAGCCAGAGTCTCCAGCTATTACGGGTGCCTCGCCAAAATCTTCAGTTGTCATGTATTTCTGGTGATCATGAACATTGCACATGAAGCCATTAAGGCAGCCCCTAGGCATTTGAGACGGGCTTCAAGTTTGCAGGACACACTGCTGATGTCAGTGCGAGCAGCTGGTATCTCTGCAGTGGCATCAAGTCTGGTGGGTTGCAGAGGTGGTCCCATTGACAATTGCACTCTCTGTCACGGCGATGTCCATCGGTGTGTTTGGGCTGTGCACTGCACTTGAGTTCAAGAGTCCACTCCAGAGCCAGCTCCAGCCCATGAGTCCGCTCTAGAGTCCACCTCAGTCCATGAGTCCACTCCAGAGTTCGCTCCTGTCCCAGAGCCCAGCCTCATGACCTATGAACTTCCTGTCTGCCCTTTTGCGACCACAGAGGTCTTCCTGTCTGTATCAACGTGACCGCAGAGGTCGTACGTGAACTTCCTGTCTGCCTTGACATGACCGCAGAGGTAGTCCATGAACTTTCTGTCAGCCCTGAGCTGACCACTGGCGCCAACCGGAGACACCTTGCCAGTCCCGTTATGTCCATGGAGGACACCCTCGAGCTCCCTGACTGCTCTCACACGGCCCCTGTGGCAAATGCTAACCTCTCTGTGCTTTGTCTTTTTAGTTTTTCCTGACCAGCTGTGTTGGTCTCTAGTTCTGCTAGATCGACTCCGCCGTAGTTGACATCAGGTCCACCTGCTCCACCTTGTTGGTCCTCAGCAAAGCCTCAGTGGACTTTAGCCCCATCTGCTCTGCCATGGGGGTCTTCAAGCCCATCTACTCTGCTGTGGTGGTTGTCTGCTCCACCTTGGTGGTCTCCAGCCTTGCTGAGGTGGTCTTAAGCCCTTCCTGCTCAGTCTGCGCGCCACCCTGGCCACTTACTCTGCCAGATCCGCCTTGGCCTCCTGCACTACCTCCGCCTCCAGTCTTTCCTCCTCTCCACGATCACCAGCTGGAGTGCCCTTGATAGCAACCAGAGGGCACTCTGCCCCAGACTACTGCCACACCATCGAGGACTTCATTACTCATAACCTTCTGCCCAGTCTAATCGGCCATGATTGTTCACAGCTGTTTCTGATTATATTGTTACCCCTGCCTATAGAAGCCAGCTATCAAGCACTCTTCGCTAGTTCTTGCATGTCTGTAATTGCTGTATTACTGTTACCCGATTCTTTCATGCCCTTGGTTTTTGTATCTTTGTTTGCCTCTGCCCTGTTCCTTGGACTGATTTGCTTATGTTTTGACCTTTTGCCTGACTTCTGGAGTACGACTGTGGATTGCCCTATTAATAAATATACTGCGATTGGATCCTCTACCTTTAAGTCTTGAGCAGTTTCATTACAGCCACGATGTCACAATGTAATTTCATCTTAATGGATCTTAAAATTAAAATGCAAAATATCACCTTTTTTTTTTCTTCAGGTTTTGGGGTGAAATATGACCTGGGCTTGTTCTTGACTGGTGTGATGTGGTATAAAACTGCACACACAAGCACAGTCATTTCTATAGAAAAGCACTGTGGTCTGATAGTGTACTGAACTGCTACAACAAACCACATTCAGATCAACGACAATGAAACATTCAAATCAATGACACGATACCGATCTAAACACACTGTACGTACACATACACACATACAGAGGGAGTGTGAAATGTGTGAGCCAATAAAACAAATACTTTTATTTCCTAGTATAATTGTTAACATTGTATGATTCTATTCATTCATCCATTCATTCCTCGGAGTCAGCACACACTCACTTCTCATTGGCCAATGACAACGCAGTTAACTCAAAGTTTGAAAGAGTCTCTACATGAGTTTTCATTTATATAAGCAAATAATGCTGAATTTGTTTTACCAAGAAACAGTTTCGAATAAACAAAAGGAAACGAGGAAAGGACAGAGAGCCAGTACTTCATTACACAATTAGGCATGTGTTAGGCATGTGAGAGTGTTTGAGTGGGCGTGTGTGTGTAAGTGTGTGTACAGGTTTATATTACATTGTGGGGACCAAATGGTGCCCACAAGGACTGTAAAACTTGAGATCACCTACATTGTGGAGACCAGCCAGCAGTCCTCATAGGGGAAATGGATTAATAAAGATACTAAAACAATTTTTACAATTTGAAAATGCCGAATGTTTTCTGTGATGCTTAGGTTTAGGGGTAGGGGTAGTGTAGGAGAATAGAATATACAGTCTGTACAGTATATTGTACTGTACTTATAAATCATACAGAATGAGTTTTTTTTTGAGAAAATAAAAATGTGCACAGTTTTCTGCGATGGGTAGGTTTAGGTGTAGTGTTGGTGTAGGGCGACAGAAAATACAGTTTGTACAGTATAAAAACCATTACGCCTATAGAATGTCCCCACAATTCAGAAAAACAAACGTGTGCGTGAGTGTGTATGTTTCCCTGCAGGGTGTGAAGCCGAGACTCACCATCAGGAGCAGCTGTAATGTGATCTGTATGAGTGTGTTTATGAGGAAGGAAGTGCCACGGTGGAGGTCAGTCACTGAACAATGCGGCTCTAACGCTGGCAGAGAGGAATCAGTGGGAACCAGGATGACCAGTCCCTCATCTCAATCTCCTGCCTGATTCACTCACACAATTACAAACAGCATCATGCAGACAATAAAGCCATAACACATCGCTCTTCAGATGTCATAAACACATGCTGTCTGGACAAACAGTTCATCAATGTCAAACAGCTGGACAACAGTTCAGGCTACGCCTACAATTATCCAGAAATGTTTAAAAAACGGTGTTTATCTCAAAATGGAACACGTTCCAAATGTTTCTCGTTCACACTGAAACATCAGAAAACATTTAAATCATCTTACTGCACAGGCGAAAAACAATAAAAGCTCACTGAGATGTTACAGAGAGACCACACATAATAAAGTTCATAAAGATAATTTCATTAGCAAAATATCTCACCCCTTACTAGTGCGTTCAGGTCGCACTCAATCGCTTTTCAATGTAAAACTGGACAAGGACTCCTGCGTTTAGAGCGATGAGTGGATTCTAACTTAAACACCTCTGATTGGCTATTGCATTCAAGAATTCAACAGATATGTCTGTGATTGGCTACATTGCTCAACGCTGCAAAAACAAGTATGGTCTAAAATGCAACTGCCCTCATGTTTTGCTGCATAAGGACAGCATAAATGCATACATTTTCTGTCATCTTTGCAGGAATGTAATATGAAGATTGTACAAAGTAACATTTATCCTTAGTGAACAGCACTAGCAGTAGCTATCAGGACTCCACGCTTAAATTTCTTTTTAAAAGCACCTTCTGATCAATGACTGAAATTAACCTTCCCATTACAGTGCGATATTTGACTACTTAAATTAATTTCCACTCTTATGAGTACTGTGAATTTGCACACATCTTTTGTCACATACTGTTTTTCGCCTACTTGCCGATATATAGTATGCGATTTCAGATGCAGCCGCTGTTTTTATGAATTGGTCACTGAATCATTCCCTCACCCAATTCATTCAAAAAGGCGATTCATTCATCATTGAAACACCGCCGTGCGTTTGCTCAGAGATACGCAGCGGCTCAGCTGTGACTTTGTTTATTTTTGTTAATGAAATGGAGCAAAATCAGACAATGTTGTACTTGTGCCTAAAATATAAGTCACTTAAAGTTAACTTCTTGTTTATTAAACTGTTGTATAAAATCAGCATCACATTTGCAATCATGCAAAAACAGCATTCTTGCTCGTGTGATATTTCTTAGCTATATCATCCACTTTAAATATTAAGAAAAAGAACCCATACAGGGTCATTTTTTCACCCATATCTCTAATTTTAGTGCATCCGGCGTAAAACCTGCGCCAAATCCAATGTGTGTGTGGAGAATTCCAATGAAGCAGACCCTGCGGGACTACGCTAGGAAAATATATACATCTTGAATTTTGGTGGCATTTATATTCATTTTGGTGGCATTTTTGCCCCAAGCCCCTGATAATTTCTGACCCTGTCTCTGATAACCCAATATCAAAACTCAGCACTGGACAAACACTTGTTTTGAGCGATGAGTGGATTCTGACTAACATAAAAACCTCTGATTGGCCACTGCGTTCCAGAAATCAACAGATACGTCTATGATTGGCTACACTGCTCAACACTGCAAAAACATGCTGTAAATAGAAACCTTTGACGCTCTCTAGAGCGCAAACACAAATACGTACTAGATCATTTGCCAAATCTCTTTCGCTAATATGCTATTATTAGTTTCAGCTGAGGATGCAGCCTCTAGCACCCCTACAGAACCGGGCCTGATCGGGCACTGGTGGTGTTTGGAGAGTGTCTCGGTCTCAGTGTGGACAGAAGGCCAAAACATAGAGAAAAGATGCATTTTCAAATGTATCCATATTAGTGTAGACGTAGCCTCAGTTAAATACGGACGCTGTTAGTGCAAGCAAAAATACTGCCATTACTAATAACCGGACATTAATAACCAGATAACTTTATCACAGGCTGTGTTGGTGATGTCATAAGTCAGGTGTGTGTGTGTGTTTTGGGCGAGTGATACGTGTAGATTTATAATTGGTTTGTTGAAAACATGAATGATTTCAGCTCACTGAAAATGCTTGATTAAAATACACGCCATTCATTATCATGACATCATATATTTGATGTGCCAACACAGAGTTCATTTAAGGGCAATATTACTAAATTAGGCTTATATATATAAACTGCTTATGAATGTTGGGGGTAAACATAACCCTTCAAGCAACTGTGTGCTTTTGTTTTCCAGAGCCACTAAGAGTGCCTAATGCCTACCTGAACAAAGTCCATGATTACTCAAAAGCATGAATAAAAATCCAGCCAAATGACTAACACACACAGTCTGAAGATCTGATCATAGCGTACAGCAGAAATTAACCCAGGTGTTTTATTAGTAGCAGTGTTCATTAAAATCAGCATCACTCACTACTCCTATAGAGTGCAACAGTCGGGTTCAGGAAGTAAAAATCCCAATTAATTTCTCCATTGGGGAATGATTTTTAACGATTGCTTAAAGATACGTTGCGCTACGAGGTTGTTGAAGGAATATGCCAGCAGTCTGCAATAAAGCCGAGCCACGTTTTAAAAACTCGACTTGATTCTTTGGACTTGATCCAAAAGCAACCTAGCAACACCCTAGCATTGTGGCGCTGAGTTTTGTTTCATGTTTTATATGATTTGAAACTCAAAACTCTACTCATATCTATTTGAAGACATCAGAGAGGAGGATTTTGAAATCAATCCCACAGTCCCGAGTGGGTTAGACTGAATCAAACCGGACACCTGATTCATGATGAAATGCAAAATGAATACAGCCACACGTAGAGTTTACACGCCTAAACGCATATCTGTGGGTCCAACACACAATACATTTGTGTTCAGAGGCCTGTCAGAGCACAAACCATGCAAACGTGACACAATCTAGCCTTTATTCTGTAAACACAGAGTTTCATTTCATTTGTATGTACATGTATAATGCAGGAATGTAAGCGTGTGTGAACTCAGTGGAGTTACACACACATTCTTGGCCCACCATGCGCTTCATTGAGATGAGAGATCATCAGATCAGAGCATTCTGGGATTAGCCTGTGTTCAGAATGGAAGTCTAGCGTTCTGCACACTCTATACTGCCTGTTTTTATATGGAACGATAAACATTTCTATGCTACACTGCTGTCGTATGGCTTCAGGGCATAGGATGTTTAATTCAGTAACCATCATGGAAACAAAACACTTTGCAAATGTAGGGGTGGGCAATATTAGAAATGTAACAGTCAGTAGAAATGTTGGATTATTGCAGTATTGTGTTGCGTTCATCCTTATAAGTCATCACTTTTTTATATATATATATATATATATCAAATGCACATTTATGTCCCTGTTACACTTCATTTTCCTGGTTAAATAAACATTACATAAAAAAAAGAGACCAAATACAATTCTATTTTGTATTTCTACACTAACTGTGTAATGCTCAATGTGTTAAAACCAAGTTTTACATTTACGCATTTTTACATTTACATTTTACATTTCAAGTTTGGTTTTGACGTGTCATAAAGCAGTGATACTTTTTAAATTAGTCTTTCCATTAACCGTTGTCATTTAGGCCGATTTGAGAATGCACACAAAATCAAGAGGCGGGATTTATCACACGAACCAATCATAACTGATCATAGTGTGATGGAGGCATTGTCTCCTCTCACGTGACTTTAACCCGTTCATTCTCAATTACCCCCAACCAAACCCAGTGCACACTTTAGGGGGTCATTGTGTACTACGTTGTCAGCCGAATGCGTATGGCTGTCATGCTGAAAGCTCGTTGTTTTACTTTATAAAGTTTTAAATAAGGATATTTTTCTCATTCAAACGCATGGATTCACTTCAGAAGGCCTTTATTAACCCCCCAGAGCCGCGTGGACTGAAGTACGTTTATGATGGATGGATGCGCTTTTCTGGGCTTCAAAATCTCATCCTTGATTCACTCCCGTTATAAAGCTTGTAAGAGCCAGGGTATTTATTAATATAACTCTGATTGTGTTTGGCTGAAAGAAGTCGTATACACCTAGGATGGCTTGAGGGTGAGTAAATCATGGGGTAATTTTCATTTTTGGGTGAACTATCCCTTTAAATGCTCCTCGAATACACACAAAGTCATGTCAAAATGCCTGTTGTTAAGTATTCACATAAACACAATTGGCCACTTGCATCTTTGTTCTATTCTGTGTACGCTATTTGACCTTTTATTTTGTTTATTTGTTCTTAATTTATTAAGAACAAATAAAATGTACTTGATAACTTAGTTTGGCTAGTATTAAGTTTTGCTGTGGTGTTGAAATTGGACTGGAGAATTGTGAAATTATTATATAACAACCTTATTTTAAAGCAAAAATAACTATATGGTGATTGTGGGATACAATAATTCCAGCACACTCTCATGTAATCTTAAATATAAAGGGGGCTTTCACAGCAATGCAGCCATTTTTTCTAAGTGTAAAGAAAGCTGAGAAACCTATTAAGACCCTTTTGTGAAGTGGAAAGGTTTCACAGATATTAAATGTTCTTCATGAAACCATCAATGCCAATAAAGAACCTTTATTTTTATGAGTGTGGCAATTTGTAACTATTTTACACTTGGTGGCTAATTCATATTAATCTCATTTGTAAACATTTTTTACGATCTGCTTTGACGGTTAGGTTTAAAGGATTAGTTCCTTGCAGAATAAAAATTTCCTGATAATGTACTCATCCCCATGTCTTCCAAGAAGTATGTCTATCTTTCTTCAGTCGAAAAGAAATCAAGGTTTTTTGAGGATTTTTCTCCATATAGTGGACTTCACTGGGGTTCAACGGGTCCAAATGTCAGTTTCAGTGCAGCTTCAAAGAGCTCTACACGATCCCAGACGAGGAATAAGAGTCTTATCTAGTGAAATGATCGGTCATTTTCTAAAAAAAATAAATAAAAATGTATATACTTTTTAACTACAAATGCTCGTCTTGCACTGCGTCACGCATTACGTAATCATGTTGGAAAGGTCACGCGTGACGTAGGCGGAAGTACCGCTGTAGGGCGAAAAACGCCATTCAAAATCATCTGACATCAGTGTTTTACCTTTTTTTGTACAGGCAGTTTGACTTAGTCTTCGCACGTTCGCTTTGTAGACACTGGATCGGTACTTTCGTCTACATCGCGCTTTCCAACGTGATTACGTAATGTGTGGCGCATCGCAGAGTTAGTGCAAGATTTGTGTTAAAAAAGTATATATATATATGTATTTTTTGACAGATTGTTTCTCTAGATAAGACTCTTACTCCTCGTCTGGGATCGTGTAGAGCTCTTTGAAGCTGAAACTGACATTTGGACCCGTTGAACCCCAGTGAAGTCCACTATATGGAGAAAAATCCTGGAATGTTTTCCTCAAAAACCTTCATTTCTTTTCGACTGAAGAAAGAAAGACATGAACATCTTGGATGACATGGGGGCGAGTAAATGATCAGGAAATTTTAATTCTGAAGTGAACTAATCTAAACTAAGGGTGAATAAGGTGGACATTCTACCTTGTACATTCAAAACCACCAACTCATAAACAAGTTGAGATCAGGTTGATATTTTACTCATTCTGCTCTGTTGGCAAATGTCATCCCAGTATTCAGTGTTCATACATACTGCGCACAGTATGCATACTACATAAACAGTAGGTAGTATGTAATCTGCACACAGCCTTAAACAGCTTGTGAGCTGCTGGTTAAGAAACAAAAGTTGAGTTTCAGTGACTCATTCACACAAGTCTAGACTCAAATCACTTCCTGTTGGGTTACCTGAAATGTGCAACTTAGTAATTAAGTAGTCATTTAGCTGAGGCTTTTATCCAAAGCGACTTACAGCGCAGGGTCAGTCCCCTGAGGTTAAGATTCTTACTCAAGGGCATACAGGTGACAGTTCAGGGCTCAGCTCTTGTGGGATTTAAACCAAACATCTTTAAGTACCAATCCAGATCTTTAGCCACTACATCACACCGAGCCGTCCACTCAAACTGCCCTCCAGAAATACACTGCCTCTGTCACATCCTCTTCGTAATACACAAATAATAAATCACACCGAGGAGCGACCGCTGGTGTTTCCCGACTCTCTTTCCCTGACGACGGGTTGGATGAAGTCTATTTCCGTATCCAAAAGATGTGAAAGGAAAGGTGGAACCATCATTCAGGATATTACACACACACAACAAAGCATTTATTAGTTCTTCCTACAAAACAAACTTAGTCCTTACTTAGTAATAAGTAAAAATATAAAACATGTTCCTCTCTCAGAGGCCACATAAACCAGCGCCTGCATTGATGCCTGATTTTATTCTTAGATGAAGAAGTCTGTTTCAAAATATTGAAAATATATGTTAACAACTGCTGTCATGCATTTGAGTCTTCACAATGAGTTTTTCTTCCAATACAGTGGAAAATTGGTGCATGTGACACTGACATCAAATCAACCAGATACAATAGCAAATTACTGGTTTATCTTATGTTTTATCCAAAATTTCACTTATTACAACAGGGTCAGCCATTTACAGTTATCTAGCGTCTTATGCTTACGACTGAGACTCGAACCCACAACCTTCTGATATTACTTTCAGCTGTTAACCACTACACCACAGCACAGACGGGCGATACTCACCACTAACACCGAGGTCCTGACCGCCTCCGACACGCTCTGCCGCAGCTCCGCCGCCGTGCCCGGTTTACTGAGCCCGCGGGTGAACCTACGCGTCTCCACATGAGTCGGGATTGACATTTCTGTCTACAAACTTTCATTAATTTCTATTAGACTGTTAAATAAATACATTAAAAACACTCAAAGTCCGTTTTCTCCGCTGTCCCGAGTACAGGCGCGCACCTTTGCGAGTGTCCGAGATATAAAACTCCTTCTTAAAAGCCCTCTGCTAGTCCAGCCGTTAACTCTCATGTTCAGATGAACGCGACAGATCCTTTAGTCCGTATTCCCAGAGGTTTAAAGTCTCCTGGAAGTTCTGGCGGTCTAAATGAAGCACTTTCCCGTGCTGTCATGCTCTCGTGTTTGTGGGAGGTTTAACACACGCCGCTGAAATCAGGCGTAATCTCGGAACTCCCTCCCCTGCGCAAATAGCGCAGCTACCAATTCTACTACGACGTAGTCTTGCTGCTTAATATTCATGAGCGATATCAGTGGAAATGTTCACAGAAACGTCATCCCAGACTTTATGTATTATCCATGAATGATAGGAAAGGTAACGCGCAACGCGCAACGTGCCCGTGAATGAGTGTTCGCCACACTAGGAATCGTTAATTCGCTACCGCGACTGTCCTTTCATTAAATACAGTGGATTCACATCATTTCACCAGTCAAAGGACATTCAGAGACAGAACTACAGTTACAGGTTCAGTTTCACTTATCAAACGAGCATCAGTCTCTCATGTCAGCAGTATACAGAGGGGTAAATCTCAGCAGGAGGGCGAAACCTGTGTGAAATCTCATTAGAGGAGCGCTTTACACGCCATCAGAGAGCGGAAAGAAATCCTCTCTAGTAACAGCACCAGCTGGCACGCGTAACACTACCGAAGTGTAACTCTGACTACTTTATGTCAATTATTTTTGGTTGGTTTGTTTCATCATCATCATCATCATCATCATCAAACTTTATTACAGACTCAAGGTCCAAATTAAAAACAGACAATAGGCTACATAAAATAAACTAAATACATAATGATATATATATATTATATATATATATATATATATATCCAAAATGCTGCAGTAAAATGGTTTGATATGAGGTATGCATACGGGTCATCAAACACACACTCAAAAAATAAAGAAATAAAAATAAAGAAATATAATAAAATAAATAGTTTTAAGAATTATATTATATATTATAGATATATATAGATTATATATTTTTTTTAAATATATATTTTCAACGTTATTGCAAAATTTTATTCAAATGATTGCAAAAATATAATTTAAAGTCATTATTGTGTTAAATGAGAAAAGCATCAAATTGAAAAAATAGCTTTTGTACTAAAAATGTACTTGCCCATTTCATTAGCTGTGTCGCATTTCATTTAATTTCATTTCAAAGGTCCTTCATAGGACACACGGGCAGGAAAGGAAACAGGAAGTATCACATTGCTATGCCAACACGTTCGCGGCAGCGTCATTGCGCTCTCACAACAGTTAAATGAATGAAAATGATTGATAAATTTAGTTAACGCTTGAGGAGCTGCGCTGCATGCACAACCGAAATCTGTTACAGAGACAAAGGAGGAGGATTAAGAAGAACAAAGTTCAAAACAAAAACAAGCTTGAAACTACTTACATTTGAACACCACATCTTCGCTTGTACTGTACATCTACGTCTGCAGACGCCGCCGTTTAAAAGAAAAAAATTAAAATAAATGACGGTTGTTAACAGCGACGCAGCGAAGGATACACCTCATGCATCCTCCGAAGTGAAAGAAGGGCGCATTTGAGGTGTCTGAAACGATACAGCCTCAATGATGTATGCAACCTTCGAATGCGACCTCCGGAGGACGCAGCCTTCGAAATGAAACACGGCAATTGTGTCTGCTGTGCTCTTGCTGAGAGAGCCCGCCCACACTCTCTTCTGATTGGCTGTGGGCTTTGATTGATTTTATCGCTTCTCATTGTCACGTCTAGTGTGGACAGTCAAATTGCTCGTCGCTGGAATCTCATCGCATTGTGTCTGGTTATGATACGATTTTTTTTTTTATTACTTCAACATAGAAATTATTATACATAACATTTTCTGAGGGTGAGTAAATTATTACAGAATTTTCATTTGTGGGTGATACTCTAAATAAGAAACTAAAACTGCTAGTAGGTGGCGGTAAATGTCTGAATGAGTAAGTCATTGAATCATTCATTCATTCAAACAGCTGATTCATTCAGGAATGAAGTAAATAGGCTTGTTCGAGATGCATCAGCGCTGTGCGGACCTCAAAGTACAGCGAGAGCAATTCAAAAGCATAAGGAGTCGGTCGCTCTCGTGGCACTTTGATGTCATACGCTGATCGGTCTGTGCAGCGCCGATGCATCTCGAACAAGCCAAATGGCTCTCTTTACGAATGGGCCTCTGAATCATTGTTCACCAGACTGATTCGTTCAAAACGTGCATTCATTTAGAAAAGAAACACTGCTGTGTGTTGCTTGGAGCCGCACAACAGTTGCTCTGCTTTAATATTTTCGTTGGCAAATTTAAGCAAAAACAGACAATATTATGTCTAAAATATAACAATATTAACTTATTTATTGAACTGTTGTAAAATCAATATCACATTTGCACTTGTGTGCTGTTTGGGACAAAAACAGTATTTGCTCTGCGCGCCGTGATATTACTTACCTATATCATACAATATAAATATGAGTCAAAACTCATACAGGGGCATTTTTGCTCTGATATCTTTAATATTAGGATCATTTCTAACTGTATTCTATAGGCTCCATCACACAATGAGGTGTTGCTTTGCTTCATGTTCATCACCATTCAACTTTATGAAATGTCAGATGACCTGGTCTGGTGCGTTGCGTTAATAATTTTAACTTGAGATGCACCGATGTATCGGCCAACAATCGGTATCGGCCGATAAAAGCTATTATTATCACTTTTTTTAAACGGCCGATTGTTTTAAAAAAAAAAAAAAAAATCACGTGTTGAATTTTAACGCATTAACAGTTTAAAAATAGTGACGTTAAAGCAGGCTCTTTTTGACCCTATGAATCACCCGTAGTTCAAGCCAGGGTTGCCAGGTCTGCGTTTTTTTTTTTTTTTCCTACATTAAATATTATTTGTAGCGCCTCTCATCCAATAATCGCAAAAAGATTTGTGCTTTATTACTTCTGATAAGAATTAAATTTTCAGTTTTCAAATTCTGTTCGTTTTATCGTGAAATTCAAACTATAAATGGCGTTTTGGCGCTCTTAAATATCTCGAAAAACATGAATGAACATCAAAGGTATGTTGAAATATATTGTACAACTTGTATCATGTCTCATGTAATCACTTTATTTGTGTTTCAACCGCGGAAAGACGTCAATAAAACAGCTTGTGAACAATTACGTCACTTTTACCTCAGGAATGTTTTCCAATGTTCACAGTTCCTTAACTATATATATATATATATATATATATATAACAAGCTTGTAAGCTTTTTTACTGTTAATTATATGTTTGTGCAAATTTGCCATGAAATCAAGTGCTTATGAAAATGACCTTATGTGAGTTTTATAGTTATTTCAGTTTTTATTTGAGTGTAATTATTATATCTGAAAATAAACAGCAGCTGAATATAATACCTCTGCTGTTAACTGTAACCTCTAATATTATAGTGTACCAAATGAGAGGGTTCCCTGTATAGTTTGCAACATTATTTGGGAGAGATTTTTTTTTTTCTTAAGAAAAACCAAACTATCGGTATCGGCCGATATCATTCTGAATAATCGGCTATCGGTATCGGCAGAGAAATTTAGTATCGGTGCATTTGCCATTTTTTTCTGTGACTAATTAATTAACGCGTTAAATCGACAGCCCTAATTTTTTTTATAGACCTGCTGACATTTGATTTGTATTGTGTGTATGATTAATGACATTTCTCATTTTTTGGAAAGAAACAACAAAAAGAATGGATTGTTTCTGTATTAAAATGACCTAAATAGGCTGTTGAGTGGCTTGATAATGGTCTTTTAAAGGTGCAGTGTGTACAGCTTACAAATAATGAGAAAAATATTAAATCATCTTAATATTTTAACATGAATATTTATTTATTTAAAAAAACCTGTCTGACAGAGACGTGCACCTCTCTCACTTTAACAGAGTCTTAGTAATATACTAAAGTACTTAGTAATATATATACTAAAATATCATCTATTATTGTATTTTATGGCACATGCATGATTTGTGTTTAGAGCTATATAAACTTGTTTTCCTCTGCTCTATTATGGGTTAAGTGACCTCACTGATGATGTAACGCTGCCCTCTGCTGACCAGTGTAATGAAGAAAGAGCACAGAGAAAAGTCAAGCGGTTTCTGGAATGAGGTTTTATTGCTTTCATTTCAATAAACTCTCTCTCCTCCTCTCTTTCCCTTCATTTGAGCAGTGTTTGGGCCTTATGAAACTAAAACATCATGTTTATATGCACATTTTAAAGCTTTATGTCTTCTGTGGATTAAACTAACCTGTAATATACAGTTGTGGCTCATCGCATACTGAATCTTAGTTTGGTGAAACTTATATTCCTAAAATGACAGTGAGGGGTGTCAATCTTCTCACAGCATTGAATAACAAAATATCCTCTCTTCTTCATTATCAAATGCTACATGGTGATGAAAATAAATGCTGTAGCGTAAAATAATGTTATGCTCTTAATGGCACTATAAATATAAGCTCAGCAAAGTTCGTATATTTCATAACTTGCCTCTAAATCCTCAATGCCTTTTCATTATTGACCATTCAATCCAATATGGAAACGAACAGAAATACCCAAAATGGTTTTGGCACATTGGCTTCTGGAACCCAACATAGTTTCAGCCGAAGTCTAAAACATAGAAACATAGAAATCTGTACTATAAAAACCATGGCACTGAAATGATCCGCCTCCTTTTAGAGGCGACGAGTGACACTTACGGCTTACGCTTACAAAATGAGATTCTGTAAAAGCCCGGTAAAAAAAATGCAGGTAATGCTTGTTCGTGATGTTCTTTACACTAGAGGACAAAAAGCAAACATTAAAAAGCACCTGTGTGTTCATGGGGAAAGTCATGAGTTTAAAGGGGAATTCCACCTCTCTTCATCTCTGAGCATTTATTAACACTTCGTCTTTCAGTTTCTCAAGACAATGACTTCAGTGTGTCAACACGTGCTGTAAACAGGCTTATCTATGTGCTAATAAACCTCAGTTCTCATATTCAAACCCAGCATAATCATGAACATAGCACCAGGCCTTTTTATGAAATCCATAATGCAGCCTTTTATCCAAAGTGCAATCATGATCTCGGTACTGGAGTGTGAAATCCTCCGTGATCTGTCCTGTTTTACTCTCTGATTGTCAGGCTTGTTATTGGCAGTGAAGGTTCCATTAAGAACCTTTGACATACATGGAACCTTTTCATTGGACAAAAGGTTCTTTATATCTTTAAATTGTTCTTCACATTAAGAAAAAATGGTTCTTTTAAAGAACTCATCACTGAAAGGTGCTTTGGGTAACCAGAAATGGCTCTTCTATGGCATCACTGGGAAAAAAATAGTGTATAATAAAACTTTAATGTCACTGATGGAGCTTAAGAAGTCAGCAAAATTACAAATGATAGGAATAAAGCGTGCTTGTGGCTGATATCTGAGTGAGCGGTGACATTCCCCTTTAACGTCATATTATGCAACACTGTTATTTAAAAAAGAAAGTCAGTCACAAAAGTGACGTTGTCATAAAACACACACACACACACACACACAGAGAGAGATGGCTGCATGGGTCTGTTGGCTTGTGTTGTTTTCTGTCCCAGTCACATGGCAGTTTCTGTGGGGTTCAGACGGCAGGTTCTATGCGGTTCAGTCCGGTTCTGTCCGGTTCAGATAGCGGGTTCTGCTGGCAGAGACTGTAGTACTTCTGATCACCGTCATCCATCTACACAGATGAAAATACTACAGCATTAAAGGTGCGGTCACATTTACATCTGTATGGGGAAATTCTGCAGGCAAAGCTCAGTCATCTCAATAGGAATCTGCACAATCAGGAATTTCGTGAGGGAAGTGTTCCCCACACAGATTTCACATTAGACTTTTTTGCCTACAGTTTCAGTAATGTGACTGCACCTTAATACTGCAAAACTATTGCTCAACTAAATGCAATTACATAAACTCTGCTAATATTTTCCACACCGCACAAGAAAACAACAATATTTTGCTGCACAATGGGAACAATATGTCTGGTAGACATGGTCCTGGAGGCTGATTGGTCAATACAGTGTTCCAGCCGTGCTAAAATACACAATATAATAATAATAATAACAGCTGTGAAACAGAACATCTACTGTTTATCACTGCGCAGCACTCACAGAGACCAAATAATAACCAAATATTAGTAATATTTTAAAGTGCACTTGTATATTGGTATTTTCAGTTTGTCTAAGAGCAATAAATAGTATGATTTTGTTTAAAATCTTGACATCAGAATGTTGATGTGCAGAAGACATACTGACTGCACAAATATTATGGGTTTTTCTGGTGTTTTAGATATCATACATATTTTAAAAAGACATCACAATAAACATTAACCTGGTCTTTTCAACTTGGTCTACTTTCATATTACATTTTCATGGTGAAAAACAAAAGTTTTAAAGTATTATATTGACCTACATTCAGTAACATTTTGGCTTACGTCTAAAGAAAATATGTTGATTAAGGCCATATGCCTTCATAATTAATATTGAAAATTAATATTTGGTAACACTTTAGTTTAGGGTCTAATTCTCAGTATTAACTAGTTGCTTATTAGCATGCATATTACTAGGATATTGGCTGTACTTATAAAGCACATATTAATGCCTTATTCTGCATGATCATATTCTACATCCTTTAATCCTACCCAATACCTGAACTTAACTACTACCTTACTAACTATTATTAAGCAGTAATTAGGAGTTTATCGAGGCAAAAGTTGTAGTTAATAGTGAGAATTAGACACTAAAGTGTGACCAAATATTTTGTCCTTATTAAATATGTTACATGTACTTATAGTAAGACCATATAGTTAATTAATATTACTCAATTGTAGCAAGGAAATATAAATATTTTCACTTAAAAAATCTCTCACTGTTTTCTTAATATTAAATCAAAATTTAAGGGTTGAACCAAACCATGAATATCATTTGATAAAAACTAATGTTTACACTTCCTTAATTATACAAATAAGTACTAAGTAATATATATAATAATTAGGATTTAGTTTAGATTCATGCAGGTATGCATAATTTACTGTAATAGGGTATATGTCGAACGTCACATGACCAAACCGTCTCATTGCATCCGCTTGTCAGAGAAAGTGTTAACAGCAGTATGAACTGACGGCATATCTATGGACTTTTAAGGTAATCAGCGAAACTACCTAGTTCACATTGTTATAGGTGTTTTATTCTATTAAATATCTAAACGTTAGTTTGAAGGAGTTAAATTTTGCTGTACCTTTCGAAAAAGTACTGACTCTCAGTTCTGAAGTAATAGACGTGAGATTTGAAGTGCAGTTTGAAGACGTGATCTTTATGGATGTTTTCAGACTCTCCAGCATCTGTGACGGAGTAACCCAACAACGGCAGACTGGCCAGCGGAAACTCGTCCTTACAGAGAGAAATGAGTGTGAGTCCAGATGTTTCACACAGATCCGACACATTCACTGAGTAACAGAAAGCTAAGTGTGTGTCTGTTACCTCGTGCGTTTTGTAGAAGAACAGGGTGAAATTGGTGAAAACCACCCAGAGTTTCTGCCAGCCATTGCTGTTTTTGAACTTTCTGAGCAGATTTCCTGAGAGCTTGTTCTGTCAGACACAGAGAAGTTGATGAAGAGCTACAACGAATTCATTACACATTCTCATACTCAGGATTGATACTGGTACCTCCGTCGCTATGCTGAAGTCCAGCATGGAAACGCTGGTGTTGCGATGCCAGCACACGTGTGCCGTAGTGTTGCCGCGGTGAAGCGTGTTTGCTGAACTGTTGCCATGACGTGGCAAAGATGTTTGAGACCCACAAACATCATCCTCTGACTCCACTTCAGACGCCCCTGAGGATGCTGGGAAAATCAATAACTATATCCTGAGATACATAATTTTCACATCAATCAGAGAATATAATATTAATGAAATAAAAGGCCATTTAAGAGATACGCTTTCATGACTATGTTACTTGACACACTTTTTAAGTGCACTTTGTAATAAGGTCAAATAATACTTAAATACTTTTACTAAAGTACATTTCAAATCATTATGTTGTAATAATCTTTAAAGAAGTTCACTTATTTCGATGTGTTGACTAACATACTAAAGCACATGGAAAGTATTTTGACTGTAGTGTGTTATTCAATGATACATTTAAAGTTAATATATGTACTAAATTGCAACTTCATCATTATAAATGTTTAATTACAAGTGCATTTAAACACATGACATACTTTTCAATAGAAATGACATTAAAGTATATTTTAGTTTATCATTTATGTTCATTCAGCTACACTTTAACCATATTTCAAAGACAATAGAAGTAATTATGAAGTTATATATACAGTATCTCACAGAAGTAAGTACACCCCTCACATTTTTGTAAATATTTTATTATATCTTTTCATGTGACAACACTGAAGAAATGACACTTTGCTACAATGTAAAGTAGTACAGCTTGTATAACAGTGTAAATTTGCTGTCCCCTCAAAATAGTTTAACACACAGCCATTAATGTCTAAACCGCTGGCCACAAAAGTGAGTACACCCCTAAGTGAAAATGTCCAAATTGGGCCCAATTAGCCATTTTCTCTCCCTGGTGTCATGTGATTCGTTAGTGTTACAAGGTGTGAATGGGGAGCAGGTGTGTTAAATTTGGTGTTATCACTCTCACTCTCTCATACTGGTCACTGGAAGTTCAACATGGCACCTCATGGCAAAGAACTCCCTGAGGATCTGAAAAAAATAATTGTTGCTCTACATAAAGATGGCGTAGGCTATAAGAAGATTGCCAAGACCCTGAAACTGAGCTGCAGCACGGTGGCCAAGATCATACAGCGGTTTAACAGGACAGGTTCCACTCAGAACAGGCCTCGCCATGGTCGACCGAAGAAGTTGAGTGTACGTGCTCAGCGTCATATCCAGAGGTTGTGTTTGGGGAAAAAGACATATGAGTGCTGCCAGCATTGCTGCAGAGGTGGGGGGTCAGCCTGTCAGTGCTCAGACCATACGCCGCACACTGCCTTTTCTAAAGATGATGCACAAGAAAGCCCGCAGACAGTTTGCTGAAGACAAGCAGACCATGTCCTGTGGTCTGATGAGACCAAGATAAACTTATTTGGTTCAGATGGTGTCAAGTGTGTGTGGCGGCAACCAGGTGAGGAGTACAAAGACAAGTGTGTCTTGCCTACAGTCAAGCATGGTGGTGGGAGTGTCATGGTCTGGGGCTGCATGAGTGCTGCCGGCACTGGGGGGCTACAGTTCATTGAGGGAACCATGAATGTACTGTGACATACTGAAGCAGAGCATGATCCCCTCCCTTCGGAGACTGGGCCGCAGGGCAGTATCCCAACATGATAACGACCCCAAACACACCTCCAAGACGACCACTGCCTTTGCTAAAGAAGCTGAGGGTAAAGGTGATGGACTGGCCAAGCATGTCTCCAGACCTAAACCCTATTGAGCATCTGTGGGGCATCCTCAAACAGAAGGTGGAGGAGCGCAAGGTCTCTAACATCTACCAGCTCCCGTGATGTCGTCATGGAGGAGTGGAAGAGGACTCCAGTGGCGACCTGTGAAGCTCTGGTGAACTCCATGCCTAAGAGGGTTAAGGCAGTGCTGGAAAATAATGGTGGCCACACAAAATATTGACACTTTGGGCCTAATTTGGACATTTTCACTTAGGGGTGTACTCACTTTTGTGGCCAGCGGTTTAGACAGTAATGGCTGTGTGTTGAGTTATTTTGAAGGGACAGCAAATTTACACTGTTATACAAGCTGTACACTCGCTACTTTACATTGTAGCAAAGTGTCATTTCTTCAGTGTTGTCACATGAAAAGATATAATAAAATATTTACAAAAATGTGAGGGGTGTACTTACTTCTGCGAGATACTGTATATACTCAATTCCTACTTAAGTGGGTCAAACAAGCACTCTGAAGTTCAGCTGACTGAATTTAATTAATGACTATATTACATCTTTATTTATTTTCAATTAACAAAAACAAAAATTTAGTAAGTAAGGTACAGAATGTGTGATCTGATCATGTCACTTACGGATATCCTTGCTGGAAGTCAGCAGGTCAGAGGTCGGTCTGTCAGACTCTTCAGCCATGTCAACCGCCATCTTTAAATCCTCCATCCATTTCTCCATTTCTGACTCTGAACTACAAGAGACAAGAAACCTCAATGTTTTTTAAAATCATCAAAATTACAGTAGGCCCCCTATCCCAAATAAAATTGTTGGTCATTAGTCAATACATGAACATTTAAATGTGTGCTTAATGCATGAATACATTCAAATGACATAACTTTTCTTCCATGTTTTTATAGCTGTAAAGTCCTTAATAACCTTGTAATAACCATTTGGAGAACATCACTTTGATTTTATAATTTTTTTTACCAAGGCCAGTTTTGACAGTGATGTGAGAAGTAACACGAGTTACGTAATCAGATTACCTTTTTCCAAGTAACTAGTAAAGTAACACATTACTTTAAAATTACAACAAAATATATGAGTTACTTTTTCAAATAAGTAACAGATTCGGTATTCCTCAAAATGAGTGAAAACAGTGCAATGCAAACTCAGAATATTAGGTAAACCGGCAATAATTAAATATGTTAAATAACTCAAATATACTTTATGTGTTTAATCTCACTTTATTAAGCAATGTCTTTGCTGCTGAGCTTTAAGGGTTAGTTCACCCAAGAATGAAAATTAGCCCATGATTTACTCACCCTCAAGCCATCCTAGGTGTATATGATATTCTTCTTTCAGACGAACACAATCAGAGTTATATTAAATAATGTCCAGGCTAATACCATGCTTTATAATGGGAGTGAATGGTGGCCCAAATTCTAAATGCACTCATCCATTATAAAAGAAGTCCACACGGCTCCGGGGGGTTAATAAAGGCCTTCCGAAGCGAAGCAATGCGTTTGTGTAAGAGAAATATCCATATTTAAGACTTTATAATCTGTAATCTCTAACTTCCGCTGGCTGACGTATGCGCGTTCACGAGAGAGTGGCGTCCCAGCTTGTGCATGCGCAGCGCGAGCTCCGGTGAGAATATGCTAGTCTTGCGAGAACCAAGTTGTGTACAGCAAAGGAAATCCATGTGAAGAAGCAAATTATTTGAGCTATACTCTACATTTTATTAGTGTTAAAATGCTAATTTCTTGTGAATATCCGAGTTGCTTCAACAAGGCTAAAGTCTTGAGATTACGTGCGCCGACATCAAAGGGAGTTGCAGAGCGCTGTGTGTGACCGGCTGCCGCTTCAAACCTGGATTGTTTGTTTGTATGTTTTGCTGCACTGATCGGATTACTTCTTTATTTGTATTTCTATATCACCATCGGATTACTGTGCTTTTCGGATTACTCCAATTGTGTGTTGTCTCCCTCTTAGCCTGCTGTTTTTGGTGATGTGACCTACGGGCTTTGGCTAACGTGATTGCCATGTACTCCGACAATGTAAACATGCCTCGGCCAACAGCTTTTCAGTTTGTTTTGCTGCTGCAGCCTCCTCCATGTCCCGAAGTTCCTGGTTGGAATACTCCGGATCAAACAAATATGGCTCGGCAAACAACAAAGTCTTCTCTTGGCTTATATCGAAATATTCCGACATTTTTCTTAACAAATCCTAGTTTTGTACTTTTAATTGGTGACCGGTGTTTTGCTTTGCTCTCTTCTCTGCGCTTCAGTGTTCATCACCGGAGCTCACACTGCGCATGCGTCCTACGTCACAAGCTGGGACGCCACTCTTTCGTGAACGTGCGTATGGCAGTTAGCGGAGGCTAGAGATTACAGTTTATAAAGTTTAAAATATGGATATTTTTCTTACACAAACGCATTGCTTCGCTTCAGAAGGCCTTTATTAACCCCCCGGAGCCGTGTGGACTTCTTTTATAATGGATGAGTGCATTTAGAATTTGGGCCACCATTCACTCCCATTATAAAGCATGGATTAGCCTGGACATTATTTAATATAACTCTGATTATATTTGTCTGTAAGAATAAAGTCATATACACCTAGGATGGCTTGAGGGTGAGTAAATCATGGGGTAATGTTCATTTTCGGGTGAACTATCCCTTTCAGTGATATAATTCAGCCAAATTAATATTTAAAAATGACTTTAGTTAAACCACATTTGTATTTCTTTTTTTGTTGTTTACTTTTATTGCTGAAGAGTGTTGAACTTTCTTCTCCTGTGTCCTTCTTCTGCAATCCAAATTCGATTTATTCAGTCGCGTGTTCCCTAATGCCTTAAGCCCTTATATCAGCCTCATGTCATCCAAGATGTTAATGTCTTTCTTTCTTCAGTCGAAAAGAAATTAAGGTTTTTGAGGAAAATTCCAGGATTTTTCTCCATATAGTGGACTTCACTGGGGTTCAACGGGTTGTCATTGCTGTAAACTCCCATTTATAAAATAATTATTTAATAAATATTATTTTTGTGTAGCCAGTAGCCTGTGTTAATGCGTTAAAGGAAAACACGCGATTGAATAAAATGATGGAGAACAAAAAAAGCCATGTTTGTTATTCAAATCAATAATCTGACATTAATTTGATCTCAAACTGGTTCATTAGCAGTTTTCACTCCACCTGAGTGACGCCATTATCAACAGTTCTAACCAACGCTGTTCAAACGAGCGTGTGCGACAAAGTTACTACGGTTTCGGGAAACAGTTGTGAACAGCTAGTGAGGTTCTCCAACCATGCATCGCACTATAGTAGTTAAGCAGCGGGAATGGACACGCAGACACTGCAAATGACTCTTCTGCATTACCATGCGGCGACCACCAGTGACTGCTGCTGCACCGTCAGGGTGAAGGAGTGCGGGACGCCCCACTCATCCTCACTCTCCCGGATCTGAACACAGAAACACACATGCAGTCTGTTTCTCATGGCTGTTCAATAACATCAGCACAAAGACGGATGAGTTCTTACTGTCATGCCACGTAGAGGAAGTTGTCTGTGCACTGTGAACTGATTGGCTGAAGTTATTCCTCGAGTGCTGTACAACAGGACATCATTGAACTGGCTCCACATAGAAAGAGAAAGAAGAGTTCATCAGAACGTAAAGAGTTTAGTGTTAGGTGGTGTTCATTTCATCAGCTATATTTTTAATTTAGTCTTAAGGCCCGTTCACACCAAGAAAGATAACTATTAAGATAACTATCCACACCAACGAACAATAACGGTCTGTGTATTCGCTCACGCGCTGCGGTTTGTACAAAATGTTTTCGCTGTTCTTATTGCATTTACAGGCTTTAACCAGCTGTTTCGAGTAAATCTAGCTAGTGTAATCAATCTAATCTAACAGTGAATTTAGCTGACAAAGTCAAAAAAATGGAACTACAACTTCGAAGGTAGCGCTGGAAACTAGCGCTGGGAACCTGAGGTAATTTTATGTTACGCTGTTTGCTAGCCTGGCATAATGATCTCATCGTTAATACTTTATTCCGAGGCTATGATTGATTGTTTTCCATATATACATTTTCTTTAAAGTATCCTTGAAAAGGTCAGACAGTGGTGGCTTTTTCTGGATCTCAGCGATTAACTTCTCGTCAATGACGTCTGCCATTTTAAATGCATGAGCCCTTAAATTAACATGGATTCTGATTGGCTGTCAGTGTTTTATTGTTCAACAGCTGGGGGAAAAAATCTTTCTGAAAGTGATCCCAACGATATTGTTCCGTTATCGTTATAGCTGTGGTGTGGACGGTGCTGTTCTTTTATATTTAGAACGATTTTTAGATCTAGATCTTTATCGTTATCTTTATAAGCCTCGTTTCCACCGAAATTACCCAGTCGGAACAGTTTGTCCCAGGAATATTTTTTCCTCCAGACCTGACGCTGTCTGCGTTTCCATCGCAGTCTAAATTATCGTGAAGATTATGAAGATTTCGTTCTCTGCATGTAAGCTTAATAAAGCCTGAACCTCGTCGTCGTATTTTTTAAACTCCATTATTGATTCGAATAGCAAACAACTGCATGAACTCAACCAATCAGCATATTCAGCGCCCTAAAAGTACCACCCCAAAAGTTCCTAAACTTTGGAAAAGTACTTCCTCATGAGCAGGGAACTTCATTTTGACCGTGGTGCTTGTGTTCAAAACACACAAAATATCACCACAAAGTCCCTAGTTCTTGGGGAAAGCTCCTGCGGTGGAAAAGTGGCTATAGTTATCTTTCTTGGTGTGAACGGGCCTTTATTCTTAGTCCTGTGTCAAATATACTTTTTATCATATTTAATCAACCTGTTTTTGACTAAACATCTACTCTAGTTTTAGTCAATGAAAACTTTGTCACATTTTCATCATGCTGCATAATGGACAAATTGATAGTTATGTTGCTCAAAATTATAGTCATTCTATCATTTTAAGAGAAAACCAACCTTTTTCACCATAGTTTTCATTAACAAAATGAACACTAGTAGTATTAGGCCATGGGTTAGTTGTATAGTTATTGTAATTATCTTGATTTCTGAAGGTTCTGAAAGTGTTTTTTTTATTTTTATACAGTGATGCCATTCAACCACTTCAGAGATCTTAGTGTGAAGAACATTTGAATGATCTAAAGAACCTTTTGTGGAATGAAAAGGTTCCATGGATATTAAAGGTTCTTCACAGTCAATAAAGAACCTTTATTTTTAGAAGTGAATTGGAAGTCGCTTCCATCATATAAAAATAGACGTGTGTGTGTGTGTGTGTACAGTGAAATCTCACCAGGAAGAACATGCGCTGCTGAAGGCCCTTCCCAGAGAGCTTGCTGAGGCAGCCCAGTCTGATGAGCTGACGTCCCGCCGCGGCCAGACGCTCAACACCAGTCACGTCCTTCTGAAGTTCCAGCAGTTTCTGATAGTTCTCCATCTCCACCAGACCAGGATGAAGCACAGCCTCCAGTTCACACACACCGTCCAATGCAGCTAGAACACAGACAAACACGTGCATGAGCACAAATATACACAAACATTACCATTCAGAAGAATATTTTCATTCAGCAATGATTGATTAAATTGGTCAAAAGTGACAGTAAAGATTTATAATGTTACAAAAGGTTTCTTCTGAACTTTTTTTTCTTCAGTAAAATCACAGTTTCCACAGAAATATGAAGCAGCACAACTGTTTTCAACACTGATAATAATCAGAAATGTTTCTTGAGCATCATATCAGAATGATTTGTGAAGGATCATGTGACACTGAAGACTGGAGTGATGATGCTGAAAATTCAGCTTTGAATCACAGGAATTAATTACAGATTACTGTGTATTCACAGCTATTTTACATTGTAATAATATTTCACAATATTACTGTTTTTTTACCGTGTTTTTAATCTTACCGACCCCAAACGTAATATAATATAATGGGAGACTATTGCTAGTTAAATCACTTTTTATTCAAGTGTAAATTTATATTTGTAATTATTTTAATGTTTTGTCAGTTTCTGTATAAATACTTGAAAAAATATATAAATAATTTAAATAAAAACCATGTCTTTTGTGTTATTTCTGGATTTAACAGATTTTTTAATTTCATGTTTATTTTATTTTATAGTTTTATTTTAAAAACTTATTTTAACTTCAATATAGGTCAAATTTAAAAAAGAAATACAGAAAACTCGTAAGGGTTCAAAAACTTTCTAGCACCTCGGTATCTAGATGTGAACTTCTCATTTACAGTACTTTTACTGTTCTTCAAACGTTTGGCCATTTTAAAATAATCACCTGTCTTCAGAGAACATTTTTCATCACTGTTTTCATTAAAACTCTAGCTATGTCAGAAGCGTGTCTCTCACCTCTGCAGTGGCTGTAGTCGGTGTGTGTTGGCGGCTGGTGTTTGCAGAGTCTGTCCAGGATCTGTCTGTAGTGCAGCAGGCGATGTAAAGGACTCAGCAGAAAGACGTTTAATGGAATGTAACACACCTTCTGCAGCTCAAACTCACGGCACACGTGCTCCAGCCGCCGCGACGCAGCACACGCTCTCTCCAGCGCGTACACACACTCTGAGCTCATCTGCAGCTGAGCTGAGAGAGACTGGAGGAGGACAAACACACAACATTGTCACTAACAGGACTGAGAACACAGCATCTACTCAACACACACACACACACACAGAATCACCTTGAGGTGCTGTGTGGCTTTCAGCAGCAGGTCTCCTACATGCTGTACGTCTCCTTTCTCCTGCATGCTGCAGCGGCCTTCCCTAAAATACATTACAAACACATTGTTTTGTGGTTAACAGGAGAAAGGAAGTCAGGTTCAGAATGACATGATGGTGAGTAAATGATGACCCAATGCACAGTTTTAGGAGAACTATCTCTTCAACTTCTTAGTTCCTGAGCAATGGTCTGGTTTGACCAGCAGGTGGCGATCATGATAGACTGCAGACTAATTATGTTTCCTGATTCTGCAGAGTTTAGCTCTAAACCAGATCTGTGTGTGTGTGTGTGTGTGTTTCTCACCACAGTGATAGTCTCTCCTCGAGCTCCTGGAGGAAGTGTGTGTGATGGGAATGTAGCGGCTCATAGGTGGAGCCCAACAGTGTCTTCAGAGTGTCAGGAACACAGTCCTCTTTATCCAACACTCCCTGAAACTAACACACACACACATCAATCACATTACAACACAATATCATTCTGTGGTTTATAGATTTGTGATTCCTATTAGTGTGCAGTTCATGATAAATCTACTGTATATTAGGTGTCTTTAACTACTATGTACTTACATTAAAAACAATAATTGTTAGTTACAGTGTACTTATTGTGTTAATGTTGTATTGCAAAACACTTGTGCCGCCATTGATGTGAGATACTGGTATGGTTAGATCAGGTTTAACATACATACTGGACACATTTTACACAGTTTTATAATTAATAAAATGAATTAGATGCATGATAAATTAACCCCTCTGGGGTCTGAGGCTGATTTGGGCTCCTGGAGTAGTTTTGACATGCCCTGACATTTGTGCTTTTTTCAGTTGCTTATAAACATATTAATGACAAAAGTATCATTGCACTGTATTCAGCACAAACTAGGCTACAATAATATGTGAGCAACAAGTATGTACATGTTTGTATTTTTGAGAGAATTATGTATATGCATGTTTTTTTGAAAAAAAAAAGAAACAAGGCCTCAAAACACATACTAAACATTTTTTTCACAAGACTTTTGAGAACTATATGTTTTAGTCTAGAGTTTTTGCTTCAGGGTGATGTTAAAATCATCCTGCCTACTCGGTCACATGAAACAATGTACTGATTTTAAATTTCTAAGACACTTTTTGTTTAGAATATGCGAGGAGGCATGAATCTTCATGAATAATGTGGTGATTATGAAGTGAGTACAGGTGGACAGAAGGAGGGATGATGGGAAATGTAGTGTTTGCAGGTGACAGTACTCCCAACTCCTGGAAGGCGCATCCTCGCGCCGTAAACAGTCCAACCGGGAAGGGAGGGCGGGCATCCTGGAGTCTTAGGAGGTAACCAGGGTGGTGCCGGCAGGCTAAGAAGCCTCAAGGGTGGTACCGTCGACCAGGGAGGCGCCAGCAGCTCAGGGGCCCAAGGAGGATTGGCCTTCATGGCCTTGCTATGGAAGCCAGGCTAGGCCACTATGGCTAGGGATGTATGCCCCCTTCCCCCCCCCCCCAAAAAATGTTGGACTTTGGAGTGGCACATGGTTCTGGAGAGGGCTTATGGGCTAGAGTGGATTCTGGAGTGGGCTCATGGGCTGGAGTAAACTCTGGAGCGGGCTCGTGGGCTGGAGTAAACTCTGGAGCAGGCTCGTGGGCTGGAGTAAACTCTGGAGCGGGCTCGTGGGCTGGAGTAAACTCTGGAGCGGGCTCGTGGGCTGGAGTAAACTCTGGAGCGGGCTCGTGGGCTGGAGTAAACTCTGGAGCAGGCTCGTTGGCTGGAGTAAACTCTGGAGCAGGCTTGTGGGCTGGAGTAAACTCTGGAGCAGGCTCGTGGGCTGGAGTAAACTCTGGAGTGGGCTCGTGGGCTGGAGTAAACTCTGGAGCAGGCTTGTGGGCTGGAGTAAACTCTGGAGTGGGCTCGTGGGCTGGAGTAAACTCTGGAGCAGGCTCGTTGGCTGGAGTAAACTCTGGAGCAGGCTTGTGGGCTGGAGTAAACTCTGGAGCAGGCTCGTGGGCTGGAGTAAACTCTGGAGCGGGCTCGTGGGCTGGAGTAAACTCTGGAGCAGGCTTGTGGGCTGGAGTAAACTCTGGAGCGGGCTCATGGGCTGGAGTAAACTCTGGAGCAGGCTCGTTGGCTGGAGTAAACTCTGGAGCAGGCTTGTGGGCTGGAGTAAACTCTGGAGCGGCTCGTGGGCTGGAGTAAACTCTGGAGCGGGCTCATGGGCTGGAGTAAACTCTGGAGCAGGCTCGTGGGCTGGACTAAACTCTGGAGTGGGCTCGTGGGCTGGAGTAAACTCTGGAGCGGGCTCGTGGGCTGGAGCAGAACCTTACGGGAACAGACTGGTGAATTTTTCTCACTGGAACAAACTCTAGGTTGAACTCTGGAGCATGAGCGGGTGCTTGAGCTGATTCATGACTAAAGTCTGGGACTGAAGCGGGCTCTGGAGCAGGCTCGGGAGAACATACTGGAGTGAACTCACAGGAAGGAGAGGGCACTGGACCAGACTGGAATGGAGGAAACTCTGGATTGGACTGGAATGGAGCGGCCTTGAGTGTCTGGGACTGAAGCGGGATTGTGATTGGACCCTAGGGCTGGAACGGGCTGGATGGCTGGTGCTGACTCTGAATGTAGGGACAGGAGAGGGGAACGTTTTTTCAGAGCTACTCGGATGGACATGACGGGAGGATCTACCACTTTTGACATCAGGTCAGCACTGTTGCATACCACTCTAGTTAGGGGAACCTTGAATTTGGGACATGAAGGGATTTTAGGCGATGAGGACACACCGACTGAGTAGGGAGAGCCACACAACCAGAGCACCATATAATAGCATTCATGATTGTAATCTAAATCACCTACTGGTATCCATGGGGCAATGTGTGGATCCAACCCACTCCAAAACAAATCCATTAACTGGTTGAAAGATGGCTATATTGCAGGAATTCCTCCATATAGGCTTCAATTGCCCGGTCGTTTTGATAGACAGAACACAGAGTCTCTCCCACTGAGTCCATTCTGGTTAAAAGTCGGGATTCACTGGGGGGTGCTCATAGTGCTATTTTTGTTGTCCTTGTTTTTGGTCTGATCTTCTGTTAGCAGACAGTTGAAGACAACACAGGTAACTTCCACACACACAGTCATTTATTTACAGGTTCAGCATGACAAGCGATGGCAGCAGGTAAGGCAGTGCGCTCAGCGATAGTTTGAGACAACTTAGCTTGAACTGAACGGTCTTGCTTGGTCTGCAGGTTGCAGAGTGATTGCTTGGCGAAGAAGACGGATGAAGACTGACAATGATCTCAGGGCAGGTAAGTAGTAGCATGAGGTAACACAAAATGAGACCAGACACTGTGATGTGGAGTGTGACTGCTTATGAAGGGTAATCTCAGACAGGTATGGTGATTGTGAAGTGAGTGCAGAAGGAGGGATGATGGGAAATGTAGTGTTTGCAGGTGACAGAGCTGGTGACCGTGATATTGACATAATGACTTCTATACTGTACAAACTGTATATTCTCTCCCCTAACACTAACCCTATATTTTTACTTAGTATGATTTATAAGCTGTTTTCCTAATGGGGAACAAAAAAATGTCAAGGATTTCGGATATTGCCAGCTATGAGGTCACCGGACCTCTGTCTTTTTCCAAGGTGTATATGACAAAGGTTGTGAAATAATTGCATAATATAGTATTAACTCTACTTTAGTGCTGCAAGGATATTGAACATCTCATCTGAGCTGCCTCAGCAGTCGGTCACCGCTCGTCAGAGTCCATATATTTGAAATAACCAATCAAATCAAAGTAGGTGGGCTTTATGTTCAATTCCAGTGCAGCGTGACGCTTCAGTTAACGGTCATACAGTGCGAGATAAGATGTAAGTAGCTAAACTGAACATTTCATATTCGACTGCTGTTTTGGAATAGAAATGTTAAACGGCCGACAAAAATCATCAAACTAATAAACTTTTGTCTAATTTCTCCATTTTTAATTGAAAATAGGCCTGTATGATATACATGATTCATGTAACGTAATAATTAGTAACTAATGTGAGGGGACAAGAAACATTAATGAAGCCGTTTTCATCATATTAGGCATAAGATTAATAATGAATGTGCACAGATTGTGAATGAATGTAATAAACTTAGATTTCCTGTTAGCCTTCACTTGTCTAAGAAAATGATTTGTAAATATCAGTTGACTCTGTTTACTTTCTTCACTGACACAGATGAAAATGAAAAGACTATCAGTCAGAGCTCAGCTTTAGGAAAGGGAAGAGACAGGGCAAGATAAGGAGAGGAAAAGAGAGTGATGGAGATGATGGAGGTATTGATAAATAATCTACTGCCTACTGATATGGTTTTAATGCTGTTGTTATCCAATTTATTTATAGCCTTCAAACATCTTAAAATGCACATATTTAGATCAGCGAAAGATTTTTTTTTTTTTTTTCATCCCCCCTAACTAGCTCAAATATGAGACCTTCCTGATTATAAAACCCATAATGTAGGGTTTACCAGGATCACACACACCTGATTCACAGTGTCTGATGGGTGTGTGTGTGTGTGGAGAGAGTCTGTCCGTCATTTACCGCTGTGATCAGCTCCAGATCCTTCAGGTACGTCCTCTCAGTGCTCAGCAGCTCTTTAGCAATGAAATATGCCTTATCAGCTGGACAGATCTGCACAAACACACACAACATCAGTACAATACATCATTTCATGAAAAATGACCTTAACTAGTTGAGTCATGGACATGTTTTATTGTGCATATAAACACACATACAGTACTATATAATGACACATGACACATCAAAATGCACTTTATTGACAGTGACGTGACAGAATGCGTTGATACGCAGATCTCACCTTCCTCCTGTTGTCCTCCTCATCATCAGTGCGTATGGCACCACTGTCATTCAGCATGGGCGAGATGAGAGGAGACGGCGTCGCTCCTCTGCAGTCATCAGCGTGACCATTAACTAATGTGACCGAAGCACACGTCACCTCTGAGAGAGAGAGAGAGACACAGATGAAGATCGTTAGGGCAGATTCTCAGTATACTGATTGTTTCAGTATGTGATGGGTGCCTATTTAGCATGCAAATATGCATCAATAACAAAAAAGTACCATGATATTACCTTGTTTTTTTTTAGGATATGAACTATGGGAGTGGAGTACCATGTGAATATCATGGTGATTATACAAAATCATGATTTTTATCAAAATTGTTGTATTATGGTATTGTCATAGTACTCTTGGTTTTAAGTTTTAAGCATTAACAGTTGAGTCTAAATGGGTAAAATAAATAAATAATAAATTGGATGTCTATGTCCATGGTCCCTCTAGAAGTGCACTTCCCACTAAAATCTACTCCTACAGGGTTTTTTTTTTTCTCCCTCTAAGTACTTGCCCAAATCCGCCTCTCGTGTTTCCTTAGAGCAGTGCAGTCATGATGAATGAAGCAGCTGTGAGTGAAGCCACACACTACCAAACACAAGCTTAAAGCTCTCAAAATAAAAGTTTGAAATGGATGAGTTAGGCCCCACTTCGAAGACGTACACTTTAGCATACTTAGTACTTACTACAGAAATAATATACTTGCGGTTACACTTTGTACTGAGTAATATTAATTAACTACATGTACTTAGTTTAGGGTTAAGATTTGTTTTAGGGTTAGTTTCATGTAAGTATGCATACTTTACTGTTATTACTATAGTAAGTACACATATAACGCGTAACAAGGACACTTTACTTCATAGGATTGGTACGAAACTTGGTAAAGGTTTTGGCACTTGCTATGTGAACACACACACAAGAAGAAAAAAAATCAAGGACATGATTTAAAAGGTTAAATGGTCCTGAAAAAAATAGTCAAAAATGAGTGCAATTGGAAATAAATGGGAGACAAATTTCAGTGAAATTCAATTCTAGTGGAAGCGTTTGGTACTGCAGCCAAACAAAATCTTACTGAAAGCTCATTTTTTGAGATATCAACCACACATTTGGAACACAACTTGTTTAGATATATGGCTTTGATTTTCATGAAAAATCTAAAATGTTTTTGAAAATATATATTTCATATAAAAATTGAAATTAGTATTTTTGTGCATTTTTCATAACAAACGTAAACTTCTGTGACTTTTTAACTTTCTAAGTCTGTGCTCTAAAGCATTCAAAATTTATGACAGTTTAAGTTGTAAATTTCATTTTCAGGTCTATGCTCAAAAAAGTGAATAAATGGATTATAACTACAGCGTAAATATAATATAGTACCAAAAAATCCCCTAAAAATTCTAAATATTAAATTAAAAAAAAAACATCGAACTAAAATATATTTCATTGAAATAAAAAAAAAATCGTTCATTTTGACCGACATGCGAAGAGGGTTAAATTTATATTAAATGCTATCAGCTGAAATAGAGTGCTTTTTATTATAAAGTAGGACTTAAGTTCATCTTTATATGCAATTTCATAATTACTTCTATTGTCTGTGAAATAATGTTTAAAATTACTGCTGAATGAACATTTATGATAAACTAAAAGTCATTTCTATTAAAACTTGAGTCATGTATTTAAATATATTTGTAATAATTAAACATTTGTAATGATGAAGTTGCAATTCTGTAAATATATAATGATAATTTAACCCTTTAACTTTCACCCCTAGAAAGTTAGAAGAATATTTTTCTTAAAATTCTTATTATTGGACATATAAAAAAAATGACCTCAAGTTGTTTTTTGTCAAAAAATATGAACTTTAAATGTAATAATCAAGTACTTTCCATGTGCTTTAGTCAACACAACAAAATAATAACTTCTATAAAGCATGACAAAAGATTATTAAAACATAATGATTTAAAATGTACTTTAAAGTAAAAGTTTAATTTGCTTTACAATGTGCACTTTTTAAAAGTTGAGTGAATGTGAATGTTGAAGAGAGTTTTGGTTTGTTTCACATTTTGGTCACTACATTTTTGCCATATTTCCATTTGAGTTAATTTTGATTCCTTGAACATATGAAACATTTTCTAATAATAGTAAGGAACGTGTCCATAGTTGTAACTAGTACACGTACAGCACAAACTCGTCCATGTAAACCATTCAAACAACATAAACAATGCATACTGCACCATACATACACGTACATAAAACGTGAACAAATGCATGTATACTGCACTTCATATACATACATGTGCTGACAGAGAGCGAGACATGCGTTGTGCAGCCACAGACAGCAGGGAGGAGGCTGGGGTGTGAGGGGGTGGGATTATGACAAATATTAGCTTCATAAGCTTAAAAAACAATTCCTGAGTCTTAAAAGGCCAACTGTAACTTTATTGACACTAGTGCACAAAATACATGGTTAAAAAGTCTATGTGGTTCATAAAGAGCAGCAGAACCGAAGGTCATTGAGAAGAAACAGGCAGGAAACATCAGAACAGAGAATAAGCTTGAACAGTGCTGAATGAGACAGAGGAGGAGAGGGAACGGCTATGTTCAGAATAGCATCTAACATACTACCATACTTGTTTTGCAGCATGGTTTTTGCATGCACTGTCCATTTTTTGTATGCATGCAATACTTGAATAACGCAGTAATGTGCAGTATACGAGAGCACACTTTCTACAATTCCCAGTGTAAAAAATTAACTGGATGTAATAACATCTTTTTGATTTTTTGATCAGACTGACAAAATGTAAGATAACATTTGTTGCATAGTTCATTCTTCACATACTTTATGTTTCATATACTATTTTTCTAAATAGTAAGAAGTGTATAATCTGCTTGCATTCCATTCTGAACATAGCCATTGTGTGAGAAAGATCATCAACATGTCATTCACACAAATCAACAGCAGGTGGCGTGATTTTTCTCAGGCCATGAAGCTGATGGAATCACTTGAAAACAATCCTGGTGTATAATTTGATCATTGTGCGAACAAACAAAAGAAGATCAGTCATGTCACAAACATACAAAAGGATATTCAAATTTTCATGTGTGAAAATTTCCCAGAATGCACTGCTTTTCAGCTTTCATCGAAATAGAACAGAACAGCCATAGAAAGGGAGAGCATGCAGCCCAGCATTTAAAAACACCAGTAGTTACAAAGATTCATTCATTCCATGTTAAATGCCAGCAGAAAACATAAGCATTTATTGATCATAAATGACAAGGATGACAAGCTCAAGCTGTTTCAGAAAAGAAAAGAAAAAAAAAAAAAAACAGGTATAAAACAATGGTGAATATCAGCCAACAGTGCAGTGATATCAAAGCTGAGTGAGAAATCAGGCAGGGATTAGAAACACTTGTGCTAGGTGGCATTATCATATTGAAAAAAAACTCTACAACAGGTATGCGATTTCTGTTAAAATATTAATAAAAACCTAAATGAAATGGCCTTTCTAATCCCTGCTCAAGGATAAAAGTTAAACCCATGGGCAAGGTAAGGTAGAGGTGCTCAGGGAGGAAGGAGAGTGAAACACAGTGAGACGCAGACACTTTCTCTCTATAGACTGAACCATCACACAGTTTAAAGGGTTAGTTCACCCAAAAAATGACATTTCTATCATTAAGTACTCACCCTCATGTCGTTCGTTCAACTTCAGAACACAAATGAAGATATTTTTGATGAAATCCGAGTGTTTTTGAACCACACATCAACGTCATTGCACCTTTTGAGGTCCAGAAAGGTACTAAAGACATCGTTAAAATAGTCCACGTGACTACAGTGGTTCAACCTTAACGTTATGAAGTGACGAGAATACTCTGAGAATACAAACAAATGACTTTATTTCTTAACAATTTCTTCTCTTCCCTGTCAGTCTCATACATCAGTTCAGCATTGGCTGACGCTATACACATGAGCAGCATGACGCATGCGTGTGATGCTGACGCAGGAGCTGGCCAATAATGAGTCGGCATTTCGCCGTAGAACACGGAAGTGCTGCACTGCGTTCACTGCGCCAACAGTGTAGGAGACTGACATAGAAGAGAAGAAATAGTTGAGTAAAAACGATATTTTTGTTTTGTTTTTGCGCACAAAAAGTATTCTTGTCGCTTCATAACATTAAGGTTGAACCACTGTAGTCACGTTGACTATTTTAACCATGTTTTTACTACCTTTCTGGACCACAAAAGGTGCAGAAACCTCTCAGATTTCAATTAAAAATATCTTAATATGTGTTTCGAAAATGAATGGGGGTTTGGAAAGACATGAGGGTGAGTAATTAATGACAGAAATTTCATTTTTGGGTGAACTAACCCTTTTTAGGGACAGTTCACCCAAAAATGAAATTTCTATCATTAAGTACTCACCCTCATGTCGTTCGTTCAACTTCAGAACACAAATGAAGATATTTTTGATGAAATCCGAGTGTTTTTGAACCACACATCAACGTCATTGCACCTTTTGAGGTCCAGAAAGGTACTAAAGACATCGTTAAAATAGTCCACGTGACTACAGTGGTTCAACCTTAACGTTATGAAGTGACGAGAATACTCTGAGAATACAAACAAATGACTTTATTTCTTAACAATTTCTTCTCTTCCCTGTCAGTCTCATACATCAGTTCAGCATTGGCTGACGCTATACACATGAGCAGCATGACGCATGCGTGTGATGCTGACGCAGGAGCTGGCCAATAATGAGTCGGCATTTCGCCGTAGAACACGGAAGTGCTGCACTGCGTTCACTGCGCCAACAGTGTAGGAGACTGACATAGAAGAGAAGAAATAGTTGAGTAAAAACGGTATTTTTGTTTTGTTTTTGCGCACAAAAAGTATTCTTGTCGCTTCATAACATTAAGGTTGAACCACTGTAGTCACGTTGACTATTTTAACCATGTTTTTACTACCTTTCTGGACCACAAAAGGTGCAATGACGTTGCAATGAGAAGTTCAGAAACCTCTCAGATTTCATCAAAAATATCTTAATTTGTGTTCCGAAAATGAATGGGGGTTTGGAAAGACATGAGGGTGAGTAATTAATGACAGAAATTTCATTTTTGGGTGAACTAACCCTTTTTAGGGACAGTTCACCCAAAAATGAAAGTTCTGTCATTGCTTACTCACCCTCATGTCATCCCAAACCCATATGGCCCAATGTGACCAAAAAACTTTATACTTCTGTTGTATTCTAAAAAGAGCAGTGTGAACATTCTTCAGAATTTTTCCTTTTGAGTTCCATGGAAGAAAATAAAAGTCCTACATGAAGGTGAGTAGCCTATATAATGACAGAATTTCACCACCTGAAATCTCTTACTGACAAATACATTCATCACAATTCTGACACAACAGGACAAAAACCCCTTATATTCAAAATGCTTACATTTAAATCTACCTAATTAAAAATCATGCAGGATTTAATAAGATACTATTAAAAATGTCCAATCTCTGAATCTGCTGGCTTCTCGCAGTAAACAGAGATATTTACCAGGCTCAGGCAGAACGAGAAATGAGCCACACATTGAAGACCAATGATATAAAGCTCTTTTGCCAAAGCTCAGGATGAGTGAAACTTCAAAAATCACACTGTACTTTGAATGATTCATTGAAGATCAGCTGCGAGTGCCAGCACACATGTACAAATGGCAAAAATGATGGTTAAGAATATTAATGAAGATGAAGCTCTACACCAGGGGTAGCCATCCCTGCTCCCCGGAGGGCCACCATACTGCAGAGTTTAGCTCCAACCCCAACCAAACACACCTAGCTAGGTTGGAACTGAAGTCTGCAGGAAGGTAGTCTGCAGGAGCAAGGTTGGGTACCGCTGCTCTACACCAGGGGTTCTCAACTCTGGCCCATAGGGTCCACTTTCCTGCAGAGTTTAGCTCCAACCTTAATCAAACTCACCTGCACTGTAACAAATTTCTGTAGTTTTCACAGCATTATTACTGTAAAATGAACAAATCCTTACTGTAGAACCTGTATACTGTTCTGTAAATCTGCAAAGCATCATGGTTTAAATTTCAATTACTGTAATAATAAACACAGTAACACAATAGTTACCACAATTATTATATTACTGTACAATAATAAACAGTAACAAAATAGATACCGTGATTACATTTACAGTAAGCATACTGTGAAATAGAACACAACAACTTACTTGCTAATTGCTGCCAGCAAGTTACCGTACATTTCACAGTGTTCTTTTTACAGTGTGCCTTTAACTTTTCTAGTAGTCCTGGAGATCTTGATTAGCTTGTTCATGTGTGTTTGATTAAGGTTGGAGCAAAAATTCAGCAGGAAAGTGGACCTTAAGGGCCAGAGTTGAGAAGGTTGCTACACATGCTTCTATGACAGGGGTGGGCAGCTCTAGCCCCTGAGATCCACTTTCCTGCAGAGTTTAGCTCCAACCCTGATCAAACTCACCTGCCAACAGCTTTCTAGTAATACTGAAGATCTTGAATAGCTTGTTTGTGTGTGTTTGATTAAGGTTGGAGCAAAACTCTGCAGGAAGGTGGACCTTGAGGGCCAGAGTTGAGAATCCCTACTCTGAGAGAATACTAAGTTTGCTACACATGCTTCTATGACAGAGGTGGGCAGATCTGGCCCCTGAGATCCACTTTCGTTCAGAGTTTAGCTCCAACCCTAATTAAACGCACACAAACAAGGTAATCAAGGTCTTCAGGCTTAATAGGAAGCTACAGGCAGTTGACTTTGATCAGGGTTGGAGCTAAACTTTGCAGGAAAGTGGATCTCAAGGACCAGAGTTCTAAAAAGTACAACAATCATTTCAGGATCCAAGTCCTATTTCCTAACATTATTAAAAAGTCTAAATGTCAAAAGTAATGATTTAGAGTGTTCCTCATAAAGGCGAGGCATTAAGGCCCCATAAACTGTTCTCCCTCAAACTCTTTCATATTAGAGCCTCACTATTAACGGACTGATGACATTGCTGCTGAAGCCCCAGATTTAACTCTAAGACTAAACCTAACCCAAACATCTGACTGGTCGACAGGAAAGTTGCTCCAGGACCAACAAGGATGTGGATCTAGGAACACCTCTTACTTGGCAAAATCATGGTTACATCTACCTGTTATGGCTCCTTGCATGTTTCCAACCCAGAGGTCCTGAAATTACTCCAGGGAGTGACAACATCACTCTTGAGTTTCTGAATTATTCCAGATTATTGCAGCATCAGAACTGTGAGTAATTAGTGTTCTGTGCAGTACTTGGCACAACAAAAGTCCCCTCTTGCTCAATACAGAGGCTGGATACAATCACTTACAGCAGAACTGTACAGAGTTTTGCCTCAAGAAAGGGAAGAATATCCACCTTGTCACACAGCTAAGGCCGTCTCAGGTTATAGGAAAAGAAAACTCAGTGTGGCATGGCCGAGAAGCACACCACAATGAAGTTTTCATGCTAGCATGCTAGCAGTTAAACACTTGCATCCCTTCCTCATCGCTGAGGTTCACACACCCTCCTTCATCATCAAGATCGTCCAGCTGCAAGCTTCCGAAGGAGTACTTGTTTCTGGGTAGGGGGGACGAACTACGGGCGGCTTGGTTTTCAAACCCTAGCGATTGACTGCAGGAGCCAGTAGACTCCGCCTCCTCAGAGTCGCTAGTGTCTGTGCCACTACTGGTGGAGCCATCAATCATCTGCACAGCCCCAAAGCGCCGGTGCGGGGAGCTTGGCTTGAGATTGGCCTTGCCAGGAGGCGTGAGGCCGTTGGCCAGCATTCTGCGCTCCAACATGGCCATTCTCTCAGAACGGGAGAGAACAGGAGGGTGGGGCTGATTCAAGATGCGCGTGTTTCTTTCTAACTGGCTAACGGCGTTCTGGGACTTGTTTGCAGAACGATTCATAATTGGGGAGCAGCTACTAAAAAGTCCACCCCTTTCCTCCCTTCCTGCTTTTGAACTAAAGCTCCACCCGGGGTGTCCATTATACTGGGTGTGGCTTAGTGAGCTGGTCCTGTGAATTGAGGAGGGGGCGGGGCTAGAGGTCAGGCTCCTGGTGCCTGTGTGGTGGTTTATGGAGCTTTTTGCAGCCAACTCTTCCAATAGTGCGCTATGAAGCGGCCCACGTACCCTGCCTCCAAAAAATGATGACTCAAAAATGTTAGCACTTTGATTTGGAGAGGAGGGGCTGGGATAGCTGTGGGTGGGGCTTTCGGCTTGGCTTACAGGGGAAAGAGGCGGAGACTCTTTCTGCCTGAACTTGCCCAAGTATCTGTCCTGCTGATGTGTCCGGTGCAAACCAAACCCTGTGCAATAAGCGCTGTCACTGTTGCCATCACGTGTGTGTGAGTGTGACCTGCTGACCCGACCTCTCACTTCCTGTTCACTAAACTCTGCATCACTGCAATCAATATAAGGAATGGATGAGCTGCTGCCTTTAGCTGCGCGGGACGCCAGACCTGCTCGATCGATGGGGGACTGCTTAGCTGCCTGACTTCTGCTGTCCTCTTTAATGGGGTACGTTTGGTTGCTGCATCCGTTGCGCTGAGTCGACGGGGAGGAGTTTCCACATGGTCTTAATACCGCAGAGTCTTCAGAGCTTACTAAAAATGAGCCATCCCAGCTCTGCTTGAAAGCCTGAGAAAGGAAGAGACAAAGATAAGAGTCTTCCATTAGTGGCTAAATATTACAGCTTCTAGAATATTCTGGGTTTTGTACAAGTTATGGTCTATGATTACCACAAAGTAATCGACATTGTCATTTATATTACAATAGAAATCTAGCATTCCAGAGGGTGTAGAAGCAGAAATGTGAAGCTATTATTTAAGTTTAATTATTTAACTGCCCTTTTAGGGTGGAAATACTTGCAGTGTTGCCAAGTCCGCGGTTTTGCAACGGAATTGGTCTGTTTTTACACTGTTGTCTTGGGTTGTTTTTTAGTCCACGGGTTGAAGCAAACCACCGGAACTTGATTTTTACCCCCCGGAAATTTTACCGGAAAACACCCCCCAACCCCACCCAGAACACGAGTGGGCTAGTTTTGGCCGTGATTGGGCAGGTTTTGAATAGCAATTGGGCTTGTTTTGTTACTCAAACCTGGCAACCCTGACTTCTTGACTAGGTGGATGAACTTCTGGTTATGCCAGAACCTCTGGTTATGGGTGTGGTTTGCTCAATGGGAATAGTTACATCATGTCCCTTTCTTGTATCTTTGCCAGGGCTAGATTATTTTTTAAGTAAGTGACATTTCAAGGCCAAGTATGGTAACCCATACTCGGGAATTTTTCCTCTGCATTTAACCCATCCAATTAGTGCACACACATTAGGAGTAGTGAGCAGTAAACACACAGCAAACTGTGGACACACACATTTTTTGCTGTGGCACCCAGGAAGCATTAAAAACTGGTCCAGTGGGATCATTGCCCCGTGGCCTCCAAAGCTTCAGGCCATGTAGTTGGATGGCAGGCCCTTAAGCCAAAAGAAGGCTGAACAAGAGGATCCTCAGTAAAATGATCACTAGGGCCCAGTCAATCGGTTCAAACGGTTCATTTGTTTAACTTTATTATTTTTATTATTTAATATGCTAATTTAAAGGTGCATTCAGTATTTCTTTGTATGCTTTTGTAATTTAAGTACCATTACCACAATGGTGTTAGACCAGGGGTGTCCAATCCCACTCCTGAAGGGCTACTCTCCTGTAGAGTTCAGCTCCAACCCCAATTAAACACTTGAACCAGCAAATCAAAGTCTTACTAGGCATACTAGAAACTTCCAGGCAGGTGTGTTGAGGCAAGTTGGAGCTAAACTCTGCAGGATAGTGGCGCTCCAGGACCGAGTTTGGACACCCCTGTGTTAGGCACTTCACTGCCATCTATAGACATGGATTAAACAAGATGCAATGTAGGCATCACTAAAATATTCCAGGATTTTTCTCTACTAATGGGTTGAAGGTCCAAACTGCAGTTTTAAATGCAGCTTCAAAGGACTCTACACGATCCCAGACGAGGAATAAGGGTCTTATCTAGTGAAATGATCGGTCATTTTCTAAAAAAAAAAACATAAAAATGAAAATTATGTATATATATTAAAATGTATATACATAAATGCTCGTCTTGCACTGCTCTGCGATGCGCCACACATTACGTAATCATGTTGGAAAGGTCAAGCGTGACGTAGGCGGAACTACCGATCCAGTGTCTACAAAGCGAACACGCAAAGATTAAGTCAAACGCCCTTTACAAAAAAAGGTAAAACACTGATGTCGGAAGTTGGAGGAGAAAATTAGATTTTTCGCCTTACCGTGGTACTTCTGCTTTATGTCACACGTGACCTTTCCAACGTGATTGTGTAATGCGTGGCGCATTGCTGAGCAGTGCAAGATGAGCATTTGTGCTTAAAAAGTATATATATATATAGAAAATGACGTTCGTTTCACTAGATAAGACCCTTATTCCTCGTCTGGGATCGTGTAGAGCCCTTTGAAGCTGCACTGAAACTGCAAATTGGACCTTCAAACATTTAGTAGCTGCTGAAGTCCACTATATGGAGAAAAATCCTGGAACGTTTTCCTCAAAAACCATAATTTCTATGAAGAAAGAAAGCCATGAACATCTTGGATGACATGGGGGCCTGAGTAAATTATCAGGAAATTTTAATTCTGAAGTGAGCTAATCCTTTAAAATAATTTCTGCGGTAATTTACATTATGTGTCAAATGCTTTTAGAGCGAGTTTAAGCTGTATTGAAACCAAAACATCCCTTTAAAACACCTCTCTTAATTGATAATGCCTTTGAAAATGTGCATATGTGAAGACACTAACTTGATTTGGCACTTGGTGCTGTGCAGAACGCAGAGGTGACAGGCTACTGTTGTACTGCACTCTACTATGTTTCCTGAAAGAGAAAACAAGCACACACAATGAGCCTCACAGCCTTTCAAGTTTACACTGAATAAATCTTAAAGAAGCGGCAGTGCTGAACTGCTGACCATTCATTAAAATAACAGACTCACCTATCAAAGGGCAGTTTTTTAAACTCATTTTCCTTCACATAATCTATCACCTGCTTCTGTGTCCGTCCACTGCAGAGAAGAGGGGGTAATTAGTCCAACCGCATAAGACGACATGTTTCTAAAAGTAGCCAATTAGCTCCGTTTTTCAGAATTAAAGGGGGTATCCTTTCAATGTATTCCAAAGTTAGAAAAGAGTGGCTGCTAAAAAAGTTTATTACAGACCAACATTTGTTGTTTTTATTGTTTTGTCACCCTGTCACAATGCAATGCAGGCAGTGCAAATTATATTTGACCTTGACCTGCAACCCGTTACTACTCATTTACCCTAAGAGTCTTAAAGGTACAGAAACAAAAAAAAAGGCATGTTTAATTATAGAGAGGGTGGAGAGAGGGTAGAAAATGTTCAAGAAAAAATTATGAGAAAAAATTAAATATTAAATTACAAAAAAAAAATAAAAAAATCATGACATAAACCCCATAAATTAACAAAGTTGCTCAAATCAATTTTACCCTTGTAAAAAGAAATAGCACTTTAGCATACTTTTAAAAAAGAGTAATTATGGAAATAATACACTTCAAAAGAATAGACACTTAATTGCATTTTAACTGCAATTAACTGTACTTTAGAGCACTTGACTTAACTACATCTTTATATATAATTTCATAACTACTTCTATTGTTTCGTAATTACTTACGTAAATTAAAAGAAACACTTTTAATTTGACATGATTACAAAGTGCACTTTTTAAAAGTGTGTTTAAGTGTGTTAAGAAACATAATTAAAAGTGTACTTTCTTTAAGTACACTTGAGTGGCATATTATTTAATTAATATATTATCTGCCAGTACATTTTTTTTTTTTTAAGAAAAAACACATTTTGAAGTATTTGAAGTACACTGCAAGTGCACATTCAATACAATTAAGCGCACTTAAGGGCTCACACTACACATGATTATGTGTATGATTATATGATATGTTTATACCCATATACCCACAGATAAATTTGCTTCATCAGATGTCGTACCTGAACCTGAAGGAAGAGCCCCTGCTGAACAGCACTGGTTTAGGTTTAGGTCTGGGCTCCTCAAAGAGCCTGAAGAAGGCGTGATACTCCACACAGATCTTCCAAAACATCTTACAGCAGTCCCGACTCGCCATCAAAAACTCCAGAGTATCTTGATTAACGTTCTGCTACAGGACGAGACAGGTTACAAATGGATATTATAATGAGAGCCTAATATAATGACACATGCATGCTAAAACAGTAATACACAGCCATGAACAATAGCAGAAACCGAAGTGAGACTCACGCCAGGGTCTGCTCTTAATTTGATGAGAAATCTCCTTCTCTTGAAACTCAGCTTGCGTATTTTAGACCAGTTAAAGTTGTTGATCCTGTTGTGCCCCTGAGTAAAGCACAACTCATGTCATGTAAAGCACTCTGTTGCTCATGTGTGTGTGAGAGTGTGTGACTGCATGTACCTGAAACACGAGGACACCTCCGTGTGCAACAGCCAGACTGAGCTTGGTTCCTTCTCTGTCTTTAGCGGGATGAAGTCGGATACCATACATCTCCAATCTGCACGCCACCTCCAGCAAACGGTAATCTGACTCTGCTGGAGTTTGCCCACTTAAACACACAAACACACAAAGTTAGAACACTGCCTGGTGTTTTGTTGCTATATGTTATACTGTACTTAAAATGCCCCTAATATGCTTTTTCAGATATTCCCTTTCCTGTAGCGTGTAATAGAGCTGTTTGTGAATGTAAAAGATCTACAAAGTTTCAAAGTGCAGAGAAATTGAGTTTTTGTCTCCTAAAAGAAAGAAGTGATTCTGAACTGCTGAAACGAGTCGTCAGTAATTCAGTCGCACTTCCTGCTGAACATGCATAGGTTTGTAACACATTTGCATAATGCAAGTCTATGTTCTTCATTGGCTGCTGGTGAACTTTGACCCTCAAACACTGTAGTTGTAGCTGAGACTGGAAGAGTTTGGTTCGTGTTGTTCATGTCAAGAAGACGCTGTTAAAGCAAATCCGCTTTGATACAGCAAAACCGACGCCATCGTTACTGTTCGTATCACTGTAAATCAAGAGCTGAAATTCAGATATGATAATGAGAGTTTGGTTTCTGACCAATCACAACAGACTGGGTCATCTGACCAATCAGAGCAGAGCAGGCTCTCAGAAAGGCGGGGTTTAGAGAGACCGAATCCTTTATCAAACCGTTTCAGACACTGAGAGAAAAGAGCTGATGCTGCGATAGATATTATGAGATATTATCCTGTTTGGTAAACCCACACCCGCAGTATTTAACAGAACACCCGTCCCGTTATCCGACAGCAGCACTAATTTAATTCCGTACCCGACCCGACCTGACCCGTCTGACATAAAGGCCGTGTCCCGAACTGCACCTACATCAGATAGACAAAAATAATAGATTTCTCATGCAACACGAGCAATCAAACCAACATCAGTTGATGCATTTGAGAAACATAGAAAAAAGATGAGAACGTGCATCCGTCGTGTAAACAACACAAAACATAGGCTATATATCGTGAACAATCTGCCCATACAGGCTATTTTGAACAAATGTGCATAAATCACACCACAGGCCATATGACGCTTAGAGATCTCCATAAATTAAAAGATCATATAGCCAAATATGAGCCTTTACTGTGATATAATATCGGGATATTTTAGCGGATTCACTCTGCATCTCCTGAAACTCGTGGCCGTTGGTCTTCTTAGCAGCATGAAAAATAAAACTTTCATTTAAACTGTGAATAGATTATATGCAGAAAGCGAGCAAAGAGCGCTCCCTTTATAACGACTGAAGCTGTCGATCACTTCAGTTGCAGTGTGATTGGCTACAGTGATCAACGCTGTAAATCGCATTGTAAATAGAAACCTTTGACGGTCTTCAGACTACAGAGAGTGAACACAAGTAACGTTTGAAAGCAGCTGCCTGTCAGTGGGTACCATATCAGTCGAAATAGTCTTGGCTATTGGACACACAGTCCGCCCGTGCCTATTGATTCCTGACCCGCAGTACAAATGACAACGTAAATATTACTCCGCCCGTTTCATCAAATATTAGCGTTGATTCACTCGTCTGGTATCTGTCCGCGTGCAGGGCTTATGAGAAAATTAAAGTGTTTTGATCTTGGTTGCATGTAAACCTATTGTAAGAGACACAGACAAAATTAGAAACCTTTAAAATAGCATTATAGGGGCACTTTAAAAGGTTAGTTTACCTAAAAATTTTAATTGTGTAATCATTTATCATGTCACAACATCATCTACTAAATGTCCTCTGAACATCCAACATTGTATTGGCATATTTCAAAATACAATCTTCAAATGACATCCTCCGGATGAAAATGTACTAATAGACTGGTGATGTGTGTGCGTTTGTGTTTTTGTCTGGGAGACTCACATGTGTTTATGGTGGAACTCCATGATTTTGTCCATCAGGGCCATCTGGTCAGGGATGTAGTTGGTGTTAAGCAGATGCTGTCTACACTGAGTTTCCTCAAAATCCCCAATTTCAGCTAAACAAAACACACACACACGTAACTGACTGAGACAGTGAGAGTGTTACAATAATATATATTTATATATATATATATATATATATATATAACAGATCAGGATTTTCAAAAATAATAACGAATAATAATGAGTTGAAAATAAAGCATATCCTATAATAATATTGACTTCAATCTCTATTTTCTTGAAAATTAAGTAACATTTTTTTGCTCTATTTTGTCCCCTATTCATGGAAAGTGCCACCATTTTTTTCCATATTGCCACAATAAGTGGTGTTATTTATTGCAGCTTGATACAATGAAGAGACACAAGAGGCTGTGCATTACAGTAATTTTACCAAGGGGTATTGTTAAAACCCCTTCGGCACTAGTAATAATAATCACAGTAAACATTCCTTCTGCCACATACAGTAATATAGTTCATTAGACTAACTGTAGGCTCTCATTTGTCTAGAAACATTGCAACTGGAAGCATTAATACAGAACTCAATAGTTGTGCAGTCACAGGTATGTGATTATTGGCTGTTTTATACCTTTCAGTCTGGCTCATTCAATCAGAACTATCTATCTATTTCAGTGAAGGCTATAACTAGTTACGGCTGCATCAGCTTACGCACACCGACACTCTCACAAATGAACCGCAGTCAGCGTAACTCACACTGGATGATATGAGAGACCAAAAGAGCAGCGCTGGCGTCGCTACAGGTGAGGCGTCCGCTGGCCAGATCCTGCCTGACCTGCAGCGCAAACAAGTACCTGAGAGAAAACAGGCGTATTAACACACGTGAGGGACACATGAATGCCTCATGTAATGAGCTGACAGAGACCTCACCTGGTCAGCTCCTCCAACAGCAGCGAATGATCCGGGGGGAAGAATTTCACAACAAACCGAAGGACGGTGTGCTTGGGCCCTGGACACACACATTTATATAAGCCTAGCATGAATGTGTTACACACAAAACATTCAAAAATAGAGACTGCTATGTCTTCAGGATACTAAACTCTTGCACGCACACACACACACAGAAGTGAGGCCTCTTACGTGTGATCTGCTTTCTAATGGGCTTTAGCAAATCCAGCCAAACCTGTGGAGTAGAGCACACAGCAGAGATGAGTACGACTGTCACACAGATCTTTATATAGGCCTCATACAACACAATCTCAGCTTAGAGTTCATTAAAATACACAAACACACACACACACACACACACACACACACACACTGTAACAAAAAAAAAATGTCCACATTAGACATCATTAATGTATGACTGCCCACTTTGACATATTAACAACAACATATTTTATGCTGAGCTCAGTGAGGTCCTCCAGCAGCAAAATAACCTATTTAATTATAAGGGTCAGAGAGATGGTGGAAAATGGTCTGTATCTGGCATTTGAAAAATGGTCTGTATTTGGCAAAACTTGAAAAGCTCTCACTTACCATCCTTCTGTGATGGCTCTGGAACTCCAGGCCAAAGTAATCGCCTTCAACAAGGTTCAGATGCATGCAGACCATCTCGAACAGAACCCGTCCAGATGATCGATGCTGTTAACAACAGGACACACAGATGATTTTAATAAAAGTCCAAGTTAGAAGCAAATAGGCTTGATGCCAAAACCTCTTAAACATTTTTCTTCTGAACGTAATGTGCTGCAAAAGACTACTGAAGAACTTTCAGCATGACTTTTAAGAGAGAAACTATTGCATGTTGACTGGACTTTTTCATTAATCATTCAGGCACCTTTCAGTAATAACATATACTTGTGAATTTTCAATGCACTTACCAAGAAAGTACTGAGTAGTAATATAAGGTAACTACATGGGTTAAGATTAGGTTTAGGGCTAGGTTTAGGACTAGTACCTAGTTATTACCCAGTTATTGTAACTACTACTAAGTCTATAGTATGGACATGCGAAACAGGACTGTAAAATAAAATGGTACCAAAAAATATTATAGTTTAAATTATATTAAATGCAATTAGCTGGATTTTAGAGTGTTGTTTTGACCCACTTAAGTAGATTTTCATATTTTCATTATAGTTTTTAAGAGAGTACTTAAGTTCAATTCAATTCAATTCACATTTATTTGTATAGCGCTTTTCACAATACATATCGCTTCAAAGCAGCTTTACAGAGAATGCATGTCAACATTACAATTTAGAAAATGCAATTAGCTAATAATGTAATAATTTAGGCAATTTATTTACAGTCACTGTTAGCAATTTAACTGAAGGTAGAAGCAATGAGCTCCTGGAAAAATGAATTACATATTAACAATAATTAGGATATATAGAAATTTGGGAATGTGCGTGTTGATCCAGATGTCGCATCTTCTGAAGTCCTCGCAGGAGTTAGCGCCGTCTCTTCAAAGGTGTTGGTTTTCTTAAGAGGCTGGATCCAAACAAGTGTGTTAAGATATGTAGTCATAAAAGTGTCTCACTTTAAGTGCACTTAAGTTACCTTTTATTTAATTAATATTATATTATCTGCAAGTAAGATACTCTAAAGATTTGAAGTACACTTGCAAAAGTAAGATTCAGCTAAGAATTCTTACACCGTATCCTAAACAAGTTGTGAATTTGTTCACACTAAGAGCAAAAAAGCTTTGTCATGTGGAAAATCGCAATAAGAGTACAGATGATCTTGAATTTTGGACCAGTGAGATTTAGTTGTGGGCAGGACTATGCAAAGCAACACGAGAAATAAACATCGAATTTATTGCTTGTTAGAATCTATACTGTCATGTAACAGCTCAGTCTGATGGCCCAGACTATACTCTTCAGTGATATCATCACCACTGCCCTGCCCCCTTCCAAGGAAACACAAGTCTGAGCAAATATCTGCAGCAATGACAGTGAGATCTGGAACATTCCATCCAGATGAACATTCCATCCGGTTTCCATGGAAGATTGGATGGTTGTCATGGTTATCATAACCAGGGGGCAAGATTATTAACTCATCATGTCAACTGTACAGAGCCACATCATAAAGAGAGAGAGAGAAAGAAAGAGAGAGTTAAAAGAGACACAGAGGTCATAAAACAGAGAAAAAAGGTCACAAGGGAAAGATAATAAGAAAGGAAATCTGGACAGAATAGAGCAAGAGGGAGGCAAACAAATGGATATTTCTTAAATATCAGTATTCATTTCCTTGTCCGACCACAAAAATCAGTTGGTTTCCAGTTAAAATCAGGTTAGTTTCAATTGTGCATATTTGCTAAAAGCTCATTTACACTAGCATATAGAGGACATTAATGCTTAAAACACGAACTAAAGCCACAACACCCCAATTTTGATTTCATGGGGCCTTTTAACCTTTTTAGTCACAATGTTAATTTGGCATACTGTTTAAAGGAGAGAACTGTTAGCTGCAGTGCTAATACACACATATGTTTGTTTGTCTCTCTTTTTGTCTCTCGCTCTACAAACAGAACTGACCCATTATATCTAGTTAACATGAGCCAAGTCAATTACTGAGAGGTCACAAGATAACAGAGGCGGGTGAAAATGCCACAGGCGTGTGTGTGTGAGAGAGAGTGTAGTCTATTCATTAACTCAGCCCTGCAGAAACTGGTGTTCAGTCGGCGGAAAATCATCCTGAAACATTTGTTCAGCCCTTTTGGTTTGCAAGATCTGAGATATTTCGCAAAGACAATCCTGTACAGACACAGAAATAACAAATGGTCTGTGATAGTCATTGTTCTCTTGTGTCAGGAGGACTGATTGTCTTTGCTGTACTTGCGTCTACCTTAAAGATGTCATTACAGATCACATCACACACACTTCCCCTTCCCCCACATAAACACATGAAAAAAACTATTCACATTCATTTGTATCAGGAATCTGTTACAGCAATCTACTAGATAGAGGACCCAGATGCAGAATGAGCAAGGGGGGGGGATATGTATTGACAACAATAGACTAGGCACAAGGAGGAAGGTGAGGCATGAAGACAATCCAAACAGTAGGACAGGAGAACAGGTAGGTAAGGATGATGTTGAGAACAGACCCGGGTGATGTTAAGCTGGAGAACTGAGGAGATGAGGCAGCACCAGATGGAATGACAATACTGGAGTTTAGGAAGCGGCTCAAGGAACCAGAGGCTTGGAGCGGTAACTGAAGCTGCACCAGTCTAGCTGCCAGGCTTAGATAATCAGAGGCCAGGGAGGATACGGGAAGCAGGGCAGGGCAGAGCAGGAGCCAACACAAGACTCAAAAAATACATGACAAGACACAAGACAACAAGAGACAATAAGAGCAAAATAAAACTACTAACGATACTATGACTAGAGTAATTACGCAAGGGAGCTGGAACAATCACTGGAGCTTAACAAAGATAATAACAAAACAAGAATTCTAGACTAGATAACAGAAACTTACAAATAAAAGAAAATAAATAACTAAAGCAACTAGGCAGGGAATTCAAGGGAAAAAAGTAATGAATGCTGCAAAATCAGGAACAAAAACAAAAAACAAAACGAAAACTTGGATAACTAGAGTAATAAACTACAGCAGGGAAACACTAGAACTATCAACAGGATCTACTAGAACAGACAAGAACTCTACGTAGCGCAGTTAAACAAAAAAACACAGGCAAGCAAACATGTATGTAAAAGCAATGAATTAGCAAAGACATGAGGGACAGAAGCACAATAGAAAAGGAGCAGAGCACATGAGGATCATGTGAATACAATCAAGCAAACAAGGACTAGACAAGGATGAAATAAGGGGGTGTGGTAACAGGAAACAAGGAGGCAGGACATGACCGACACAAACAAAGACAGAGCCATGTGCTCAGGCATATGACAAACAAAGAAACGTTAAACAAAGACAAAACAGACAAGGCTGTCAGGGCAGGACCCTGACAGTACCCCCTCCAACGGATGCCTCCAGGCGTCCACACTGGGCGAAGGAGTCCAAGGGGGTACGGGGTTAGTTGGGGGCCAAGGAGGTACCAACTGGGAGGGTGGGTGGGCAGTAAAACTTGGAGTACCGTAACACCCAGGGAAGACGGGGGTAGGACTGGCAAGGATGGTAATCAGTCCAACAGGATAGTTAGGGGCTGACCAGAGAGGTGCCGGCTTTGGATCAAGTGTTAAAGTGCCCTGAAATAGCCTCCATGGCCTGGTCAGGAGCAGCTTCAGAGGAAGCAACATGACTGGCAGGATTACTTTCTCTGAGCATTACAGGACTAAGTGGCACTTCAGAGACAGCTTCCGTGACCATAGAGGGTGGATTCTGACACTCTGAAATGTCCTCCTAGGATGCCCCGGAATGGCCTCTGTGGCTCAGAGAACATGACATGACAGACAGGATTGATTTCTGTAGGCACAACATGGCTGGCTAGCTGTTCGGAAGTGGCCTCTGGGGCAATAACAGGCAGACTGAGATGCTCTGGAATGTCCTCCATGGCCAGGTCAGGAACAGTTTCTGTGGAAGTAGTCTTGCTGATTTGAACACCCACCTTAGACATGACATGACTTACAAATGATTCAGTCATGTGTTCCTTCACCAGTGTAGGCATACCTGGTGAAGTGGGCAGCTTAAGGGTTGGTTCCACCAAAGTAAATACTTCTGGAACCACTGGATACGGGACCAACTGAGTCGGGTCCTCCTGAACCACAGGATTTAGGGCCACCTGACATGGGCCCTCATGGACTACTGTACTAGGGGACTCCTGACTCGGGCCTTACTGGACCAATGGGCTTGGGGCCTCCTGACTCGGGCCCTCATGGACTAATGAATTTGGGGCCTCCATGACTTATGGTCATACAGATAAGAGCAAGACATCATTAAAGGAAACTTTAAACAGTCTATTTTTATTTGTGTACACTCACAATAAAAAACTTCTGCTTTTTTTCCTGATGTATGCAAACAGTGTTGCATTACTGCATGTGCCCTCTTCTGAACTAGAGTGTGGATTCTGTCTGTATTTGTCATCTGACTGTATGCACTGAACCATGATGTCCCTACCTTGACGGTTCAGGGTGAATACATGTACCACTACACCCCTATATATATATAGAGAGAGAGAGAGAGAGCCTTGCTGGTTGAGGTAGTTAAGATGCCAGAACATACAGTATGCTAGTAGTGACCAGCAATAGCAAGGAATTCTATTTAAAGCAAGTTTTAAAAATGACGTGGACAAACACAATGTAAAAATCTAGTTTTGCAAAGGTTGCCAGGGAAAATCTGCCATGTGTGGAATGATGGTGAAGTATGTCAGAATGTGAAAACTAAAGAATGTGAGATAATTGCTGGATTTTCACATCAAATTATACTGTGCAACACAAACAGATAGTCAGAGTGAATGACTGTGGTCAAACACAAGATACACATCATGACCCATGAGATGAGAGAGCGACGTCTTTTTCAGAGACATGACAAAATCAACACAATAAAACAATAAGATATTTCACTCCAAACAAGATGCAAACCTCACTCTCGCTCCACAAGACAGCATCATATTTAAATTCACAGAAACAGTAAACGGTCTGTTTGAAAAAACTTACTAAGGTTCGGTATGTCAACTTCATCTAACAGAGTTTACAGTAGGACTAATCATCAGAAAACTGTTGAAGAGGGCATAAAAATGCATTGAAATCTTACAGAAATTCAATGAAAATTAAAATCAACACTGGAGCACTGCATCTGTTTCCTGGAATGACCCTGGTAATGTGTCTGAATGCAGAACTCATCCAGCGTGAATGTCAGAAACAGATGTGAATATGAGGACAACAGTGGGAACTTTCTGCACACGCTCACAAACACAGAAAACTCCATACACATACACATACACACACACACACACACACACACACACAGCCATTAATGTCTAAACCGCTGGCCACAAAAGTGAGTACACCCCTAAGTGAAAATGTCCAAATTGGGCCCAAAGTGTCAATATTTTGTGTGGCCACCATTATTTTCCAGCACTGCCTTAACCCTCTTGGGCATGGAGTTCACCAGAGCTTCACAGGTCGCCACTGGAGTCCTCTTCCACTCCTCCATGACGACATCACAGGAGCTGGTAGATGTTAGAGACCTTGCGCTCCTCCACCTTCTGTTTGAGGATGCCCCACAGATGCTCAATAGGGTTTAGGTCTGGAGACATGCTTGGCCAGTCCATCACCTTTACCTTCAGCTTCTTTAGCAAAGGCAGTGGTCGTCATGGAGGTGTGTTTGGGGTCGTTATCATGTTGGAATACTGCCCTGTGGCCCAGTCTCCGAAGGGAGGGGATCATGCTCTGCTTCAGTATGTCACAGTACATGTTGGCATTCATGGTTCCCTCAATGAACTGTAGCCCCCCAGTGCCGGCAGCACTCATGCAGCCCCAGACCATGACACTCCCACCACCATGCTTGACTGTAGGCAAGACACACTTGTCTTTGTACTCCTAACCTGGTTGCTGCCACACATGCTTGACACCATCTGAACCAAATAAGTTTATCCTGGTCTCATCAGACCACAGGACTTGGTCTGCTTGTCTTCAGCAAACTGTCTGCGGGCTTTCTTGTGCATCATCTTTAGAAAAGGCAGTGTGCGGCGTATGGTCTGAGCACTGACAGGCTGACCCCCCACCTCTGCAGCAATGCTGGCAGCACTCATATGTCTTTTTCCCCAAACACAACCTCTGGATATGACGCTGAGCACGTACACTCAACTTCTTTGGTCGACTATGTCGAGGCCTGTTCTGAGTGGAACCTGTCCTGTTAAACCGCTGTATGGTCTTGGCCACCGTGCTGCAGCTCAGTTTCAGGGTCTTGGCAATCTTCTACTTTACATTGTAGCAAAGTGTCATTTCTTCAGTGTTGTCACATGAAAAGATATAATAAAATATTTACAAAAATGTAAGGGGTGTACTCACTTCTGTGAAATACTGAATAACACATCTATATAATTTAGTATACTATATCTCTTCTTTCTCCCTAACAGTTTCTGACAGCAGTTCCTTTAAGCTTCTCTGCCACTTACGTGCGAGTGTGTGAAAAGGGATGTGTTCGTTTGTTGGCAAGGTGTCCTACTTTTATGTCTAAAATCTATAGCTCCCCACCAGCAGGATAAAGGTCAGTATGAAAAGACACTGGAAGTGTGTGCGTGTGTTTGTGCGTGTGTTGGTGACCTGATTTATCAGTACTTTTTCAGTGCTGAGTTAAAGATTAAATATGAGCAGAAATACACACTGCACATGGCATGCAGAAGAAAAAGAGATATTGTGGCCATGAATTAAGAACTTGTATTAGTTAAACCACTGATTTATCCGTGCACATTATTTTATTTTAAATTCACGTTCCTCGTAATCTTGAATCAGAATAACTTCCTCTCCTTCTTGCATTGACATCTCTTCTCTTCTCTGATGACGAGGGCAGGGCAACCTGTCACTCACATGAGATCCACCAATAGTAAACCACAACCATCAAATCATCTAATCAATTCCCCATGGACAAAATCAAGCCCCGTCCTACATTTGTTCTTGTATCAGAATAATCCATAGTGTCATTGCGTTCATACGTTCATATGATATGGCTATATCGGTGTCCTTATTTGAACATATATTTCATCTGAAGAAGACATGATGAAATATATGTGCATACACGGTGCAGGTTGATGTTTGGAGAAGGAGAATATATGAAATATTTCCATAAAAACAGCAGAGGACGCATTTCAAGGTAGGAAGGCATCAAGGCACGTCCGGATCCAAAGTTAGCTTTACTTCCTGTTTCCTGACATACCTTCCTTTGATCGATTTTTGAAGGCAACACAGATGTATCCATCGCTGCCTATGATATCCCACAATCCTGTGCGTTCCATTCAGTGACAGTTGAGCTAGAAAAATAAAGATGCGTCCGAAAGCATTTTCCACTTTTGATGTCATTTCTAGTGAGAAATTACTACTGTAGTAACTAAATATATAAGTTTGCGCTATTTTGTTGTAGATCATTACACCGTTATGCTGCCTCAGAAGTATGTCCGAAATCATATTTCTATATGCCTATAATAGCATAAAGTAAAAACTGCTATTGACAATTGTTGTTTTTTTAATGAAGCAATAAACAGTTTTGTGAGGTGCCTTCATGTGCAAACACTGCATACAAAGTCATTGCCTGATAAGGCAGCGAGGCAACAAGTCAGCTGCCTAAGTTTTCTGCAAGATATACGTCCCAGTGGGGAAGAAAAGACTAGGGCAGCTTCCATTTCATGCCAACTTTAACTAAAAAGAGGGAATTAATTAATATTGTTTTTTCCCCCTGCATGTCATGTGTGCGGCTCCATACAAAATACAGCAACAGTGAGAAAGAAATAGAGAAACAGAGAAAGAGAGAGGCCAGTCAGTATGATGTGTCATAGGATGTGTTCAAAATCGCCCCCTATACCCTCATTCACCATTCCCTACATTACTCCACTAATATAGTTTACTTAAAGGAATGAATGGAAACGAGTGATTGAATTTGGACGCCGAGTGCCGCTTTTGCATAGTTTGTGCTTGATGTTTAATAATCATTTGAAACTTAGCAAACTGGCAGCTCCAGTGTTAATGAAAAGATTTATCTTGAGCTCTGTCATGCATAAACCTTAATTAAACAATTTAATAATCAATTAAAAAGGAATTTATACCTGTATGATATTACGCTGTAGCCACATCGGACCAGCGGTTTGGAAAATGCTGGATGGATGATTCAGCTGTAAGCACCATCTTCTGGTCACATCGGTTGTACACTCGTTATTGCGGTGCATTGTGGGATTGAATGAGTGCACTTGATAGCGTTCATTATGGTTTCGGACACCACTACAATGGCTGTCCCCTCAAACAGTGCCCTATTTAAGGGTATAGGGGGCGATTTCTGACACAGTCACAGTGATTATGACTCAAACCAGTGTTAATTCTGTTCAGCTGATCATTACATCACTAACTGACATATTGATTAAGTCAGTGAGGAGGATGGAAGAACATCCTCTTCAGGGACTTTATCATCTTCACACAGACTGACAGCTTAAGCTCTAAAATAAACACAGCGTATGAGGCCAATACGTGATACTTCACGCTGTGTTCACTGGAGCAGTGACTGAAATCAAATTGTGCCCCCTCTTACCTTGAAAATAAGATGGATAACATTCACAAGACTGCATATGGCAATTGTTACTATTAAATAGACAAAACAATAACTTACACCGAAGGAAGGACCTGAGTCGTATAGTCATATCTAGAGACTTGTGGGTGGGATCATCTGATTTGGGCAATTTATCAACCACCTAGCGCATGCTAAAGGGCTAAAAACACTAGCAATTCCCTAGCAACACCATGGCAATGTGTGTGTGTGTGTACTGAACTCAGTCACTTCAGAGCAGCTGAAGTTCAGCCAAACAAACCTAAAGACAATAAAATACCTCTCAGCTCTCTGTGGTTTCACACTTACAAGAGAAAAATAACATATAATTTTAGATTTGGGTTAGCACAGGCATGCTCTATATTTATCCACAGAATAACTAAACACCTTCATGAAACACTCTCACATTTCTTCACCATCAAAGTCTCACTGGCCTACGGCCAATAAAACCCGTTCCACAAAATCTATTAATAATCACAATCATATTATATTCTCCACTGTATATACGCACAATATAACTTATTTTAAAAAATATTTGCATTTATACAACAGTTCTTTCTGGTTCTCGAATCTGATATGCGATATTTTAGTGACACCGTTTGCATCACTCCGCTTGTCACGACTGTCTGGCTGAGCAAAACCATTGTAATTTTTACAAACGCTACACTTGTTATACCACGAACTGTAGTTTTAAGGGTTTTTTTAAGGTGAGAATGTAGTTGTTTAGACCTGAAACATGTGACTTATATTTAATTATAGCGCCTATTTTACTATTTACATTTTCAAAGATGCGAGCAGCCAGCGGGCGTTCAGTGCTCGTGTACCCGCCGAGAACAGCTTCACCTCGGCCAGTGCTTCGGGGATTTGCCGCTGTCTTATAGTGGTTAAACAGGAGATCTAATTCACTTTGGCTACATAAAATGGGCAATCTTTGGTGTTATTAATCTATTACTTGTTCCAGAGCAAATCGAATTTAATAATTTAATATTAAGCCTATATTTAACTTACATCCTGTAGAGCACTGCTTTTGTACGTTTGACTGAATTGTACAATAGTGTTTATTTCCTCATTTATAATGGCTGTTGTTAATTTAAATATTGTTGTTCAATTAATATTATTTTATATAAATAATATGTTGTATTTGCTATTGAGAAAGGGTTCATTAGTGCGTAATATGGATTGAGTGAAACTTACATTAATACACCATTAGATGGCGGCAAACTTTACGAGTGAGTCAGTCGCAAGAGACTTTTAAATTGAAAGGGACTTTTGTAAACAAAGGACGTTGTTTTAGCGCTGTATTGGCACTTTTCCACTGCATGGGACGGCTCGGTACGGAACGGTACAGCTCGCTTAAATAGTACCACCGCGGTTGAAGTGTGCCAAACCGATACTAAATGTGACATGTAAACACTGCAGATCACTGATTGGTCAGAGAGAATCGTCACTACCAGCGGCATTGGATTTGAAACACGATACACCAAACTGGCTAGATTTAAATAGCCACTGCAGTATCATTTGTTTGCGCGTCTTTTTTTAAACGGCAGTCGCACAAACTTGAAAAAAGAAATGGCTGTATCGTGGTCAGTAGACGAGGTGCAGACTCGTTGTTAGCCGAGGAGCGGATCCACGGCGGTAAAGGTGGCGCAACTGTAACGATCAGTCTATAATCCCACCCACTTTGAAGCGGGACTAAACTGCAGTGGAAAGGCAAACCGAAAGTAAGCGAGCCGAGCCGTGATGAACCGAGTCGTCCCGCGCAGTGGAAAAGCGCCAATATGGAAAATTCCTTTTTAATAAACTGTAAAAAGGACAAATACAAAGGTCGCTTTCCTCAGCGGACATTCAAACCGATCTTTATAATGGCTATAATATTATGGACATCGACCTGAAGAATGAATGTTATATCAGACAAAAGTAATGCTCGCTCTCTCTCTCTCTAACTTGAGATTTGAATCTGTGGCGGAAGGAAGTAGTTCCTCACAAAAGAGGGTTTTAAAGACACTCCATTGTTATTCCTTATTTATTTACACTCTCCCATGAACCCGACTAACATTCTCAGAACGTTGTGGCAAGGTTCTCTCAAAGTTATGAACAAATGTTCTTCCAGTAACGCTAACAGAATGTTCGTTCAAAGTTATCTGGTGTTTAATAATGTTAGCACAAAAACATTATTTATACATCATTCATGGAACATTTTTTTCTGAAACGTTAGACGATTGTGAAACCACTTTTTTAAACACTACTTGTTTCAGAGAACATTCAAAAGTTTAATTTGCAAAATGATAAAATGGAATGTTCCAATTTAATAAAATGAACAGAGAACATTCAGAAATAACATTTCATAACTTAACGGGAACGTTAGCAAAACATTCTTATAACATATTTTCGTTACACTGCATATCGAATATCGAGTCTCTACGCTCTTAAAATCCTTAAATATTTACAGACAAATCGCATTTGAACATCAGACTGAACATTCAGGTTGATGTGGACAGTCCTACATGTACATACACTGGAACACAGCAGAGTCTTATTGTGTAGTTACTCACCGATATGTCAAATATCTCCTCTGAGTCATCCAGCAGCAGGACTCTGATGGGCAGCAGGCGTCCGGGTGGCATCACAGGCGGTTTGTGTCCGGGCTCCAGGGTGCTGATGCCCAAAGTCTCTGGTGCCCCTAACCTCTGCCCCGCCAACGACATCTGGCCCTGTTCCACCATGGTCTTCCTTACTCAGCCTGCACACACACACAAACATCACAGTCCGTCTTCCACAATGTGAGGAGTACTAACACTGTTAGTGCTTGATTCAGGTTGCCAGCAGTGTATAGGGGCCAAAGCATATTAATGACTTAAAGTGCCCCTATTATGCTATTTTAAAGGTTCCTAATTTTTAATTTAGATCAAAAACACTTTAATTGTCTCATAATATAAATTGTAGCATCAGCTCTTTTCCCACAGTCTGAAACGGTTCGATCAAGGATTTGGTTTCTATAAAGTATAAACCCCGCCTTTTTGAGATCCTGCTCTGCTCTGATTAGACCCAGTCTGTTGTGATTGGTCAGATCATATCTGAATTTCAGCTCTTGATTTACAGTGATACGAACAGTAACGATGGCGTCGGTTTTGCTGTATCAAAGCGGATTTGCTTTAACAGCGTCTTCTCGACATGAACAACACGAACCAAACTCTTCCAGTCTCAGCTACAACTACAGTGTTTGAGGGTCAAAGTTCACCAGCAGCCAATGAAGATCATAGACTTGCATTATGCAAATGTGTTACAAACCTATGCATGTTCAGCAGGAAGTGCGACTGAATTACTGACGACTCGTTCCAGCAGTTCAGAATCACTTCTTTCTTTTAGGAGACAAAAACTCAATTTCTCTGCACTTTGAAACTTTGCAGATCTTTTACGTTCACGAACAGCTCTATTACACGCTACAGGAAAGGTACAATTTGAAAATGAAGAGGTAGTGTATTTATACTGATGGCTCTTGACATGTCTTTTTGGTCTGATGTTATAGTGCTCTCCTCAGACAATGAACCTATTACAGAGATCCAACCTCTCATCTCTCTCCCGCTCAGCCTCTCCCATCATGTTTTCTGTTTATCACACATGCCTGAGCACTGATGTCATCACTTCTAAACCAAGGGTCAACATGAGAAAAAGAGGGGAGGAAATGAGACAGGAAGAGAGAAAGTGAGCAGCTGAGTGAAGTCAGAGGAAAATATGAAACAACAAACACTGATCTCTGTGGATCAGATGACTGTACGTGACTGGTTCTCCTCATTTGCAATAACGTTTATCTAAGTGATCGTCAAAAGAGCCTTATTCACTGGTTTGTGCTCATATTTCCCTCCACAAAATAGAAAAATAAAACACAATAAAATTGGATTCTAATGAATCAAGGTGCATTGTAAAAACAGGGCTGCTTTCTAGTTTATTATCAATAAAACAGCTTCTGGAGAAGCAATAAAGCATGGATCTGCTCTGGGTGAAAAACCAGACCAGTGCCAGACTGCAAAAACCAACTCCATCAGGAGAAACACAGCCAATACCTTACCAGTAGTGTTTAAAATTTCCATTCATTCAGTAATGCCACAAAAGCCCTGGAAAAATCAACGGTTCTGATGGTGATGATGTGAGTACATCTTCAGACACTGGTGTCTTTTGTTTGGCTGGGATGAAGCTGCCACATGCTGAACACATCTAGAGCGAGAAGTAGACTATAATTTGCAAAAAGCCACGATTAAGAAAATAGAGACGATCTGAGAAATGTCTTCCTATAAGGCTTTTAAATGGAACACATTACGCGGGCCTCATCATCACCTTTGTTTACCTTTGATAACAACCATGCAATCCATAATTAAAAGGCTGACCATTTTCTATTACAGAGCCATTCGTGGCTTTTCAACATAAAACCTCGTATAAAATGAATGAAAAAATGTGACGCGCTTTATTCTTCCAAAGCGCGCTTGTGGACACTGCTCGCGTCGCGTCCAGGCTAGACGTCACCTAGCGTTCATTATGACCAATCAGCTGTAACGCAATTATTTTTAACTGAAATCATAAATGGACGTTACAGTGTATTTTAAAACAGCGAAATAATTTTATAGCTGTGACATCTGCTATAACTGTTATTCAGAAATCACGAGCTGGCTTTGATTTAACGACCAGACGTTATTCAAACAAACAGCTTTACGAATACAGTTCATAACACGCAATGAAGAAGATGAGCAGCGCGTCAAAATAACGCTTGTAGTGGCGTACGCGTAAAAGCGGTGTGCGCTGAACAAAGCGCAGGACAGGTCTATTGACGTAGGCTATAATTGCATGGTCTTTATGGAAATATATAATCTCGATATATGCTTTACGCACTGGGCATCATGAATGGACTACTGTAGCAGATCGCGTGTCAGCGCATAATGGAAATATAACGGTACGGAGCTTCAGCAATGTCACGGCAGTTCTCAAGCTCAAATCTGTGGCTAGATTTACCCCTTAATCTCTTCCAAGCGCAGAGCACTGTGTATGAGTAGAACAATCCATACGCTTACCCCGATTAGAAATCCACTGTGTCCAAGCGTGCGTTCGCCCACAAATACGCGGTGATGCCGTGGAGCTGCCCGCCGGAGCCGCTTCAGATGCAGGTTGCTGTGCAGCATATGAGCGTCCTCACAGTCGCCATGTCGGCCGGCTGGAGAGACGGGATTTACACTGAAGGAGACCAGCACAGGTCCAACACACACGAGACGAGATGAGCGCGCATGTGCTGCCATCTGCAGAGTGAAGCAGCATAACACAGTCCAGCGCTGACCTCCTGTCATCCGAACCTCATCAGCCACTGAAGCCTAGAATAGGCTTTTCAGCAAAATTAGTAAAGCAGTTATCAAACCATTGTTTGTAATAATTCATAAACTGTATACAAAATAAATTCTTCTACATGATCTGCTCATTCCAAAACTCCTTTAGCTATACCCAAATGAAGAGGAGGACAAAGTTTTTTTTTTAAGTCTCAAAAATAATAATGCAAATAATAATATTATGTTACAATCTGATTGGTCTGCAGTGAAGCATTGTGTATGGACACTAAATTACACTCTATTCTCACATAAATTGTTAACTTATATCAATAAACTACCGTTCAAAAGTTTGGGGTCGGTATTTTTTCATGTTTTTAAGTCTCTTCTGCTCATCCAGTCTGCATTTATTTGATAAAAAAAAAAAAAAATACAGTAACACTGTGAAATATTACTACAATTTAAAATAGCCTTTTTTCTATGTGAATGCATGTTAAAATGTAATTTATTCCTGTGATACTCCAGTCTTCAGTGTCACATGATCCTTCAGAAATCATTCTAATATGCTCAATTTAATGCATCTTTGCTAAAAAAAAAAAAAAAAAAAGTATTCATTTTTTTCAAAAAACAAAATCTTATGAAAGTTAATGCATTTTATATCCATCACTTTGTTTGGTTACGAGTCGAATAATGTACATACTTTAGTCAGCAGGTAATTTTCGCAAAAAGTAAATAAATAAACCCTTCAGGGTGATGCACACATGCCAGGATATACACATTCACACAATGACAGACAAAATGAGAAATGTCTTTATGGCATTTATAAAGCAGGACTGTTCCTGCAACAAGTGTGCTGTAGATCACGTTCAGTACACAAGCAGCTAATGATGTGTGTGAGCGTCTTGATAGATGATGTGCGTCTGTATCTTCCCCCACTAACTATTTTTGGCCAATCAAATCACTGCAAATTAGAGTGTGAAATTGGCAGCATGTGTTGCCATGCGGTTGCCATGACAGCCAGCAATAAGTCTCATGCTGGTGTCCTCACACGAAACGTCTGAATCTCCCCCTCACCGCTCTTGTGTCCTCTGTCCATTTCCCATGTCCTGTCTTGGCTGTATTTCCCTGTGTCCCGGTGTCCAGTGAGTGGGCAGAGAGGAAAATATTTACCCCAGAACACAGCAGCTCACTGTTCACACAGACTTCCCTCCGCTGACACCTCCACACATGACAGTTTATGTCTGTGCACGGAATAATACTTCATACTGAATCATAAAGGCTGTACATCTACTTTATTTTAGTATGTAGAGCATGCAAAATATTTTACAGTATATACTACAAAAGGTATGTAGTATGCAATGATAAATCTCTTAAGCTTTAGTATGCTACACTTTTGTCACAATCTCAGTACACTATAAAAATATATATTTTGCAAATAAAGATTATTGTAGTATTGTTATGGAATATAGACTCATTTTATGTAGGCACTCATTTTAACAATGTCTTTACTACCTTTCTGGATCAGAAAGCTCTCGGATTTCATCAAAAATATCTTAATTTGTGTTCCGAAGATGAACAAAGGTCTTACTGGTGTGGAACGACAGAAATTATTGACAGAATTTTCATTTTTGGGTGAACCAATCCTTTAAAAACAGCAAGGTCTGCTTATACTTTTCGACTCTCTTAGAAGAAAACAAACACAACTCTAGAGGTTTATTTGAAACAGTGGCTAAATTAAAGAGAAAAACTGCTTCAACAAGTTCAGACATGTCCCAACACCACAGCAGAAATGGCTTTAGGAATGTCTTTACTTGCAAGACTGATACTATTAGAGAGAAAATTATAACCATGCAACCATCTGCTACAGTATTGCATCAGACGTTGTGCTGTAAACCCCCTGAGGAACAATTCCACTCATTCTTCACATAGCAGAGCAAGAACTGTCGAAACTTGTTAAATCATCAAAATGTTAGACCCTATATCGACTATTGAAAGAGATGCTTTTTTTTATATATTAAATATTAATTCATCATTGTCATTAGGATATGTACCAAAAATCTTTAAGTTAGCTGTTATTGAAACTCTTATTTAAAAAAAAATAATAATAAAAATGCAACTTGTTCATAAAGAATTAGTTAATCAAAAAATTATGTCTGCATTAGTGGAATTGCATTGGCATGGTTCAAATCTTACTTATCGTACCGTTATCAGATTGTAGTAGTAAACGAAGAGATGTCATATCGATCACAAGTTCGATATGGAGTACTGCAAGGCTCGGTACTAGGACCGTTGCTTTTCACTCTGTACATGCTACCCTTGGGAGATATCATTAGGAAGCATGGCGTTAGTTTTCACTGTTACGCTGATGATACTCAGCTCTTTATTTCTTTGCACCCTGATGAAACTTAGCCATTCACAAAATTAAAGGAATGCATAGCTGATATAAAAAATTGGATGACTAGTAATTTCCTACTACTAAACTCTAAAAAAACAGAGATTCTAATTATTGGAGCAAAAACCTCTGCACGCAATAACCTAGAATACTGTCTAACACTTGATAGCTGCTCTGTTAAGTCTTCGTCGTCAGTTAGGAACCTGGGTGTGCTCTTTGATACCAATCTTTCATTTGAAGACCATGTTTCTAGCATCTGTAAAACCGCATTCTTCCATCTTAAAAATATATCTAAACTACGACATATGCTCTCAATGACAAATGCAGAACAGTTAGTTCATGTGTTCATGACCTCAAGGCTAGATTACTGTAACGCTCTACTGGGTGGTTGCCCTACATGCCTAATAAACAAACTCCAGCTGGTCCAAAACGCAGCAGCTAGAGTTCTTACTAGAACCAGGAAGTATGACCATATTAGCCCAGTTCTGTCAACACTGCATTGGCTCCCTATTAAAAATCGTATAGATTTTAAAAAGCACTAAATGGTTTAGCTTCCCAGTACTTGAGCGAGATCTTAAAGCATTATACTCCTTTATGTCTATTCCGATCTCAGAATTCTGGCCAGTTGATAATACCTAGAAAATCTAAATTAACCGCAGGCAGTAGACCCTTTTCCTATTTAGCAAACTCTGGAACAGTCTTCATAGCATTGTCCGGGAAGCAGACACACTCTGCTAGTTTAAATCTAGACTAAAAACACATCTCTTTAACCTGGCATACACATAACACATTATCACATTTCTATAAATTCAAACCCATTAAAGAATTTTTAAGCTGCATAAATTAGGTCAACCGGAACTTGGAACACTTACTACACCTGATGTACTTGTTACATCATAAGAAGAATGACATATACACTAATATTAGTCTGTCTGTCCCATCCTTACCCTGAGGTTACCATAGTCAGACTTGACTTAAACAGCAGAAGAACTGCCACATAGACATAATTCCCATCTTCCTCTGAGCCAAGATACAACTACTTGTTCAATTCTCAGCCCATTTTCACATGTACGACATTATTTTATGCCTCATTCTGACTGTATACTGAATTATGGCCACTACTTTGGAGATGGTAAGTTATTTGAATATGTCTCATTTGAAACAACAAAAACATTCTTATTTTGTGAAGAAAAAAGAAAAAAACTACATGATAAGTTTTTATTGATATTTTTAAACTCAGCATTATAAATTTAGGTAACATTAGGCTTATTTTTGCAAATCAGCAGATGCAAGACTGTGTAATAATACTAAAATAGCACTACCATTACGGATCCTATTGTAGAAATGTGCTGCTTGCCATCAGTTTAAGTAATTTGATCACAACTAATTTCCCCCAGTATGGAGACCTTGTCCATGTAAAATAAACCAGCTTTTATTAGACTACAGATATGACTGGAGTCTCTTTATGTGAATGTATATCACTTTAAACAGATTTTTCAAAAGTACTATTCATATTTTTGCGAAAACCCTTAAAGTCAGTTTAGATGGATAGCATCTGCTAAATGTTACGTAACTAACTTGTATCTATCACAACCAAACAATTAAACAGCCATCAAATAAACAAAACCTGCCTGATGGAAAACAGAACCGGTCATGTGTGCAGATATTCAAACAGCACTTTATGACACAAACTGCAGGAGCCGCTTTTGGCCTTAACTGTAACATGTTCTTGTCAAATGTTTCTTATTTATAAAGCGGGAATACACTGTATGGACAAAAGTATTGGGAACCCTGACCATTACACCAACAGGACTTTCATGACATTGCATTCTAAACACACAGGGACCTATTTTAACGACCTAAGCACATTGTCTGGAGCGCATGGCGCAGGTGCATTTTGGGCGTGTCTGAAACCACTTTTGCTAGTTTAACAATGGAAAAATGGTTGGCGCGCCAGGCACATGGTCCAGAAGGGTTGTACCTAGTGTCTTAATGAGTCATGGGTGTGTTTTTGGAGTGACGTGCAGTAAACCAATCAGAGTCTCATCTCCCATTCCCTAACGCATATTACTAACGCGCCCTTTAAATAACAACAACAACAAAAATACTGTGCCATTGACTTTAGACCAGGTTTTTGTTGGTCACAGCCATTTTCAGTTGCCTCAAAATCACAACACGGCAACAATGCCCCTGAACACAGCTCCTTTTCAGTCCAGCACGTCCATGGGCGAACAGATGGGTGTGAGTGCATTTGCTATTTAAACAATATAGGCGCTAGCTGTGAAAATGATAACTGCGTCGGGCTGAAACTAGCAAAAAACACTTGTGTCGTGCCTGGCGCCGCATTGCTCTTGGGTGATAGGGCCCATAGACATTAATATGGAGTTGATATAACAGCTTCTCGAGAGGCTTTCCACAGGATTTCACAAGATTTGGGAGTGTTTCTGTGGGGATTTTTGCCCATTCATCCAGTAGAGCATTTGAGAGGTAAGGCACTGATATTGGACGTGAAGGCCTGGCTCGCAATCCTCATTTCAGTTCGTCCCAAAGGTGTTTCGATGGGGTTAAGGTCAAGTTCTTCCATACTAAACCATGTCTTTATGGACCTTGCACTGGGGCACAGTCATGCTGGAATAGAAAAGGGCCTTCCCCAAACTGTTCTGACAAAGTTGGAAGCATAGCATTGTCCGAAATGTCTTGGTATGCTGAAGCATTAAAGGGGACCTATAATGTCCCTTTTCACAAGATGTAGTATAAGTCTCTGGTGTCCCCAGAATGTGTCTGTGAAGTTTCAGCTCAAAATACCCCACAGATCATTTATTATAGCTTGTCAAATTTGCCCCTATATGGATGCAAGCAAAAACATGCCTTTTTGTGTGTGTCCCTTTAAATGCAAATGAGCTGTTGCTCCCAGCCCCCTTATTAGAAGAGGGCGGAGCTTTAACAGCTCACGCTTCGGTTGCTCAACATCAACAAAGCAGGAGAATCTTACGCAGCCAAAATGAGGATCGTTTTGCCTTACATTGTTCAAACCGGAGTCGGACACTGATGGAGAGACTCAGGAAGAAGTTACAACTTTTAGACGTTTCTGAATGGTTAAAACCCGTATGGACGCCCACTATGCATAGCGTACCTGCTTGCCAAAACAGAGTCATAGACACCAAGCTAACGTTTATGATTGCTATCAAATGCTGTTAATGGTCATATATTTTTTCCAAAATATCGCTAGGACAGAAAAAATCCTTTTTTTAGCAACTTAGCTTGCCAGGGTCAACTTGCAGGTCATCCAAGCTAACGAGACTCTAAATAGTGTTCGGTGCACGTCTGTGCAGCCAACGACAGAACAGTTAGCATGCTTTGCTCCAACTTTGCCATGGCTTTAGAACTAGTACACTGTTTTCACTTGCGAAAACAAAATGGCGGCGCCATGGGTGGAAACATGCAGATTAAGGAGTTGTAATGTTATAATAAGATCCACTTTCCCTTCACTGGAGGTAAGGAGCCTAGCCCAACCCGTGAGAAACAGCCCCATACCATTATCCGTCCTCCACCAAACTTTACAGCTGGCACAATGTAGTCAGACCCACCCATTAGACTGCCAAACAGAGAAGTGTGATTAGTCACTCCACAGAAGACGTTTCCTCTGCTCCAGAATCCAGTGGCAGTGTGCTTCACACCACTCCCCTCTGATGCCCGGCATTGTACTTGGTGATGTGAGGCTTGCATGCAGCTGCCTGGCTATGGAAACCCACTCCGTGAAGCTCCCGCCGCACAGTTTCTGTGCTAATATTAATATCAGTGGAAGTTTGGAACTCTTCATCAGTGGAATCAGCAGAACGTTGGTGACTTGCACCTCAGCACTCGGTGACTGGTTCACTTTATGACTTTACGTAGTCTTCTACTTTGTGGGTGAGTTGCTGCCGTTCCTAAACCCTTCCACTTTCGAATAATACCACTTACAGTTGACCATGGAATATCTATCAGCGATGACGTTTCATGACCTGACTTACATCACAGTACCACGCGTGAATTCACTGAGCTCTTCAGAATGACCCATTTTTTTCAAATAATGACACTATCATCCATATGGTGTATGTTTGGACTGTGTGCGTGTATTCAAACATGGAAAAAAACAAAACAGAAACTGCACTGCAATGTGTGTCGGATGCACTTTATTTAGGTGCCAAACAAACAAATAAACAAACAAAAACAAAAAGTGTCACCATTCAGTCATTCAGAAGAGTTGAGCACACGTCCACATAAAAAAATATAAAATCAATACTGACTCAGAGCTCTCTATTCAAACACATACACTCAGAGACACACACACACACACACACACACCATCCATCCATCCATCTCCATAATCTCTATATGTTCAGCCTTGAGATCAAAGCTCAAGTCCAGCCAGGAGGAGGGAGCCAAGAAAAACTGGCAACCTCTGTACAAATGTATACATAGTCAATCAATAACCATCATTATCAATAAGCCATACAACCACAGCAGAATAAGGAGAATGAGTGCAGAAAGAGGCTGAGACGCTGAAGAGACGAGTGAGAAAGTGGTGGTAAAATAGAGAGAGACAGAAAAAGAGATGCGTCCTACAGTGCCATATGTGATACTCCGAGTCAAAACAGACTTTCGCTAAATTAGCAAAAGTTGAGTGTGTCCAGATGCGTCAAACATCCCTCACCCGTATGACCCGTCCAATCGGTGACCGGGACTGCATTCCATTCAACTCTGGGAGCTGATATTCCTACTGGAAAAAGTGCAATAGAAAGTCTCTTGAAGTTGGATTTCTAGCTTGGAAACTCACGATTGAGTGGTCAGCAAGATTTACACAGATAAACATTCAACATTTAAGCAAATAAAATGCATCAAGGAGACAAAAAGTCCAACACTGCATGATAAAACATGTTTAACAAACATATAAAACAAAATAAATGACTCTTTCTGTGTTGATTCCCAGTCGAACACTTGTTAGTGTTGTAAAGCATTGTGTATTTTCCCCAGTTTTGTTTGCTTACGTCATCTTCTGAACATCTGGCTCTGAATGGAAGCAGCATAAAGACAACAGCTCTGTTCCACAACCTACTGAGCTGCCTTACAGTTCACCTACACGGACAGCATCCTAACTGAGACAACCTCATCAGGGACTGACCAGGAACTTTCTACGCAGACATTAGTTGAACCTGATTTCACCAAGTATGATCAACATACCAATCAACCAATCAGATTTGAGCGATAAGTTTACAGTTTATGTCATGTTTAGCTCACAACCAGGGTTAGGTGCTTCTACATCAGTTATTCACCTATCATTTCCCTCTGATTTTAGGAATAAGTTATGGATAGGGTTAGGTTTAGGATTAGGGACTTTTTGGTCAAGAATGTTGTTCCAGGACCAACAAAATATGTCTTACATGGTGAAATCATGGTGACTGTAGACATCAACACTGACTGGCTAAACGATTTGGGAGAAAAGATTTTTTTTGTGAACAGAAATCACAAAGCGCTGTAAGAAACTTCACTCAGCATACGGTTATCTCTGTGTCGGCGGAGCGCGTTCTCTCATTTAAACAATAATATTCACATGCTCAAGTGAAAGCGGCTCCTCAGCCTGGCAACAACTTAATTTAAAAAAAAATACCGTCTTTCCGTTAAATTGCATTTAAATAAATAATCGAATATTCGCTTTTATGAGCCCAAATATTTAAATACAGTAGTGGTGTGCGGTGGTCACAGACAGACACGGAGATGCACTTTTAATTTCCCAAAGCTGATTGCTCACTAAAAACCTCCACAGTCCTCATGTTTTCAGGCCATTTCAAGTTTGATTTTGATGTGACAATGCATGATGGAGGCATTGTCTCCTCTCACGTGACTTTCCCCCCACTCATTCTCAATTACCCCACCACACTCTTCACTTTAGGACAGTGGTTCTCAATGTAAACGAATATAAATGCGGCCCACTATATGCCGATCACAATTTAAAAAAAAAATATATATATATATAGTTTTACAATTTATTTTTGTTTTTAAATTAAAATGGATTAAACAAATATAAATCTGAGCTATAATGTTTTGTTTAACTGTCATATAAAATCATTTTGGTGGGCATTTATTGTTTTTAGACAGGCGCAGACCTATATGTACTTACGCAATTACAGTTAACAAACACTTACAAGCGAGCGCTTTGGCAGAATTCCAAAAGTAGCCATTATTTTTGTAAATTTAGGGCTCAAAATAGTCAAATTTGTTATCAGAGGAGAAAAATGAAATGAGGAACATACAATGAAGGCACACATGCAAACAAGAAGGGTCGTAGCATCAGCAGCAAAGGTAAAGAATGGAAGAATCAATTTGCTGTTAATGAGCGAGATGGGCAGCCTTCCCGTCTGCTCTGTAGTAAAGTAGCCTACTTGACATTTGCAAAACCTACAATTTAAAAAGACGTGAATTCGATGTGTTCGTTTGATGTAGGCTACTTGTATTTTAAATCAATAAAAATAACCGCATCAGCGCACCGCGAGCTCGCGGATCCGATGCTGCGCGAGGGATTGCGACGTGTGCTTGAATGCTTGATATTGTCAGAGACTGTAATTACAATGCGATCAATGTTGTTTATAAAAAGAGCTGAGTAACATTTGCTTATTAAGGTGTTTGTGGGATTGTTTGGTGACTTACGATGCTGTTGAAGAGAGTTTACAGTCGTACAGAGTTGAATAGCTACTTAAAGTGACTGTATACAGTTTGTGTATGTTCATGGAGAATTATTATCTGATTACTGTGAAGCTAATGTCAGTCAGTTTGGTGGAATACATTGTTTGCAATATCTAGGTATAATAATGATAATAATATCTGCTAATACCATACCATTAAATCTGATTGGTTTACATTGGTGACGTCATATGTAAATTATATGCGGCCCGTGACACATGCAGTTGGACCATTGTGCGGCCCACTGGGAAAAAAGGTTGAGAACCACTGCTTTAGGGGGTCTGTTTAAAGTCAATGGGATCAGAGGAGGCAAACCTCCCGCTGTAACTTCACCTGCTGGTGTCGCTGTTGGACACTGTTACTTTATAAAAACGAGTGGCCGTTATACTTTTTAATGTCACATTTTGTAATATTTGCTTTTTTTTGAAGAGACACTGCCTCCCTAGCCTCCTTAGAGGAAACACCTCTGAAATACAGTATTTTTTTTAAAAAAAAATGCCCATCCCTAATTTCAAATAATTGTTCCGTCTGTCTGTGCACCACAAATACTGATGCTTATGTGAAGCTCACACACTTGGATTTGGAGAGTTTGGCATTAGCATGTTGCTAAGCTAATAAACATGATACTCTACTTGCATGTGCAATGCATAAAAATACATAGAACACACATATTACAAAAAATAAGTATATTTAGAGTCATCCGCTGTCTTGGAAGATTTTTTTCATATAGTAGAGCTCATCCGCAATGCATTCTGGGAACGCAAAGGGGACATGCTTTTATGTTGCCTTATGGTGCATTCAAGTTAAGACGGAAAGATCACATTTACGAGTTGAACGCACATGAACGCCACCACAATGTTGGAAACGTTAGTGGGAAACTCACCGAGTTGTTGGTGTGTCAGCGAGACACAGCATTTAGCAGTGACATTGTCAGGCTTTTTATTTACAACAAACTAAGTTAATTGCCTGTACAAAATATGATGAAATATAACAATATAATATGAAATGATAAAGTTTAAAGTGGCCACCTGATGCACGTTGTTTGTTCTTCGTTTTTGAGAAGTAGACTTTAAAAATCTTGCTGTATTTTTGTGTAGTTAATTAAAAGAAGGTACACTGCCATCTTGCTCCAACGAAAGTGACATAGTAAACACAAACTTCCCAGGAGGACTTGAACGCACCATCAAGCGTAAAGTATACTTCAGTTTTGCATTTGCATGCCACCGAAAGCAAAGTATACTCCATTTGCTAGCGTGCACAAGCACTCGATACACGCGCACAAAGTTTTGACTGATAAAAATGTCCTTGTACTCTGTCTATTGTTGTTGTCGTCATCTCCAGTAGTTCGTTTTTGTTATCCCTTTCTTTTCGCCTGTGAAACAATGGGCCAAAGTCAGTGTCGCCATCTTGCGGAAAAACTAATTAGTGCAAAAAAAATTCAGGAGCATGTGTGAGCAGAGCGTACGGAGTAACACGGTTAGAAAAATCAAGCTGTGCGTGTACAGTACGCATGTACAATGCTGATGGTGAAATCTATGTCACGTAAACTGTACGCATACACAAGTATGCATAAAAACCGAAGAGTACTTTGGGCTTCAACATTCTGTCTAGGTAGGCATCTAACTAGGTTTTGAAACAAAGCTGTTTTTCTACCTCTGTATGAAACAGAAGATGATTTTGATGATGATTTTAAGGGATCTATTTCCTTAATCAATGGACAATAAGAAAGTCGTCATTAAATTATTATATGGCTATATGAAGCACATGGCTAAGAACACTCTTATTCTCTCTCTCTCGCTCTCTAACCTGGTGACAAATTCAGATAAAATCATCAATACCATAAGACCAAGAACGTAAAAGTCCAACTCCTCTCCACTGAAGGATCCTGCTTAGACAGGAAGCGTGAAACCTAAGGCAAGTGCTCTTCCTGTGGTTGAGTCAGTCAGAATTTAAAGTGACAAAAAAATCCTCAAAGTTACTGTCAGTCTGTAGATAGAGAATGACGGAAAACCGTCGACACTAGAAGGTCCATCAAAGCTACTGTAATGTGAAATGTGTGTGTGAGAGTGTTGGGGGGTTATTGTATATTGCAGGAAGAGCAGCACGGATCGTCTTTATCCGGCTGTGCCGCGTAGTCCATCTGCCGTACGATCTCGGCAAAGAGTTCGTCCACCATGGTCTTGCTCTTGGCGGAGGTCTCGATGAACGGACAGCCCCACTCCTCCGCCAGGGCCTGCCCCTCCCTCACAGACACCTCCCGCTCGCTCTCCAGATCCACCTTATTCCCCACCAGGATCACAGGGACCTTCTCATACCTGCAAAACACATAACCCGTCTCTATCAGAACCCTCAAACAGTATCAATGCCAAACAAGTGGACACATCCCCTGTGAAAAAGAAGTATACTTGAACATGAGCTTATTTTGAAACATGTTTGTATTTGGGCTCATAAAAAAAAACAAAAAAACAAAACGAATATTCAATTATTCCTTTATTTAAATGATGTTTAACAAGAAAGATCCCACTTTTTTAATTATTACAGGGATAGTTCACCCAAAAATTATCCCATGATTCACTCACCCTCAAGCCATCTTCTTTCAGACGAACACAATCATCATTATATTGGGAGTTATATTATAAAATATTCTGGCTCTTCCAAGCTTTATAATAGTAGCACTCCTGATTTTCAAGTCACAAAAAGCACATCCATCCATCATAAACGGTATCCATACGGCTCCAGGGAGTTAATAAGTAAAGCGATGGGTTTTTATAAGAAAAATATCCATATTTAAATCTTAATAAACTAAAATAACTAGCTTCTGGCAGATTGGCCTACGCAAGCCGATTTACGCCAAAAGAGTAATCTTTGACCTGACACATGACGCAATGACAAATGTGGAAGCACAGATGATAGAACAAAACATCGATCATGAATTAGAAGTCTAAAACAAGAAATGTCTGTTCAGCTTTCCCCTCAAGGCAAAAGTCTTTACCCACAACCACTAACCATGCAGCGGGGCTGAGGAGGGTGGGGTTACTGAAGCCACACCCCTTACAAACACTCCTTGTTATTAGCAAACCACAAATGATATCAGTTTAAAAGTACTTCCAGAATGACAGCCTATACTGGCCTTTGATTCTCACTGTGAGAAACTGGCTTGGATGTTGTGGGTTGTATCCAGGGTGTTGCTATGTGGTTATATACTAGCCCAAGTCAAAAATTCTGGTCTGTAAATATCATGCTGGTTTTATCATCCAACAAGCAAATTCAACTAATCGCACAATTCTCATCAACAACAAGCATCATTATCTGAAGCATCACTGATGTTTGTAGTTAGTGCGGGATGAGTTACATGCCAAGTTTATTTGGTTTACATCTGCTTAAGGATAACATTTACACTTGCTTTCTAGAATCATTTGTTTTAGTCATTCATTTCACGAAACCCTCAAGAGACAAAACTCTCTCACTCGTCCTTCAACAAGAACAAACAGCGCTGCGGTGACAGACGTCTCTTACTCCCACTACCTCTCCCTCATTATGCATCGCTTTTACTGTGTGAAATATTTATGCCATTCAATTATTCAATATTTTCAGAGAGGCATCTGCGTGAGAGTGCAGATCTATATTATTTGCGTGGGAATGTGCGCTAGAGATGATGTTGTTTGCAGATCTGTATAAATATATTTCTAGTCCAGATGACTGGGTTCAGGGTGACTGTGAGGTTAGTTGAAGTGTGGAGTTACACAAGCGTTTCCCACCAGTTATTAGGCATTTCTGGCTGGAAAAAAAATTCCGCCATTTTGGATTTTTTGAAAAAACTACTTTTTTACCTGATCGGAACCAAACCAGTGCAGAACGATTCTCTGGAGATGGGATATCAATTTTTTTAATTTTGGTTCACGGTTGCTAAAATGTTTGTGAGGGTGGGGCCACTTTTACTAAAATGGCTAAAACTCGTGAATGTAATGAGATATCACCAAACTTGGTACACATGTGTAAAAGCTCAATCTGAGGTCACAGTCACAAAAAAAAAAAAAAATTGGCCACTTGGTGGCGCTATAACAAAGAAAAAACATGAAAATAGCTATAACCACACAACTGTTAGTCCAATTTAATTGAAAATCGGCATACAGTGTCTTGGTCCAACGTGCCATGACTGTTTATGAAGACATTGGCGCATCTCAAAAAACATGGCCGCCATCGGTCAATGAAGTTTGAGCACCTATTAGACAAGATTAATAGAGACCGATCAGAATGAAACTGGGCGGGATGTGATATCAAGTTTTAAGAGTGTGTAAATGATTGTATATTACGCAAAGTTTTGCACATGCACACGATATGCATATCATATGTTAATTTCAATTCAATAATTTTGCCTCAACTACTTTTGCAAGCTTGTCCTAGGTTTTTTGACCCGTTCCGAACCAAACCAGTGCAGTACAGTTCTCTGGACTCTCTAGATAAATAATTATCAAAAAAAAAAAAAATTTACCCTTTGGATAGCTATAACAGGGTCATTTAGAAAATGGGCGTGGCAAAATATGCTCAAAAGCCTAAAAGTCCTAAACTCAGAACTTCATGAAAATAGGTGAGCACATGTGACATATGATTCTAAACAAGCATGCAAACTTTTTTGGAGGTCGGATTCCTATGGTAAATTGCCTGTATTGGCTGTAAATGGTCGAGATGGTTACAGGCTTGCTACATAAGATATCATACCATTTTACGCATGTGCTTAAAGGGCCTTGAAGTGCTTGAACCCCGATAATTGTTGCTCGCAGCTATATTTTTATTGTGCTTTCTTTTCTTCACTGACCGTCCCTGATAAGTAATGTTCCTATAGTTAATGGATTGCCTCTGGATATTTTTGGATATTCTTCCATAATTGGGAACCAACTCTAAAAAATACTAATAAAATCCATAAAGAATCTACTAAGAATGTACAAGGAAATGTCCCATTTTTCAGTAGGATCTTAACTGATCCCAAACTATAGTTCATTTTTTATGCATATGCAAGGGTCAGCGTACAACGCGCATGATGCAAATGTCGTCATCAGGAGAGTGTACGCACACCACCGGATCTTTGTAACTAATTTTTGTACTTTGTACGCACGGGTCGCACATGCGCATTTAATCGTTTTTGCAGTAATTCGTTTATCCACAAGGTGGCAAACGTGCACTGGGCGCGTCGATTCACAATGTAGTCAAAGAAAAACTGCATAAACAGAACAGACAGGAACGCATGCAAGCTACAGCGACAATGGAGGCCTACATAGACGAGAGATTGTGTGAAGAGGTTAGAAAGTACCCTCATTTGTACAACTATAGCATGAAAGAGTACAAAGATACAGGCGAGAGACTGTGCACGTACACTAGCATACACATAATAAAAACAAAGTATACCCAGGGCTTTAGGGAATTCTTATGCGTTTCCATTAGAATCAGTTTCAATTTATGACAAAATTCCATTAGCAATCCTTTAGGATTTCTGACTAGGGCTCATGTTTGTGTGTGCTAATGTTTGTGACTGTGTGCAGTTCTCTCTTATGTGTTTATGTACCCCTGCTGCAACTCAGTAAACCACAAACTTATTGTTTCTCACATTTTATAGCCTCTCACTGGCACTGAATGCATGAAACAAGCACTGGTTTAAAAACTATAAAATATTGTGTTAGTCACATATTCTACATCTGCAAGACAATTATTTTGTTTTTCAGAGCTAGTTACAACTGCTGCAATACATCCCAACCATTTGTAAATGTCCGTGTTTGCTTCATCAGTAACACTTTCCTCCTACAGACCAACCTCTGATATTAAAAGAACAGATAAAACACATTTTATCTATGTAAAATGCAAAAATAAAGTTATTAGATTGCATTTCAGAAATAAAAAATGCGAAATGTTTTATTTTTTAATACACCCACCTCACTAAAGCAAATTTCAGAAAAATATAAAATAAATAGCATTTTAGGGTGTTTCTCATGCTTTTCTGACTCATCTGAAGCCTTACAGTTCTCTAGATTCTCCACTTAAAGTGGTGAAAATCAAATTTTTTATGTTGTTTATATGTCTACGTGGTGTTTTTAACATTTAAGACAAACCATGTGCAAATTCATCAGTCAACACCATTGCTGAGTATTGCATATCATTATCAGCGAACTAGCAGGGGAGTCTCAAGAGAAGCCAGGTTATCTCGGGATATTTTTCTGTTGATATGAAAAATCATGTAGATTTAGCAATATAGCAGGTGTATGGTATTTATTACGATGTTATAATGAGCTATATGCCTTTCTGAGTTGCTTAAAGCGTTTCTAAGGATATTGCTAGTTAGTCTGTCTCTGAGATGGTGAACAGGAACATGGTTTGTGTAACATTAGCAACACATTATTAGCTGTTTGATAACATAGCCAAGCAAAAGGCGATGTTTTAAAGAGCGATACCATTGTGCAGCTCAGCAAGTTGACCGAGCGGATCTCCGAGCCTGTGCGATTGAGTGGAGGCGGGGCTAATTAGCATATTCATAGACCCGCGTATAATAAATGAGGCAAGGGTGTAGAGTTATTTTAATTTCTCTCACAGGAAAAAAAAAAATGTAATTTTGGTGATCAAAGATGAGTTTTAAGGGATAAAATGATTGACTACAGGGGGACTTTAAGTGTTATTAGGGGAGGGATTTCTCATTCTAGAAGGCGTCTGATTGGACAAATAAAGATCACGCCCCTGAGTGCGAGATGAGTCATCAGTATTTTATTTTATATTTTAGCCTGAAAGACTTCAAAGGCTATTTACATTTCTCAAAGCTCACGTACATGGACTACAAGTCACAACGCTGCCATTTTAAATCTCAAACACTTTCTAGAACATCATCAACTGTGATTTGTTTGTGTACGTGTCACTAAATCATTTTAGTGTTTGCTAAACACGTGAGAGCAGCATATAGCCTATCTGAAGTGCATCGCACCACTTGTACATGAATCTTTCATGCAGACGTGAAACACTTGGATGCGGCACATCACGGCTCGAGCAACAGGCCTGTGAAGGCCCAACAACACTCGAGAAGAGATCACACTACACATGCAACATATTTTAATGTCATTTTCACCGGGGAAGAAATGCCATGTCATCAAAAGCAAAGCTCCGATACATTAATGGGTCTCTCTCACCTCTTGACTCGGATGATCTGGTCTCTCATGGGTTTGATGTCCTGAAAGCTCTGCTGGTTGACCAGACTGTAGACCAGAATGAAGCCCTGCCCGTTTTTGATGTACAGGTCCCGCATGGACGCGAACTGCTCCGTGCCCGCCGTGTCCAGGATCTCCAGCACCGACGGCGACGAGTCCACCTCGATCTCCTTACGGTAGAAATCCTCGATGGTCGGGTCGTACTTCTCAATAAACGTCCCGGTGACGAACTGCACGGTGAGGGCGGATTTACCGACCCCGCCGCTCCCGAGGACCACCACTTTATACTCACGCATCTCTGAACAGATCGAACAATCAAAATCAACTCACACGGCACTGACGTTCATGTTTAGGGCGTTTAAACGAGTCTGTCCGCGGACACGAGCGCGCCTCGCACAAAGACAAGCTTCCCGCAGCAGCGCTTCATGATCACGGAGCACCGGCGGCCCACACGCGCCTATAATTCACAACGGGGGACGGTTGAACAGAGGCTATCACCAATAACTTGTGCTTTTCATCTACTCAGCTCACCATCCTATAGAAGTAAACGAAGACTGCATGGAGAAACCCAGTAGGCTGCCTCCGGTAACGGCGGATTGAAACACGGTCCGTTAAAATCAGATCATCTGAAGCGCATATTCGTGTTTCCCATCTGTGTGTGCTCTCTCCGGTCTTCATTAATACTCTAGCACACCGCCATGCTCACGGGTGGGGATCCTCCGCTCCGCCGCCCCACTCTTTAGAAGCCCGACTCATTTCGGCGAACAGAACAGTTCGCTCGAACGAACCGGTTAAAGAACGACTCACTGATTCTTTTACATTATGACGCAATTAGGTCGTCACCTGGTCCTCGAATTTTATGTCCCACACTGTAAAATGTCGTAAATAATACATAAATAAGGTTTTGAATGATTATAATAACTCATAAATCGTAAGAATAGCCTAACAAATTTATTAAGATCAATATGGTTCTTGCAGACTGAGGGTTTCTTTGTTTACCTCTTTGTACTTTTCCACCCTTCACTTCGCTTTGCTTTGTATTTCAAATGCAGTGCCGTTTATTCTTGGCAATAAATAATAATAATAATAATATACAAATATAGCTATTTAAAGGTAGCACTGCTTTAACATGATACAGGCTAATTTACACATTTTTTAACAATATACACTGCAAAAAAAAAACATGGTTGCTCCCTGAAATATAGACTAGGCCTACTGCATTTCTAACTAAATTAGAGAGTTAATTTTAAGATATGTATCCCAAATTGCTACTGTTGCAAAATGCTAATATATTCATTGATTTTTGGGAGAATTGGAGTTGTTATATCCTTTTAAAGTTTTCACTGAAAAACATAGGCTGTTTATCTTTCTGACAGTAATGCTGTAAATTTCTTTGTTTTGCGTTCCCATTTTTATTCATAATTACTCGACACTTTGACTAGATTTGATGTCTTTCTTGCTGAAAATCTCTTATATAAACACAATACATTTTCAGTTAAGCCTACGGTAATTTCACGTAGGTCTATCCCAGTTCGTTTTACTGCAGTCATGGCTGTAAATAAACATTAAACAATACTAACGTTCACTTCACTACATCTCACGGCCGAAAAGTTCAATGAGTTGGAGAGTAGAATCGATTGAGTACAATTTGTGAAGGAATCAAAGGATCCGACTCAATAGGACGATTCGCTCACGAACCAGACATTTTTACGCCTCTTCCAGCTCGGCTTCCGTACAGACAGACGCTCTCGTCGGTTAACGGATCTGCGAGGTGCCCAATAGCCGCGCGGCTGCCTGAAACCGCGCCCACAACACCGCACAGACCAAAGCTGAGTTTCCGCTTGAGTCAAAACCAGCCGGTTGTCCCTGACGTAAGAAAATACTGGGCAAAGAACCGGCTGCGCGCGCACCCTATCAAGAGTTGGGTGAGAATGCGTGGATGCTGTTGCTATGGAAACTCGGTTAACAGTGTACACGTAGGAGGTTAAACTCGTTAACAACAGATTTCACTGACATTCAGTGCTGTAAAATGATTATATGGATTACATAATCAGATTCCAAAAATATAAGTACTTGTAATTAGATTATATTACATTTTAAAATGCTCATAATCAGATTACAGTTACTTTTCATGAATTGCATGCTTGCATATTATTCACACAATGGAAATTAATTATTCATGATTTATTGAATCTCCCTAATTCTCTGCTTCAGAAATGTAGGCAAATATGCGATATTGTGACAAAATGAGAAATATAGCACAAATCCAAATAAACTATTGTTTTATTTTAATCAATATACAGACTAATCCCATTCAAGTCTATGTGATAAATGAGTTGGGACAAAAGTAGTCAGAATACATTACTTAAAATGTATTTTGTAATCACTAACAAACTACAATTTTATATTTGCACATATACACATAGTGACGCGGCTGTAGTTTTGTTTTTCAGGACATATCAGCGTTTGCTTGATACATTTATCTTAATATAATATAAAAATGTCGAATCATTTTTGTGCACCAATGCGTGTTCAGTTACTCACTTAATATGCTTATTATTAGGCTATTTATTAATTAACAGTTAATCAAGTGTAAGAAATTACATTCAGTTGGTTTTATTATTCACTAATGCGTACTTTAAATTAATATAATTCGTATATACTTAGGATAATCATTACTGACAGTTTGAGAATGACATCGGTTCCCTTACCGAATCGAACTTTAGTTCCAGGTTGATGATGCAAGACGCACAATTCGACAGCATGTCCGACTCAAAAAGACGGTTCAACCATTAACACCATTAACTTAAGTGAATGAAAGGCAATAATCAGCGTTTACACAAGTTACTTTTTATTTGAATGTTTCATATAACACTGAGTTGTTAGAAACGAAATGCGTAGAGACATCAATGTTCGATTACGTAAGGAACCGATGAATCAGTATTTGAACCGGTTCATTGAGTCCGTGGAAATGAATCGGACTTTACAGCACTAATGCAAAACACAAATCAAACATAAAAGACCTGAAGAGATTTTACATCACAGTTAATCACAGTGTGTCATGATCTGTAAGTTTCAAAGATGAAGATAATTTTAAGGAGAATAATCCACATGCTTAACAGTAGCTGACCACCGAACAGCAACACAAGACGAACATACACAGTGATAACAAACTGAATGGCAAACAGGTGTGTGATAATTAATGAATTGTCATGGCAACTAAACAGGAACAGGGAACAAAGACGAGCAACCTAAAAGTCCTTGATAAAGAAACCGTAACACATTGACAGCTATAATATTCAACATGTTAAATGGGACCTATTATGCCTCTTTCACAAGATGTAATATAAGTTTTTTGTGTCCCCAGAATGTGTCTGTGAAGTTTCAGCTCAAAATACCCCACAGATCATTTATTATAGCTTGTTAAATTTGTCCCTATTTGGGTGTGTGTCCTTTTAAATGCAAATGAGCTGCTGCTCCAGAAGAGGGCGGAGCTTCAACAGCTCACGCTTCGGTTGCTCAACAACAACAAAGCTGGAGAATCTCACGCAGCCAAAATGAGGATTGCGTTCAGCCTTACATTGTTCAAACCGGAGTCGACGCTGATGGAGAGACTCAGGAAGAAGTTACAACCTTATTAGAAGAGGGCGGAGCTTTAACAGCTCACGCTTCGGTCGCTCAACAACAACAAAGCTGGAGAATCTCACGCAGCCAAAATGAGGATTGTGTTCAGCCTTACATTGTTCAGACTGGAGTCGACACTGATGGAGAGACTCAGGAAGAAGTTACAACCTTATTAGAAGAGGGCGGAGCTTTAACAGCTCATGCTTCGGTTGCTCAACATCAACAAAGCTGGAGAATCTCACGCAGCCAAAATGAGGATTGCGTTCAGCCTTACATTGTTCAAACCGGAGTCGACGCTGATGGAGAGACTCAGGAAGAAGTTACAACCTTATTAGAAGAGGGCGGAGCTTTAACAGCTCACGCTTCGGTCGCTCAACAACAACAAAGCTGGAGAATCTCACGCAGCCAAAATGAGGATTGTGTTCAGCCTTACATTGTTCAGACTGGAGTCGACACTGATGGAGAGACTCAGGAAGAAGTTACAACCTTATTAGAAGAGGGCGGAGCTTTAACAGCTCACGCTTCGGTCGCTCAACAACAACAAAGCTGGAGAATCTCACGCAGCCAAAATGAGGATTGTGTTCAGCCTTACATTGTTCAGACCGGAGTCGACACTGATGGAGAGACTCAGGAAGAAGTTACAACCTTATTAGAAGAGGGCGGAGCTTTAACAGCTCACGCTTCGGTTGCTCAACAACAACAAAGCTGGAGAATCTCACGCAGCCAAAATGAGGATTGCGTTCAGCCTTACATTGTTCAAACCGGAGTCGACACTGATGGAGAGACTCAGGAAGAAGTTACAACCTTATTAGAAGAGGGCGGAGCTTTAACAGCTCACGCTTCGGTTGCTCAACAACAACAAAGCTAGAGAATCTCACGCAGCCAAAATGAGGATTGCGTTCAGCCTTACATTGTTCAAACCGGAGTCGACACTGATGGAGAGACTCAGGAAGAAGTTACAACCTTATTAGAAGAGGGCGGAGCTTTAACAGCTCACGCTTCGGTTGCTCAACAACAACAAAGCTGGAGAATCTCACGCAGCCAAAATGAGGATTGTGTTCAGCCTTACATTGTTCAGACCGGAGTCGACACTGATGGAGAGACTCAGGAAGAAGTTACAACCTTATTAGAAGAGGGCGGAGCTTTAACAGCTCACGCTTCGGTCGCTCAACAACAACAAAGCTGGAGAATCTCACGCAGCCAAAATGAGGATTGCGTTCAGCCTTACATTGTTCAAACCGGAGTCGACACTGATGGAGAGACTCAGGATGAAGTTACAACTTTTAGACGTTTCTGAATGGTTAGTGGATAAATTTATGTAGTTGCTGTGGAGTTGATTCAACTCATTGACTAGCATGTGTCGTCATGTTAATCTTTTGTGCAAATCCAGCGTTGAATTGACCCTCGTTTGTGAAGCAGTCCGGCGTAAAATGACGGCATGACAACATGACAACAACTCTTCTCTAAAGCAGCCCAACATGGCCTCACCCCCTTTGTTGTGTGCTCTAGGGGGCGGGGTTTATGTAAATCTTAGGGTTTGTGATGTCACCAACCCAGGAAGAAGCTCGTTGTAGTCCCTACCAGCTGCTTGTTATAGTCCTTAAAAAGCGATTTCTGTAAAATAAAATATCTCTCTTTGCATTGAACTCTGAGCGTCGTAACTTTGCAGATGTTGTTTATGCTCAAACAGCAACATTACACACTAACTAAAGTTAAAAAAGTGAAATCATAATCTATTAAGGCTTGTGTACCATAAAACATACAATTTAGATTTCCATTTTTCACTTTCCACTTTAAATAATGTTAGTTGGATTTATGTGAAACGGGCTTCTAGACAATCAGCAAAGCAAGTAATGTGTTGATGGTTGTTAAATAAATAGCAACATTAGTACAGTATGAACCCTGTTGGGCTTTCATTCATCTCACCTTAGGTCTAAGAGAAATCTGAGTTATTCCCAGTTTACTGTAAGGACAAAACATGGACTTGAACAACCAGAGTGGAGAAATAATAGAATAAAATTCTACACACCCACTGGATTATATAGTATAACCAGATACAAAAATACCGTAAAGAACAGTATAGAGTCACTGATGTAATTAGATCCTCTGGCACATTTTCTCAGGTGTGCCACTCTTCTGCTGCAGTATGGCAGACAGTAGGTGGCGCTGTTGGTGTAAGATGTGAGAGAGCAGCTTCTAGCGATCAAACATCCATGAAACACTGCAGTGATCCTGCATCACATTCATCAGAGAGGCTGCAGTCTGATTTACAGTAAATGATGTTGATCTTCCGCTGAAGCTCCAGATGTTCTTCAGATCATCTCGGCTCACGTATCGCTCAAAAATGACAGAGTGCTGCCGAGCGCTAACAATTAATGTTACATTTTCACCTAAATTGGATACTGTAAAATATACTACTGTTCTAAAGTTTGGGGTCAGATTTTTTTCTAAAAGAAATGAATATTTTTATTCAGCATGGACATCATCAAAAGTGACAGTAAAGACATTTATAATGTTACAAAACACTTCCGTTTCAAATAAATACCTATTGTTTCGATATTTCCACAAAAATATTAAAAACTGTACTGCTGTTAAAGTTACTGCTGAATGTAACTAATGTATATAAAAATGACACATGTAACTTTAAATGTAATGTTAAATAACTCACTATAGTTAAAATGATAATCAAGTGCTTTAGTATGTTAGTCACATCAAAATAAGTGTACTTCTTTAAAGCACAATAGATTAATATGAAATAAAACATGATTTAAAATGTACTTTAAAGTGAAACATTTAATTTGACATAGGCCTATTACAAAGTGCACATTTGAAAAAGTGTGTCATGTCAAGTGTCTCTCTTCAAGTGCACGTAAGTGGCCTTATACTTCATTAAAATTATATTTTCTGTAGGTACAGATTTAAATGTTTTAAGATTTAAAGTACATACATGCACACATGCTGTACAGTAAAGCACTCTTATTTTTCACAAGCGAGTTAAAATGTCCGGCAGCAAAGAAAGTTTAAGAGGGATTTATCTTAGCTTTGTAGTAACTTTTTGTTTATGTCATCTATGTACATCCCAAATAATTAGTGCTGTCTGTGTTTTGCAGTACTCATGAGGCAAATGTTTAAATGGAAATGCTCCCAGACGACGTCTGATAGCGAGCGGTGACATTTCAGTATGTAGTTTGTGAATATGGCGCAGGGTTTTGAACTGAGATGCTGCACGCTAAAGCGATACAACTGTTAAGTGAATCTGTCTCTGATGGACTGCAGCCATTAAAGCTCAAGTGAAGGGTGGATGGTGAAGTACCTTGTTGATGGATGGTGTGGCTTCAGCAATTTGGCACTGGATTGATTCTGCAAACAGCATCAGGCCAAGAGTTTAACCTACAGCAAGCCGGTGCTTCAAGTGAAGGAATAAACAAAAAAGAAGCAAAAAAAAACAAATAATTTGAGCAGTGAACAATAAGCAAGGTGACTAAATATTTAACCGAGCTTCTACATCCAATAAAAGTGTAATAAGAAACAACATATTATAGTGTAATTATAATAATTTATCCATCATTACTTCTGGATAAAAATAGCGCAGACACTGGACAAAGATGAAACTCTCTAGAGCAGTGTTCGGCAATAAGCGGTCCGCGGGCCAAAACTGGCCCGCCAGCAATAATATCTGACCCGTGCCCACGGCCAGATTATTTTGATAGCGGCTGGTTCTGAAATAGTTCTTCGTCTCGTGGTGCCGTCTATTATCACCAGACACGAATTTCTGGACTACGTCAGAAACAGAACGGGGAATCCGTTTACTGTCGGGAATGTGTTGTGTCGCAGTGTAGACAGTATTACTGATTATAATGGGTTCTATTATCATTTGAGGCGTCGCATCGCGCCGCTCACGTCCGGTGAAGACACTGTGTTATATTCTTTGAAAACAGCGACAACTTTGTTGCAGATAAGACACACCGGCTTTGCATTCACAAAATAGGTAAGATGAACACAGTTGTCTTTCCAGTCTTCTTTGTATGCCCTATTTTCGCTGTCAACTTTCCTTTTGGACTCTTTGATAGCGCTATTTTCTCTCACCAGCTAGCTTAAATGTTAACATCACTCTGCACACGATGTAAAAGCATACCTCCAGCACGCAAACAATTTAAATAAATGCAGTACGTAAGGATGTCAAGGAATAATAGTGTAAAAGTAGGCTACTTCAAATAATTATTACAATAAGTTAGGCTCCATTGTGTAATAAGCAGATTAAAATGATACACATTCATTATTCACAATATGGAAAGAGGAAATAAAACATAGTTCGTTAGGAGCATGACTATTAATGGGCGTATTCAAGTCCTCTTTTATTTTTATTTTAAGTCCTCTTAGTTATTTTTTATCCATTCTGCATCTCCCACATATGTGTTTTAGCAAGGCGGTCTGTGTTGCAAGTTGGTGAATGAAGATATTTGCCAGGTCACTACTCTGCTTTATTAATTTATCCAGTGTAAAACCCGGACACCGCCACACAAATGTGGCTTTTGGTAATGACTGTCCTGCTACAGGATTTAACACAGAGTAACCACTCAATACCAGTTACAAAAGACCCTGTAACAGTCTGTCACAGGCAATTCTAGTTGCATTTTTCATCAGTTAATTTAAATTATCCTTTGACTATGTTCTGGCCCGCCATCTAGTGGCGAATTTTTTTTTTTTGGCCCGATGTCAAACTTAATTGCCGACCCCTGCTCTAGAGCACGTGTCGACCGACACATGCTATCAAATGGAGTATGCCGTGAAAGGCTACGTGTTCGACATACGCTAGCGTGAGTATACTTTGGGCTTAATTCGCCAAAACATACATAGTTATAAATTGCCATGAGATTGTGTTGAATGAACCAAAACCCACAAAGACACTGACCATGTAAATAAATATACAAACAATAGGGGGAAAAAATTACAAACTATTTCCATGTTTTTCCCACAAAATTAAGTTTTACTATCTATGGAAAGTTAATTTGAGAGAGTCAAAGCATGTGATGACTTGGCCGTTGTCGACATGGCAGCTCTTGGGTGTGTGTACAAACTTACGCTTAGTGTCAGCGTGTGAGCAGGTGCCTCTCTGAGACTGCCGACATCACGCACAGCAGCCAGTGTCACTGACCCACAATTCCTCAGAAACAACAGCCTTTTACTTATGATGGTGTTGTCATGATCACCAGCTGGAGTGCCTTTGATAGCCACCAGAGGGCGCTCCAACCCAGACTATTGTCATTCTGTCATGAACTGCTCGAAGACGCAAGGGTTAAAGGATTAGTTCACCTCTGAATGAAAATTTCCTGAGGTCATCCAAGATGTTTATGTCTTCCTTTCTTCAGTTGAAAAGAAATGAAGGTTTTTCAGGAAAACATTCCAGGATTTTTCTCCATATAGTGGACTTCACTGGGGTTGAAGGTCCTGATGTCAGTTTCAGTGCAGCTTCAAAGGGCTCTACACGATCCCAAATGAGGAATAAGGGTCTTATCTAGAGAAACAATCTGTCATTTTCTAAAAACAAACAAACAAATTATATACTTTTTAACCACAAATGCTCATCTTGCACTGTGATGCACCACGCATTACGTAATCACATTGGAAAGGTCACGAGTGACGTAGGCAGAAGTACCGATCCATTTTGAAGTTGGAGGAGAAAATGATTTTTTCGCCCTACCGCGGTTCTTCTGCCTACGTCGTGCATGACCTTTCCAACATGATTACGTAATGTGTGGCATGACCTATTGTTTCGATCGATAAGACCCTTATTTCATGTAGGTCATGTAGAGCCCTTTGAAGCTGCACTGAAACTAACATTTGGACCTTCATCCCATTGAACCCCAGTGAAGCCCACTATATGGAGAAAAATCCTGGAATCGCTTCCTGAAAAACATTTCTTTTCGACTGAAAAAAGAAAGGCATAAACATCTTGGATGACATGGGTTTGAGTAAATTATCAGGAAATTTTAATTCTGAAGTCAATTAATCTTTTAAGCATCCAAATGCAGTATTTTAGTAAAAGGCTAATCCGAAATCATTGTCTTAAACAGGCAAAAGGTCATAAACACAAGGCAAACAGTCCAAACCATAACAGGGCACAGACAAACCATGTAAGACAGGCAAACATGGTCAAAACCCAAGGAACAGAAAACCAAAGGAACAGAAAACCAAAGGAACAGAAAACGTCTTGGTTATGACTGTAACCTTAGTTCCCTGAAGATGGGATGAGATGTTGCGTCGAGAATGACGCTGTGGGAGCGCTCTGCACTATTGCGTCGTGAAGCACCTTTGAAATCAGTCCAATGGCATGACGGAAGGTGGATGACATCATGACTAGGAAGCTATAAAGCGCACCCAGACCAAACAATATCAGCTTCTGATAGGCCGAAGCAAGTCGATCACAGGCACGCCGAAAGTATGGCAGGGTTCCCTTTCAAGGGAACTCGCATTGTGTCGAGAATGACGCTGTGGGAACGTTAATACCCACACAGCCATACTGACCAGTGCCTCTCTTGTGTGAAATCATGCGAGCACAGCTAAGACAAAGCAACTGGGACCCAGGGGTGAAGCCCAAATCTAGGTTGTAAAACCTGACGAATGTGTGTGGAAAGGACCAGCCTGCCGCATCACAGACCTCCTATAGGGATAGCCCTATTAGAAGGCTTCCAAAGCTGCCATACTCCTTATCTGACGCACCACCAATGGGTTTCTCCCCAAAGACACCACCCAGAGGTGCGTGGTAAGCAGCTAGGCCACCACGTAAACCCTTGGAGTGGAAGGGGACCACCCTGCAGAGAATCGATTCTGCAGAAATTCCAGCACTGTACCAGCCGGGTAGTAACTGGATCCCGCTGATGATTTACGCCAGTTTCCTTGTGCAAGGAGCTCTAAAGTTAGCGTGATCTTACAACCTCAGTTGAGAGACCTGAGTCCATGAGCTGGGCCTCCTCAGAGGCCAAACCATTACTCCATTACTCTGCTCTCCAGAACTCCCGGGAGTAGAACGATCAGGGAAACCATGTACAGACGCAGCCTCAGCCACGTCTGCACCCATATGGGCTCCACCTCCTTGGGGTGGAGTCTCCATTCCCCGGGCCTCAGCCCGTCTCGACAGGATGTCTACTCCCTAAATCTGGTACCTAGGGATGTAGAGCCAGAGTCATCATCACCAGGCAGGTGCCAGGATAAATAACCCGTCCACAGACTCTGAGCGACCAACCATGATCGCTTCCCAGCCCGTGAGGGAAGCATCTGTCATATGAGTTATGTGACGACAAGGAGCTCCCAGCACAGGACCCTGGGACAAGAACCAAGACCTCTTTCACATAACCAAAGTATGAAGCACCTGCGCGTAAACTTGATCATGCGGAATGGGTTTTCTCTCAAGGAAAACCCCTTGGTCTTGAGCCACTACTGCAAAGGTCTTATGTACAGCAGGCCAAAATCCCGTTGGACGCAGCTGCCATCAGACCAAACAGTCTTGCAACTGTTTGACAGCGAGTGACCGGCCTAGTTATCTTGCTCATGGCTGTGTAGATCGAACCAATACGAACAGGAGAAAGACGTGCTTGCATCGTCATCTAATCCCACATCACGCCTAAAAAAAGTGGTCCTCTGAAATGGAGAAAGACCACTTCTCGCTGCGCTCAGCCTTAACCCCCCATACTTCCATGTGGGCAAGGATGACATCTCGATGCCGGTCCGCCATCTGCTCACATGCTGAGCCAGAAACACGGGGTGACAAGACTAGGCCGAAAGGAAGAACCTAGTACTGGTATGCTTTGTCCCCAAAAGAAACCTGAGGAACTTCCTGAGTTGAGGAAGGATGGAGTATGCATCCAAAAGATCTATCATGACAAACCAGTCCTCGGATCTGATTATGTCCCAATTCGCCTCAGAACAAGATCAAAAACTCCTTTTTTTGGAACGATAAAATACTGGCAGTAAAACCCAGACTCTGTCATGAGGAGGAACACATTTTAATGATCCTCTTCCCCAGCAGAGTTTTATCTCCTGTTCCATAACCAGAGCCTGCTCAGGGCCTACCACTGAGGAAAGGAACCCACAAGTGCTCACTGGAGACCGCTGCGCCCTGAAGCATGCAAGGTGGCAGGGTTGGCAGAACAGCCCCCTGAGGGCACCGAGGGGGAAATGGGCACCGTGTAATGAGGTGTAAACCACTTCCCCACGGAGGGGACTGCCTTCCCACAGCCTTCTTGGAGATAATGATGGTCCTCGCATCCATTTTACCACCAGGAGACTTATACAAAGAGAACCAGCCCCTTAAGACTGGTCTCTGGCATAACTTGAGTAGGTAGTTCAGTGCCCTGAAGCAGATGACCGCCAGGGAATGACCGAACTAGAACTCGCCGGTGCGCCCTGAAGCACACAAGGTGGCAGGGTTGGCAGAATGGCCCCCTAAGGGCACTGAAGGGAAATGGGCACCGTATAGTGAGGTATTAACCATATTCCCCCAGAGGCCAAGAGAACCAGCCTCTCAAGACTGGTCTCTGGTATTACTCAGGCGACTAATTTGGTGCCCTGAAGTGGCGAAGGAACAGCCAAATTGATTGCTGTGAGACCCTCCACAGAGGGGGTGAGCATCCCAGTGCTGCTACGTTTCCGGGCGGACACTGAAAAGGCTGACAAGAGACCACTGCATCCCGAAGCACACGAGGTGGCAGGATTGGCAGAATGGCCCCCTGAGGGCACCTCGTTCTTGTCTGTACTTGTGTTCTTGTGGACTTGTGAAGCATCATCAGTCGCTGCCCAAGTACTGATCCAATTCAAAGTTCACATCTAGCCAAGTACAGTTCAAATCCCCGGATGTGTTCTTGATCCACCCCTTTTATCGAGGATGCATCAAGAGGTGACTTGTGCGGACTTGAGACAGCCAGGTATCCCAGAATGCATCTCGCACTAACCAGCAAGCGTCAATAGTAAAGGAGAAAACCCGCATAATTTAAACATATTACTGTTATTATGTCATGACATGTAGAGTTTTTCAGGTGAGAATGTACTGGTTTAAAGCTCAAATTTGTGGTTTATTGATAAAGATAGCGCCTTTCTGAAAATTTGATCTGACGTTGTCGGAGTTGTGAGATCCAGACGATCACCGGACGCTCAGTGCTCATGTATCCATTAGAGTACAGCCTTACCTCGGCTAGTCCTTCTGACATTTGCCGCTGGCTCTGATGTCTCTGTAGCGGTTAAACATGATATAATTTAAAATCTTTGGTCTCACGAATCTATAATTTGTTCCGTGGCAAATCGTTTTGGCCGAGGGCAAAGTGAAGTTTCATAACTTTATATATTTAGGCTATTTAACTTTACCGTTGTAGCCTAGTAAAGCACTGATTTTGTACGCTTGACTGAATTGTTTGCTATATTTCTTATTGTATATTCTTATACCTTTTATAATGGCTATTATTGATCATTAAAACTGACATTTAACAAAAAGAGACAGGGTTATGTTATTTCATAACAGATTGAAGATAATCAATGAACGCGTTGCCTGAACCACATTTGTGAGGCTATTAATGTTTTGTTTGTTTGTTTTTTAAATTAAACGAAGGGGTTTTTTATAACACATTTCGTTTCATTGTTGCCTAAAATATATACAGAGATAACCGGAGAAGCGAGCTGAGTGACATTATCAAGTACGCTGCTGTGCCACTTGTGTTCTCCCGTCCACGGGAGTTCGTTCTCCTGAGTCGAACTTGCCAAGTCCTAACTACCAAAGACGTAAGTCTGAACTTGGTATTTGCGAACTTGGTATTGAGAAACACCTGTAGTGTGAGCTAAACAGGCTAATGAGACGCAGCTGTCAGCAATCAGGGATGATGAGACAGAGCAATGAATATGGGAAATGTAGTCCTTGAGGGAATGACAATTGTCTGGGTTTGAGCGCCCTCTGGTGGCTATCAAAGGCACTCTAGCTGGTGATCGTGACAGGTGTATTAGTCACTGATAGGTAAATGCTCAAGTGTTTGTTGAGACGATGTCACTCAAGCAGCAGTATAACAGATGATACTGTCAACCCAACATGTTCAACAGCACTGATGCTGCAGGGACCAGAGTATGGATGAAAGATGTGTGTGTTGAAGGAATGGGGAAATAAGCATGTGCACTGGAAACACAAGAGCTTCTGAGCGTTACAACAATTATTCCAAAGAGAATCTGTAGGGGAAATACAGAAGACACATCTAATTAGCTTATCGCTCGCAAAATATGAGCCTGCTGTCAGCTGAGGCCCATTTCCTGTTTGGATCCTGTTTATACCAACCAGAAACAATTCAATATTCATTTAGTAGAGACTTTGATGCAAAGTGACTTGCAAATGAAGAGAAGCACAAGCAATTTATCATACAGGAGCCAACAATGTTAGCAGTACTGTAATATTGAATTACATGTAAACTAATTGAAAATGAATAACACACACATACAGTATATACAGTACATGCATGACACACACATTTCACATTTCGGTAAGCTGTTGTCTTGAATGAACAGACCAGCATGCCTGCACACAAGTGTATTCAGTGTTTTATTTCTTAAGCTTTTAAATGGGTGACCAGCGCTGGATGTCGCAGCATGAAGAGCATGAACAGAAACCATTGCACCTACAGTTTTATCTTGTCAGCTGACCTTACTCTGTCTTGCTGTATTGTGTTGTGTATTTGTTTACTGACTTTTATGGATTGTATGGATGATGCTGCTCAGTGTATCATATGTGTGTGAATGGTGCATTTAAGAGCATACATATTTTTTGGGTTCTAATTTTTATATAGATTGTGTATATATTGTCACCATTTCCTTAATCCCATTAAAAACAATATCCTTCTCTCAATGCAAATAAAGTAATGCCTGAATTGTTTTTTCCATGCAAACTGACTGCAATGCACTCATCAAAAGAAGCCGCTACAGCATTTATTTGTAAACTGAATATGTAATGCTGAAATATTAATTCAGGAGAGTTTGTAAACTCACTAGATGTCCATCTTCTGTTCAGAATGTTAACCCAAACTAAATGACAAAAATCCTCATTTATCTTACACAAAATGAAAAGATAAAGAAAATCAAATCTGATCACCTACTTATCACTGCCAGTAAAACACACAACTGCATTTTATTCACTTTCAACAAGCTCGACAGCCTTGCGTTATCAAAATATTATTATATTATATTATATTCCAGGAGAAATATAAGTGGCACTAGACCTTAAACAATAATTATTTTACGTTTATGTGAAAGGCCATAATACTGTCAAGACACTAAGGAACACTGAGACATTAAAGGGTTAGTTCACACAAAAAATGAAAATTCTGTCATTAATCACGCACCCTAATGTCGCTCCACATCTGTTCGGAACACAAATTAAGATATTTTTCACAAAATCCAATAGCTCAGTGAGGCCTCCATTGACAGCAATGTCACCGAAACTCTCAAGATCCAGAAAGCTACTAAAGACATATTTAAAACAGTTCATGTGAGTACAGCGGTTCAACCTTAATATTATAAAGCGACGAGTGCGCCAAAAAAAACCCAATATTCAACAATATCTAGTGATGGGCGATTTCAAAACACTGAAGCTTCGAAGCTTTACGAATCTTTTGTTTGGAATCAGTGATTCGGAACAGATGATTAATGACAGAATTTTCATTTTTTGTGTGAACTAACCCTTTAATGTCTCAGTGTTCCTTAGTGTCTTGACAGTATTATGGCCTTTCACATAAACGTAAAATAATTATTGTTTAAGGTCTAGTGCCACTTATATTTCTCCTGAAATATAATATAATATAATAATATTTTGATAACGCAAGGCTGTCGAGCTTGTTGAAAGTGAATAAAATGCAGTTGTGTGTTTTACTGGCAGCGTGTCAAACTGCTGAAATCACGTGACTTTGATGCTCCGAATCACTGATTCGATTTGTAGAGTTTTAAGAAAGAAAGAAAGAACATTTTCATTGACATTCTTAAAATTTCCCCTCTTGGAAAAACAAAAAGCACTGTAAACCATTTTTTTTTTTTTTTTTTTCAATTGTTGTTTTTATAAGTTCATAAAAATTGCGCAGTGCCTCTTACAGCCACTAGAGAGAGACAGTTGTTCACTTCATGTCATGGACTTATTTGTTTATTTGGATCCCCTTTACTCTATTCTTCCTGGGGTCCCAGCAAGTAAATGTGACAGATGGACTGTGCTCTTAAAGGACAGACTGATGCAGTGTGTGATAGCCATTTATGTGTTAAGATTAAAGTATATGTGTGTGTGTGTGTATCCATGCATGCACAGGCCTGAGGCCTTTGTCTTTGCAAGCACACATGTAAATACGTGAACATGAACATGATGAAAATGCTAAATGTTTTTGGTAACGCTTTAGATTGCAGCCCGGAAAGTACTGCGTAATTACACTGAATTTACATCATAACTTTCGATAATTATAGTGTACCTATAAAGTAAGTACATGTGAGTATAGGGGAACAATATGTAAAGTTTTGGGAATAAAGGGGTAACAACCAGGAAAATAATAAATTATTTATACTGTAAGTATTTTATAACTAAGGGGTACTTATACTATTATGATAGACAACAATCTTACGTTTGGCAGCCATTTTGCGATAAAGTGCACTGATTAAGTTGTTTCAAGGCAAGTAGAAAGAACTATTGCAATGATGTTTAATACATGGGGAAATATACTTTTGCTTCATGTAGTTTCAGGGTAGGTGATAAAAAAACGCAAACAATCTGATATCACTGACTCTGAAACCTTTATTTGAAAAACAACTTAATTACAAACAGGTCTACAACACTTATTATTATTTATTCATTTTTTTAAATCAACTTTTCATTTCAAATTCTAAAGTCCTGACAGAAAGTAACACGTTTTGTCCCTTTTTGTTGTTGTTGTTGTTGTTGTTTTTCTTGCTTGGCTTCCTCCTCCTCTTGTTTCTCAACTGATGAATCTTAAGAAGGAATCCCATTAAAAGAAAGTACAGTACACCCAGACATTTTCTCATGGTTCAGGCTATTCATCTTTTCGCTTCCAGCTGTCACCAGCGCCTGCGTGAGTCGACTTTGCGTTCGACGAAGCTTATTATAATGAGCAACGTGACGCTTTCATGACGTTCTCGCGAGAGATTCATGTGAAACTCGCGCGAGAACTGCCGTCTCTGTTATTCTGTTTTGTTTGTTTCTCATTATCATTATCTGTTATTATGTGTATTTTTTTGTGAGCATTAATAAAAAAATAAATAAAAATAAAAAACTGACATCCGCGTGACTTTTCGCGTGAGTTTCTCGGCACGCTTACGTCACGCTTCAAGTTGCATCAAGCATGAACTCTCAACCCTCTCGTGCACGCGCAGGTGACAGTTGGTCGAAAGTTTAAAATTGTAAAATATTTGGTATTTTTCTTACAAATACGTATTGTATGTTTAATAATATTTCCCCATGTATTAAACATCATTGCAATAGTTCTTTCTACTTGCCTTGAAACAACTTAATCAGTGCACTTTCTCACAAAATGGCTGCCAAACGTAAGATTGTTGTCTATCATAATAGTATAAGTACCCCTTAGTTATAAAATACTTACAGTATAAATAATTTGTTGTTTTCCTGGTTGTTACCCCTTTATTCCCAAGACTTTTACAATTATCGAAAGTTACGCTGTAAATTCAGTGTAATTACGCAGTACTTTCCAGGCTGTAATCTAAAGCGTTAACAAGTTTTTCTTATTTTCTATCCCCCCTATTCATTTTCAATGGATGGTCATTTTTGACCAGTATAAGCTCAGATCAATTATTGCTCACACAGGGTATTACTACTTTGGGGAAGTCAGTAAGTTTTAGTCCAATGCGATAAAGCATTTTCGGGAACACAACATGAGGGTTAAGTTGAAACAACACATTATTACTTATTCTAATGTTGAGTTTTAAGTTGTGATAACTAATCGCGGCAATAATATTTCTTCAATACACATGTTGTACACAGTGACACCAAAAAGTATTCAGACATTTAAGTGGTTAAAGCGTACACTACTGAAATGCATTTATCATCAACTTAGTATATTTACTATATAATCACTTTAAATGTAATATAAAAAACACACTACAGTTAAAATGATAATCAATTACTTTACACGTGCTTTAGTATGTCAGTCAACACAACAAAATAAGTGAACTTCTTTAAAGCACGACAAAACATTATTAAAACATGATTTAAAATGTACTATAAATTAAAATGTTTAATTTGCACTTCTTTAGAAGTGTATTGTGTGTTAAGAAACAGTCAATTTATTTTAATAAATTGACAATTCAGTTTAATTAATATTATATTATCTGCAGGTACAGCGTTTAAAAATGTACTTCTAAGATTTGCACATTCATTTTCACAAGGGATTTCAGTAAATATCATCATTGTATTTTGAATAAAGGACAAAAATATAACAACACTGTTGTCAAATGTGATTGGGGTTATTGTTTGTAGATAGCGGGACGGTTTAATGGAAAATTCTGTCATCATTTACTCACCCTCATGTCGTTCCAAACGCTCTTTCTTCTGTGGAAAAGAAGATATTTAGAAAAATGTATCCATGTTTTTGTCAAAGTGATACTACAGACTTTCATTTATGGACAAAAGCAGCTGCAACATTCTTCCAATTTTCTTATTTTATGTTCTGCAGGAGAAAGGTTTGGAAAGACATGGAGGTGGGAACATTTCCCTAATGTGATATATAAAGCTGCTAGGATGCCTGTGTGTGAACTGACTTTATGCATCCACTACAAGTCACCAAAACACCATTTGATTAAAAGTTGGCTCATAAATTAACATTTCAGCACAGATTACACCGGTTTTGATATTTTGCTTTCTTATATAATGACCTTCAGAATGTCCAAATGCTTTTTTTATTCACACAAAGCTGACAAACCCAAACAGCATGATGTTGTCACATCGGAGAATTAATTTTATGGTGCAGTAATTTCCACAGACAAGATGAGCTCTCACTGTAAACACTGTTGATGCCACGGTCGTAACTGTCATACCGTCATCGTAACTAACAAAGTATCTATACATAGCCAAGCAGACATCAGAGGAAGAATTGAAATGTTGCTAGTGAACACTGGGCCAAAGGAAATTACAGCCAGTGTCCACAGTGAAGAAACACACACAGTGATTCACTGCCTGGTTGAAAGCTTTGTGTGGTTTACTTGGGTCTGCAACTGCTCAACTTTGCTTGCAGCAACATAACTCCTGTACACAAACTCAGCATGTCTCATACACACTTACATTTGATCAGTTACCACACATAAATCACACAATTCTGACCACATTAGGAGGTTAAAATGCTAATTCAGGGGGCAAAAAATAAAGCTTATGGTACCACTGTTTCTTCTGGTTTTAACACTTAATTCACGCTCATTCAATACAATCGGCAGCATTTGTGGCATAACTGATTACCAAAAATGTATTTGACTCAAACCTCATTTTCTCAAACTGTGCAATAGACGTAATTAGGGCCAATTTTTGATGTCAGAAATGTGAAGTTTGATTTATTTTATAAGACCATTTACATGAATTATTCTGTTTAACTTTGTGTATTATTTGAGCTGTAAAGCGGTTTGTCATTTTTAGTTTTTTAGAGCATTTATAGTGTTACGTTTTCATAGCAATGTAGCCCGAGAGTCACTCTTGTAATAATTTATTACAGAATTTAAACCACAATGTCTTCTTTCTCTTTACATGTAATTGGATAAATTATACCTAATCCTGTAAGCTGAGATCTCAATGCATTACAGTCTCGTTCTTTTATTATAAGCACTGTACCATTCTCATAAACATAATATTTGAGCTAGATACAGTTGAATTCAGTACAGGGAATATGTTTAGCCGATTCAAAGATCATTCATATATAATATAATATTCAAATATCTTTAGTATTTAATATAATGTTCAAAGACCATTTGAGTTTAGTGAACTCACTGTCACGTTCAAGAAACCAGTTTGAGTTTATTTGAGCTTTGTGACATGGTGCGTTATCCTGCTGGAAGTAGCCATCAGAAGATGGCCATAAAGGGATGGACATGGTCAGCAACAATACTCAGGTAGGCTTTGACGTTTAAAGAGGCCCAAGAAAATACCCCTTACACCATCACACCAGCAGCAGCCTGAACCGCTGATACAAGGCAGGATGATCCATGCTTTCATGCTGTTTACGACAAATCCTGACTCTGCCATCTGAATGAGACTCATCGGACCAGGCAACGTTTTTCCAGTCTTGGTGAGTCTGTGTGAATTGTATCCTCAGTTTGCTGTTCTCAGCTGACAGGAGTGTCACCGGTGTGTCTTTTGCTGCTGTAGCTCATCTGCTCATCTGTGTGTTCAGAGATGCTCTTCTGCAGACCTCAGTTGCTTATTTGAGTTACTGTTGCCTTTCTATCAGCTGAACCAGTCTGGTCCTTCTCCTCTGACCTCAACAAGGCATTTTCACCCACAGATCTGCCGCTGACTGGATATTTTCTCTTTTTCAGACCGTTCTCTGTGAACCCTAGAGATGCTTATGTATGAAAATCCCAGTAGATCAGCAGTTTCTGAAAGACCAACATCCATGTCACGTTCACAGTTACTTAAATCACCTTTCTTCCTCATTCTGATGCTCAGTTTGAACTTCAGCAGATCGTCTTGACCATCTCTACATGCCTAAATGCTGCCATGTGATTGGCTGATTAGATATTTGCATTAATGAGCAGTTGAACTGGTGTACCTAATAAATACAGTACTGTGCAAAAGTGTTATGCTGCCACCAGCTTTGTTGTTTTAGCAAAGTTTTAATGGTCTTTATTATGATACAAACAGAAAATACAGGAAATATGTACACAAATATATATATATATACATATTTTGAACACACAACAAAATGGCTTCTTTAATCAAAAATCAATATTTTATGTGACCTCCTGACCTCTTGGCCTTCTTCCAGTTTCTCAAAGAAATGCAGGAAATATGTACACAAATATATATATATATATATATATATATATATATATATATATTAAACACACAACAAAATGGCTTCTTTAAGCAAAAATCGATATTTCATGTGACCTCCTGACCTCTTGGCCTTCTTCCAGTTTCTCAAAGAAAGAACTCTTATCAGATTTTGAAAGTTTTCTTGGCCTTCCAGTCCTTTTCCGTTCCATTTAGGCTTAAGAGAGTTCCTGCTGTTGCTCAAGTGTAAGAAGAGGTCACTAAATACTTGCCATTTTAGCCTATAGAAAATGAGAATTATATATGGTCATTACATTATGGCTAAAACAACATCTAATGGTGGCCTAAGACTTTTGCACAGTACTGCACACACACACACACACACACACACACACACACACACACACACACAGGTTTGTTTTGCTATCTTAGTGAGGACATTCCATAGGCATAATGGTTTTTATACTGTACAAACTGCATATCCTCTCCCCCTACACTACCCCTAAACCTACCCATCACAGGAAACTGTCTGCATTTTAATAAAACATTGTTTAGTATGTTTTTAAAGCTATTTTAAATATGAGGACTCATGAAATGTCCTCATATTTCATGTTTACGTCGTAATAGTTTAATACTCATAAATCACAAAAACAAGCACACACACACACACACACGTTCAAACTATATTGAGTATTACAGGCTTTCTTTTTCAGAGATGAACTTTATCCTCAGATCAATGAAGCTCAGATCAATGAGACATACGATCAATCAGTTTCAGAAATAAATACAAAACCTGTCCTAATTGAAAGAAAACAAGTTGATAAAATGACTGAATCCAATATTTGGTCATAATATAGCCTAACAAGTGGATAATGTGGATATGGTTTGCACCAGCTCTGTTCAGCACTTCATTGAAGGCATGTTTAATTAAATAGCACTTTATACAAAAGACTGCTTTAAAGCAAGCAGCTTTACAGTATCAAATATGAAAAAGTCATGTAACGGACTATGATGACTTTCTGTAGAAATTCTATGAACCTTTAAAACATATACACCTAAATAATCCTGCAGTCACTTTATTATTTTCCCTTTGCTTAGATTGCACAAAACAGTGATTTGTGATATAAATGCAAATAATACTGTCTTGATTAAATAAAGTTTATTTGTCAGGTTTTATGCATATGGTGGTGTGTTCTTTATGACAGTTTTTTCTAAAATTAGATCCTCTTTCTAAAAAAACATGAAATAAAACAATATATCGCCTTTCATACAGTATCACAATATATTGTATCGTAACCCCTGTATCGTGATACTTATCGTATCGCCATATTCTTGGCAATACACAGCCCTAGTAGATGGCAAAATTACCATAGCAAGCAGCAAAACCCAATCTCTTTTGTTTTCATTGTGAAGACAAGTTCACACAGACACGCTTTTGTCTGGTGAGAATAATCTTGTTATCAAGTCAATAAAAAAGCACCTCATTGATCACACGTCAGTTTGCAGAAGGGCCAGCAGACATTAATCTACAGACTTCCGCATACTGCAGGCCTGTGTGTGCGTGTGGGACCTGGGAAGCGTATACGAGACTGAAAAAAGTTTGACATCAGGTACATTTCTGTCCACCGAAACTAACCCAAACGCTTGTTACTTGTTCGAGAACATCCCGTTGGCCTACATTTTAGAGTACTTCTTGAAAGCTTACATAAAATCTTTATATCATAATATGCTCCAAATGTGTCTGTATTTCCAAACATGGCAAGTGGAACATCAGCTCAGCAATACAGCACACAGCTGTCAGTGTGATCCACTGTTTCTGAATATTGGAAAGCAGGGCTTTTTATTAAAGGCTGTAAAGAGCAATAAGGCTTTATCTAAATCTGCTTAAATGGGTGATATAAGTATCTCATCGCTTCTAGAACACAAGAGAGAGAATGTTTAATCATTAATTAAATGGTTGTTTAAGCACTCACCATATAAGTTATTGCATACAGTTATTGAACAGCACTTGGCGTGGACACTAAGTGTTTTCAGAGCACATCCTGTAGCACAGGAAATGAAATGCTGACGTGATTTAAAACCAAAGAACTGGAACAAAACCTCATGTCATACTGATATTCAGACCAAAAGCACAATAATGTGATTACTTTTAGATAACAGCCTGTTAAAAGATAAGTTAATACTGATTAACATCCCATTTAAAAGACGTCTAATAGCCATCCAAACACAGCCCTGATGTCTAGGCTAAAACAAGTTATGAAAATTTAACTAGCATAGTTACAAACACCTTGTAATCACTGCTGACTTTGCTTATATGATGGAATATCATACATCTTGCAAGTTTTTTTGGCAAAAATGACCAAATTTAAGGTTATTTTGGCTAGAAGTGGGTTACTCATAGCCGGACTATACTGGGTCTATGTTAACAGAGACGATGAAATGACGGCTATTGCTTGCTGGGTTACGTCTTAAAAACAATATTGCTAAATTGTCTGTTTTTGCAAAGTCTTAAAGGGGAATGAACCATGCAATCAATGTTTTGTTCCTGCATGAATTTTAAAACAAACTGGTTGAGTGAATGATTCAATGATTCACTTATGAAAACAGTTACTTGTTGCCATCTACTGGTGTACCAGTGTAACCTTTAAGCCCTTTAGGCAATCGCGCTCGGGCTCGGTTTAAGGCAACCGTGCCTAGTGTGAGTACACCCTAAGACTACCTTGTGAATCACAGCCCTGATGTCTAGGCTAAAACAAGTTATGAAAATTTAACTAGCATAGTTACAAACACCTTGTAATCACTGCTGACTTTGCTTATATGATGGAATATCATACATCTTGCAAGTTTTTTGGCAAAGATGACCAAATTCAAGGTTATTTTGGCTAGAAGTGGGTTACTTATAGCCAGACTATATTGGGTCTATGTTAACCGAGACGATGAAATGACGGCTATTGCTTGCTGGGTTACGTCTTAAAAACAATATTGCTAAATTGTCTGTTTTTGCAAAGTCTTAAAGGGGAATGAACCATGCAATCAATGTTTTGTTCCTGCATGAATTTTAAAACAAACTGGTTGAGTGAATGATTCAATGATTCACTTATGAAAACAGTTACTTGTTGCCATCTACTGGTGTACCAGTGTAACCTTTAAGCCCTTTAGGCAATCGCGCTCGGGCTCGGTTTAAGGCAACCGTGCCTAGTGTGAGTACACCCTAAGACTACCTTGTGAATCACAGCCCTGATGTCTAGGCTAAAACAAGTTATGAAAATTTAACTAGCATAGTTACAAACACCTTGTAATCACTGCTGACTTTGCTTATATGATGGAATATCATACATCTTGCAAGTTTTTTGGCAAAGATGACCAAATTCAAGGTTATTTTGGCTAGAAGTGGGTTACTTATAGCCAGACTATATTGGGTCTATGTTAACCGAGACGATGAAATGACGGCTATTGCTTGCTGGGTTACGTCTTAAAAACAATATTGCTAAATTGTCTGTTTTTGCAAAGTCTTAAAGGGGAATGAACCATGCAATCAATGTTTTGTTCCTGCATGAATTTTAAAACAAACTGGTTGAGTGAATGATTCAATGATTCACTTATGAAAACAGTTACTTGTTGCCATCTACTGGTGTACCAGTGTAACCTTTAAGCCCTTTAGGCAATCGCGCTCGGGCTCGGTTTAAGGCAACCGTGCCTAGTGTGAGTACACCCTAAGACTACCTTGTGAATCGACGCTCCCGGGGTGCGGTTGTCACCTTTTGAATAAACTAATTTCTGCCAGAAATAAAAAAATAAATACAGTATAAGCATATTCTTCTGATGACGAAGGCTTGCTGAAACATTCCCACCACTAAAGCACAGAGTCAGTCTGACTGGAATGAGCAGAAGCGGAGTGATACAAACAGTGAACAGTTCCAGCACCATTAGACTGTATATCACACTTGGAATGCTGTTATTCGGCCAGTTAAATATTGGAACTCGAACTAACTGTTTTATAATACATATATCATTCTGTAGTCGCAGGAAATGAGATGACCACATCCTCACACCTCATGTTGTCCTGTATCCACATGTAGTGTTCAACATTTAGATCACTTAAGACTTAAGAGATTGTTTGTTAGTGCTTACTATCCCAATTATTGCTCATCCTTAAATGGATACACTGTTTAAAAAAAAGGATTTTTTTTCGATTTTTGTAAATAAAACAAAGATTATTGGAGTGTTTTACGCTAAAATAATATTTCAGTATTTCTACTTTCTACAGTATTCCCTATTATGGATTTTTGAAAATCACCTTTCATGTAGTGTGTAACATAGCTATAAGTGAATGAAAACATCCTGCAAAGTTTTAAATCTGAAAGTGCACCGTATATGAAGTAAGAGTCAATTAAAGGAGTTGTGTAACTGTAAGTATGATTATTAATTGATGTTTATATTTTCTAGCGATCGTTCAAAATTCGTAGTTTTGTATGTTATGTTGTGTAACGTACACCCTAGTCTGTATGTCTCTTGCTAACCGGCTAACTCACGTTTCTGTAGTTCTGTCATTCATTTGTGAGTCCAATATTGTCTAAAAATGTGTCAATTAATGCAGCTTGTCTGTCTTATTACTTGGAGTAATAACAAGGATGGAGCACGACTTTTGTTTACAGAGTTTAATGCATTATCAGCTATTCGCGTTTGTGCTCGGCTAACGTGGGAGTTTACAACATACAAAACAAACTGTTTTCTTCCTCTGCGTTTTTATTATTGCAGTATGTAATAGGATGTTAAGATGCTAGTCCGCACTAACTAGTTGAAGTGTTCTCTCTGTAAACCGTAAACCCATTGTAATGACACACAATGATATAGCCATTTTTCTTTGTTAATAGTTATGACGAAAAAGTCTGTACACATCTGGCCTAAATGTTTATCTTATGTTTGGGGAACGCTTGGCGTTCTGATACAGTTCCCACAGGTGCATCTGGGTCATTCCACGAAATCGGTGCCTAAGAAATAATCAGACATATAAGTACTATAACAACAAATAAATTTGTGATTTAGAAACACATCAATACTGTGTATTGTTTTATCAATATTACACCAAAGTAAAGTCAATTAAATATTAATAATTTTAAATAATTAAAATTGCATTTATTCTCATAAGGGATTTGGCCTGTCCCTTGCTATGATTGTTCTTTTTCAGCAGGACTTTTGATTTGTAAATTGAATGCAAAATGACGCAAAAGTGATTTTTGCAAGTATAGTCTTAGTTTCTCTCTCTCTCTCTCTTCTATACTTTTCGATTTTTGATGTTTTATGAGGTTTTACTGAGAGGGGATATCATGCAGTGTCAAACCTGTTTCCATTTTTGAAGTATACTTATTTATTTAATGTAACATAATCATTATCTACAAGTAATATCCCTTTAAAGTGTACAAAATGTTCTTTTGTGATCTGGTCTGTTAGCTAGCAAATAGCAAATTAGCTTTAAATTGTCAACCCTGTTACTGTTACTTGACATGTGGGTAACAGGGATGACATTTAACCTCAGTGTAAGACTAACCTCTTGATGGAAATAAATGTTCTGATGTCATTTCCATCAGGAGGTGCATACATTTTTGGTCAAGATCTTGTATTGACAATGCAAGAGGTGAGCACTCTGTAAAGTCCACTCCAGCACATCCCGAAGACTTACACTGAGGTTAAAGTCAGGACTGTGTGAAAATGATTCTTTGTGCTCTGTGAACCATTCATTCACAGTTTTGACCCTGATGAATATTGGCACTGTCATCCTGGAATATGGCCATGATACATATTCCAGCATGGTTGTTTAAGAAATAAAAAGCTGCACACATCCATCAGTTAGGGTTAAAAGAACCGTTGCCAAACATATAACATGCTAGAAACATAATAATCACTGTAATAATGATCCATTCATAGTGTTTACCTATTAAGATCCTATAAAAATACCTAATCAGGGGTCTGAACAGACGTACGCACTTTTCCTTTGTCAGATTACTGCAGGTTTTTAGTAAATCTAAGCTATTCTTGCAGCTCGCCATTCTAAATGAAACAATTTCGACGATGACTGTTGATCTTTTATATGTAAATGACATTAATTAGGTGTCTTTACAACGTGGAGAAACCATTCAGCTGCGCACAAGTTCAAGATTATTTGCGATTTATATATTTCACATCTAAAAAAGAGAGGCGTACGCTCGTTTTCTGTGTGTACGTTCATTCTATGAATCTCACGTACGCACATCTGAGAAGTGATCGCAAGATCAAATTTAGGATGGTTTCTGCGCAACATTTTATAAATGAGGCTCTTGATCTCTTAGAAATTTCACTAATACAGATATGCGAAGTGAATGCAAAACAATATAATGTAAATTAAAAAGTTAAGAGTATTAGTATTATGTAAACAAATATGTAGAGTGTATGCTGAAGAATGTGTGTCCCGCCATCCATGTTACTCTGGTCAGTCCTGTTACCATTATGTCAATCCTGTTGCTGTCATTAATTTCATAAATAATGTAAAAAATAATATTTGAAATGGCCTTCCATGTTTTTCAATTGTAACAATCACTCTATTTTGTTTTGGACAAAGCCCTTCTTTTAATATATCTCTTGTAAATATATATATTTTTCTTAATTGACAGGTCAAAATTAGGATGCCCTTGGTCATCTGAATGACAAATATAAGATTTTTTTTTTTTTTTTTTAAATACCAAATTTGAAACAACCTCAGTGAAAAAAAGGGACAAAAATACTGCTTTCAAAATTACATAGTTCTAATTAAAACTGTAGTATATAGTGATGATTATGTCTGTAACAGGGATGGCAAAAATATCAAAACATGAGGAAGAAAAGTAGTAATAAAATGAAAAATGATACAGCCTGAGATGGCACAATACAATTTCTTGTCATTTTAAGTTGTCTTTGTTTCATATATATATATATATATATATATATGACACTTACCAAAGGGAAACGGGCTCAAATTGATACGGTAAAATCGATGCCATCTTTTCTGTCCATACATTGTATACAATGTCTTGCGAATTGATAGCTGTCATTCAGCTGTGGAAATGGAGTAGACCAATCACAAAGGACTGGGACATCTGACCAATCAGAGCAGTGTATGCTCACGGAAAGGAGGGGTTTAGAGAGACTGATTCTTACGCATCGTTTACGAGTTGAAATTAAATGTATATTATGAGAAAACCAAAGTGTTTTTTGACCTTGCATGCATGTAAACCTGTTACCAAACCTCCCAAAACAATATTAGCAACCTTTAAAAAAAGGCACTTTAAAAGGTTGATTGTTCAGTCAATGTGTTACTTATTGTTTCTTTATAATTATTTGTGAAATGTAAAGCGAAAAATTAAAATTCTATTCCATACATGTATGCATTTCTTTAATGGGGACACAAAAGCTAAATGTCTCAGTTTTGTATCCATGCAAAGAAAGTCAGTGGGGTACAATGTTATTCTGGAGAACATAAAAAAACAAATTATCCCATATAATTCCATTTATGGAGAGATCCTAGCAACCACCTAGCAATATCAAAATGTGAACACCTCAGCAACCAAATAATAATGTGTGAAATTCATTCAGAACAGAGGATAACAAATCTTCTTCAGAAAATGTTACACTTATTATAGTACACTTCTGATTACAGGATAACATTTTCTTTGTGCGCACTAACTGAGTTCAGCAGATAGCCAGGAGTGAATCAGAGGTTGTGCTGAGAGACGCGCGCACCTGAGCGCGGTTAATAGGCAGATGTTTGGAGATGTCAGCGAAGACCATCAGTCGTTCATGCGCTGAGGCTGACGGACGCGTCGCGCGCACATTCATGTCTGTTCACTGCGTCTGAGCGTCAAGGAATGCGCGAGAGGAGATGAAACTTTCCTTCAGAGGGACCGAGCGCCTGAAGATTTTGCCATCCGAAGACGGAATTTATTGGGTTGTTGTCGAGTTCTGCGTTCAGAAGATTTGTAAATGAAGATTACTGCCGTTTTACACCTGGTTGCTGTCGCTGCTTTACTTCACGTCTATTCTCACGTGAGTTCAGAGCAGTAGCCTATGCTGAACATGATATAACCTACAGGTGACGTTTTATACCATATCAAGTTTATTTCATGTTCTTTTATAGTTAACAGAGGGGCATGTTGTAACTTGTTTAAACGCAACACAAAAATTGTTCTCACCAATATATATTTGATTAATAAATGGTATCAAATTACAACATAGAACAAAACATGAGATAAAATCTTCAGACTTTGTTCAAATCTACCTCAGTTATGTGGTTGTCTTGACTCGTAAATGTATGCTAGTGTGACTTTACTAGGTTTGAATGTTTCTGCTAAAATATTAGCAAAATATGACGTATTTTGGTAACACGTAATTTCGATGGTCCACTTTAGACATTTTATTAACAATAAGTAACTTTGCAACTACATGTCAACTTCTAATAACCCTAACCTGACAGTCTATTAATACTCTACTAATACTCTGAGAGTTAGTTCACATGTAGTTGCAAAGTTACTTATAGTTAGAAGAATGGACCAACAATATCTTTATTTGAAACATTGCTTTCTGAGTTGTTTGGTTAATAACACTTAATGCAGTTAATGCATTAATTAACAATGAACAATATATATATATATATATATATATATATATAGCATTTTATGAACCTTTGTTAATGAAAGTTAATAAAAATGTCCATGTTAATTTTTAGTTCACAGTGCATTAACTAATATATAGTCATTTAAAAATGTATAAATTAAATTTAGATTAACATTAACTAAGATTGATAAAAGCTGTAGAAGTATTGTTCTTTGTTAGTTCCTGTTAACAAATGTGTGTGTGTGTGTGTGTGTGAAGGTGTGTGCCATTCCACCAGAATGTGATCTAGACTTCATGCTACTCAGAGAGGAGGAAAACTGCTACAACATCATTTATCAAGAGAACCTGACAGAGACCGGGTCCACACACACAGGCGAGCCATTACATTCACTCTCTCTCTCTCTCATACACACACACACCTAATGAGAAGATTGAGTTTCAGCTATTTTCGATATGCCCAGAGTGTTTTCCACAAGCCTGCTCCATACGCATCAAGACACCCAATGCCCTTTATACTTGTCGTTTATGTGGACAAACAAAATGATAAGTGTTTATGTGTGTTCCTAAGAGGTGTAATGTGATATGTGGGGGGAAGTTTAGAGAACGGCCTTCATAATCCATATTCCATAAATCACACCCTTATCAGATTATAGATATATATTACGTCCTCCAGCGCAGTGAGTACAAACACAATTGCTGGTCTAATGCTGGTACAACTCTTGCCTACTCAGGATACATTCAGGACACATCAGAGAGTCTGAGTGTGTGTTTAAGTGACAGTATCATAAAGTTTAATACTCCGTTTACATGTACAGTGATTTGAAGCGACTAGTAATCGGAAGTATATGAGAATCATTTGTGATTTATGGTGACATGAGCAACCGCGACAATAGTTTTGCAATGTGGGTGTGTCCAGTAACACGTCACTGTTGACAAAACTTTATGCAAATGAGAAGCAATGGTGACTACCAATAGGAGTGAAGAACGTGGAGCTCACATGATCCATCTCTGATACTGTAGTTGAGTGTATGCAAGATGTAGATTAATTCAATGTACTGTGAGCACGTGTCAGGAATACTCTGTGCATGCATTGACGATCATTTAGGTTTATAAACAGCATTATTGTTATTATTATTACACTGTTAATTGTAACCGTTATAACAGTAATTCTCACAGTGTCTGAAATGGTTTGATAAAGGATTCAGTCTCTCTAAACCCTGCCTTTCTGAGAGCCTGCTTTGCTCTTAATGGTCAGATGGCTCAGTCTGTTGTGATTGGTCGACCGCTTACAGCACATTTTGGAAACCAAACTCTCATTATCATGTATGAATGTCAGCTCTACGTCTTCCTCAGCACTTGATACAGGGTGATACGAACAGTAATGATGGCGTCGGTTTAACTGTATCAATTCCAGCCCAAGTCCTCATCCACTGGCGCAGAAAACATCTCAGGTTACGACTTCAACCCCGGTTCCCTGAGTAGGGAACGAGACGCTATGTCTGATTGTTGATGCTTTGGGAACACTTCCGCATGACCGGTCTCTGAAGCACAAGTAAAATCACGCGATCCTATAGGCTGCTGATAATATGACATTAAATTATGCGTCACATGACTGTAAAATGGTGCCTGCATTGAACGTCATCTGCTTCTGATTTGTTACCTTTGGAACATAAATAGCTTTGACTCCACCTGGAGCAAACTTTAAGCAGGAGGAGGCAACTGAAGGGCCTACTCTCTTTAGAGAAGTAATTGCTTTGAGAAAAGCCACCTTAAGACTCAAGAGGTTTAAAAGGTGCCCTAGTCATGCCTTCCAGGACAATAGCAAGGTCCCAAGAAGGAACTCTAGACCAGCAAACAGGCCTAAGACATCTCCTTTCCCTTTAGGAAATGAGATACCAAAGTGTGCCTCCCCACTGATGCACCACCAATTGGTATGTGGCTAGCAGAAATGGCCGCCACATACACCTTAACTGTGAATGGGGTCAACCCAGCAGAAAAGCGGTCTTTCAAGAACTCCAGCACTGTACCAAGAGTGCAGTTAACTGGGTCAAGGTGACGTTCTTTGCACCACATGGGGAAAAAACATACAGTTTCCTTGTGAATGGAGCCCTAGCACTTAAGATGTTCTCAACAACCTCAGCTGGAAGATCCATACATTAAAAGAGGGTTGAACACTGACCGTTTTGCCAATTTATGTAAGAGACTACCGATATATTGTCTGACCAGACAAGGACATGGTGACCCCTGAGATGATGACCCCCTCAGGCACCTTATGGGGGCAAGAACAACATCTCAATGTCGAACCGCCATCTCCTTGGACTGGGCTAAAATTAACCAGTCGTCAATGTAATTGAGTACCGCAAAGGAGCCGAGATTCATCCATGCACTTCGTGAAGGTTCATGCTGACAATGCCAGTGCATGCCGAAAGGAAGAACCCGATTATGGTAAGCTTTGCCCCCAAAAGCGAACCTGAAGAACGCCTTGTGCTGGGGAAAGATGGATATATGGAAGTATACGTCTTTTAAATCCATTGTGACAAACCAGGCCTCTGACCTGATTTGAGACACAATGACCTTTAGTGTTAGTACACTTCAGATGATGTAAATCCAAGATTGGCCTCAACCCCCCCATCCTTCTTGGGAACCAGAAAGTGCCGGCTGTAGTAGCCTGATTTCCTTTCAGGAAGAGGAACAGTTTCTATGGCCTTTTTGAAATGATCCAGATTTAAAATGGATCCTGTAAACCCGTTCCACAGTTTGCAGAACCCAAGTAAACCCATTTGGCAGAAGTTGCCACATAGCCATATGGTCTGAAAGGGGTATCAACCTTTGTCTGGGGTAAGAAGAGTAATACATTGTGCTTCAGATACCGGTCACGTGGAAACATTCCCATAGTGTCAACAATCAGACACAGCGCTGAGTTCCCTCGAAAGGGAGCAGTGTCTTCTCAACATGTCTCAGCAACAACTACAATGTAGATGTTGTTCACAGTAGGTCAATGTATACCATAGGCTGGTAATAGGTAAATTGCAATAAAGTGACTTTACCTAGAAAACCAATGGAAATCGATTGCCTGGAAGAAAAGTACTTTATCATTTTTGAGTTGAAAAGCTTAAAGTGCCCCAATTATGCCATTTTAAAGGGTTTTAATTTTGTTTTTGAGGTCTCCTACAATCTTTTGTGATAGGTCTACTCTGCTCTGATTGGTCAGATAGCCCAGTCTGTTGTGATTGGTCTACTCTGCTCTGATTGAACGCTCATTACCATAACTGAACTTCAGCTCCGGAGGCTTCCTCAGTCCCCAGCTATTGTACATTTTTTAAAGACAGTAACAATTTTACCATATCAATCCGAGCGCGAGTCCGATGATGAAATACTGGAAAAACTAGTTAGTCAACCCAAACCTCCATCACAAGGACGACTTGAGCAGGACGTTTCTCAGTGAGACGCTACTCAGTTTGACGTACATTATGAGATGTTACAACTTTAATTCCTCACCATCCGCATTAACAAGTGTGTGTCCATCAACAAACCGATGTGTATATTTCTAATTTATTGCGGTCCACATGTGGGAACTGCATCCTTCACTGTATCAATAACAGCACTAACATGAATGACTGATGTAACATCAAAGTTTCTAAAACAAATCTTGCTCTATCATTTATCATTACGCAAAGTAGTAAGAACAACAGACAATCTGCATTAATAAACACAATTTTAGGTCGTAGTGGCCCAAAGCTGATTAGCAGAAGTATTTCAGCAAGGCAGTAATAATGTGAGTTAGCCGGTTAGACCTACACAATATATAACACAAAACTATGTATTTTGATATTCTGTGTATTTAGAGAATATATACACCAATAATTAATCATACTTACAGGTTGTGATTCTGAGGAGCAAGTTGGTCCAAATAAAGTGGGTACCCAGTGACGTGTAGCCATCATGGAAGTGGGATTCAAATTCCTGATGACTCGTTTAGGCTGTTTAGAGTCGATTATTATTTCTTGTGCGCAATAAATAACTCTATTTATTGCGCACTTTCGGCTTTACAACTTTGCAGATCATTTACATTCACAGACAGCTACATTACACGTTGCATGAAAGGTAATTTTCGAAAAAGCACAATCGGGGCACTTTAATGCACATTTATGTTTGTAGAGGTAACAAGAAAATGTGAGTATTGGTAACTCAATTTGAAATTAGTTCAGCCATCTTGAAGATTTAAGTACATTTCACTGAATAAATCAAGAAGTCTCAGCTACCTAAAAAATTGAGTGTTCTACACTAATTATTCTATTACTTATACTACTACTCAGCTACTTATCTGTGAACTAACCCCGGTATGTCACATAACGTGATTTCTGGAGTACTTGTCCATCGGTAGGAACGACCAATACTTGGCCGCTCTCAGACCTCCAACAATAAAACTGTCAGTGTAAAAAGGGCTTAAGGTTTCTCACTCTGTTAACAGAAATTCTTTCTCAAAATATTGTCCATCCTTTACATACACAGGAAGCAGTCAATACAGGCCTGTCAACACAGGCACATCACAATAACAGTAAAACGCTGTACAGATCTCTTTTGCTCCTCACAAACTCTTCTCTTCGTATTTCATTGGAGAAAGTACCAAGAAAAACATTTACAACCCTGCGCAACTTTTCCTGCCATTCATCAGACAAGGAAGGAGAGACAGTAAAAAGGGCTAAAGGAGAGACTGTGCCATTCAGAGAAAGAGAGAGAGAGAGAGAGAGAGAGAGAGAAGTAACAAGTGCAAGAACACAAAAAGATTGCATTTGATTGCAAACGATAAAGAGTAATCCTCTAAACTTACACGATTAGCAGGGGTCAGGGGTGAATGAACAATCTGAAAGGCTACTACATAAACAAAAGGGTCTAGCTTATGAATATTAATTTGGTGATGTAATTTAACAGTACTAATGAATCAGGTCCGCCATATGGCTAAAAGTATGGACATTGGTCACCCCTAATTTCACCTCTAAATTTTTGGCAAAATTTCCACTGTGCACAAAAAATATTCAAAGCCCCCCGCCTCCTCCATGTAGGCTAATATGTTTCCTCTGGCGCATCTGATTTAATGACAACTTCTTATTGTTTTAATATATATAGTCCTAGACTTGCTCCTAATTATGTTCCCTCTGAACAGGTTGCAGTGCTTTATGGGATGATCTGAATTGTTGGCCTCATGCTGAAGTGGGAGAGACTGTGTCGCGCCCATGCCCCAGTTTCCTTCGGGTCAAAGGTCAGGTGCATTTTAGGTTTTCACAGACAAGCCTTCATGAATTTTATATTTTTAACCCTATAATGCCTGATTCAGTGGCCTAAACTGAGCAAAAATTATGCAGTTTGGTGCAGATGCTGGCCAAAAAGAAAAATTAAATTTGATAAAATATGATGTATGGTTAATCAAGTAAACCTAAATTGCTTCAGTCCATAACTTTTTATCTTGAAATAATATAAAAAATATAAAAGTTATTAATGGTAATTCGTTAACACCTTAGTATGGGGACAATTCTCACTTTTAACTAATTGCTTATTAGTAGGGATGCACCGATACCATTTTTTAAGGACCCATACTTTTTTTCTGGTACTCGCTGATACCGATGCCTATACATTTATTAATTTCTCTCTCTCTCTCTCTCTTTTTTTTTTTTTTTTTTTGGTGATGTTGCAGTTTTCCAAGCACAACACAGTGAGACTAATGAATGTAGGACAGCTTCTTTATTATTATTCTAATGAAAAAAGTGATTTTTATGTGCTTGTTACAAACTTAAAAAAATAAATTCAGTGTCCAATAACCTTCAAAGGGCATAATTACCAATATATATAATTGTTGTTATAGAAAAAGAAAATTACAAACAATACAACAAATACTATAGAGATACAAATTAAATAAGCTTGTTTTTCAGATACAGTAGGTTTATTTACCATGTATACGTTTATTTAACATCTTTTGTTGTTTTAATAACATTAATAAAAAATATTTAATTAGGCTGCGGTCCCTTTAAGACCGAATCCATGAATACTGACACATATCCTGTTTTCACCCAAATGTTTACGTCCACTTAAGCCATAACCGACTGTATTTACGTGAGATACTCCACACCGTGGACATTTTGACAACTATGTGTGCATTTGACCATTCAGGCGCGAGGAGAACTGATCGCGCGCTGTCTGAGAGAACTGGGATCGCGCGCAAGAAAGAGAGAGAGAGCGCGCTTCTGGTCTGTGTCATTCAGCGCGATCCCGTGATTGAAAGCATGCAGTTCGCAATGTGTGGGTTGTCAGCATTAATTTTGAAGTATTTCCACACCCCTGAGGCTGACATTGTTTCTGCTGCTGCCGCCGGTGTCTTCTGTCAGTTACGTCACGTGAGGTATCGGGGGTATTTTTATGAGTACGAATACAAGTACTTGAGCTTGGTATCGGGCCCAATACCGATACTGGTATCAGTATCAGTGCATCCCTACTTATTAGCTTGCATATTACTAGGATATTAGATGTTTATTAGTACTTATAAAGTACACATTAATGCCTTATTCTACATGCCTAAATCCTACCCAATACCTGAACTTAACAACTACCTTACTAACTATTAATAAGCAGTCTTAGTTAATCGTGAATCGTTAAAATCAGTGCAGATTTCACAGCAGAAAGACACATGAACCACAAGCTGAAGGTCGATGTTTTTACAATTATACTAAATTATTTTTTATTTGCTAAAAAAAATTGAACTATCAATCAGATGGCATGAAGTAGATTGTGTGCGACAGATTTTTCAGCACAGTTTTTCATCATGTTAGAAATTTGTCTATCAAATATGATTCAGTAGGCTTTATAGGGTTAATAAAACAGCACAGTGACCGATTGTGGAAGACGTTTGTGATTATGGGCTTATATATTTTATTTCTGGGGGATAAGCTGTTGTACAGGGTTGTAATTGTGTTGCTTGTTGTTTGTTCCTTGTCTGCAGGAGCTGTGATGAAAAACTGCACTGAGAATGGCTGGTCTGAAATGTTCCCGCCGTACGAGCTCGCCTGCGGCCACGGGCTCAATGACAGCTTTCATAATCCCAATGACTCTGTAATATCAAAATCGTTTTGTTTCTGTTGTCTTCACTTTAGAACAGACTAAAGAAAAACTAAAGAAGGACAGTAAATGCATATAAAACAGTATAACAATAACATCCCATTTTCATTTATATGAACCAGTAACACAGAAGAACATTCTTTTTCATTAAATAAATATAAATAAAAATGTAAATGTTACATAATGCAAATCAAATCTATCTCTTCTTCTAGGTGCTGGTCTCACACGAGTATTTCTTTTATGTGAAGATCATGTATTCTGTGGGATACACCATCTCTCTTGTCTCACTCAGCATTGCTCTCACAGTGTTGTGTGTGTTCAGGTAACACTGTGTGTGTGTGTGTTCACATGTGTTTTATGAGCATATCAAGTGTACTAATAATACTGAGAAGCAAACAAAAGTCTCACTATACAGTTGCTAAGATGTTCAGGGGTGCATTTCCTAAAAGCATCGTTTGCCAACTATGGTCGCAAGTTCTTAACGGTAAAAACACGATTCCAATGTAATACGGTACCACCTAATCATAAATAACATAACAGGTATTTACATATGTGAATAACATTCAGAAATGAATAATATGAAATGAATAAAGATCAATAAATAATTACTGATACAAAATACTGGTACGGGTTTGTGTTGAATAGCAAAGTAATTAATACACTAAGGGCCAGATTTACAAATCGGGGCAAATTAGTGTGTGAGTGCAATTATAAAAAAACGCCGTCGGGAGTGAAAAGTTCTGTGTGTGATCTACTGACGCGCAAAATAGTACAGACGCAGCCAGGTCATTTCCACAATGACCTACAAAATCTACCAAGAGCAGCGCAAATTAGCGTCTGGTTTAAGATATGCTTTTTTTGTGTGGTAAATACTGGCGCAAATACCAGTAAATTGACTAGAGCAAACCTTAGTAAATCCTTGCGTAATTCATTTAAATACTCTCCTACAAATGCATATGCAATAAGGTATGCAATATATGCAATCATTTGCTATTTTATTCCAAGTATTACTCATGCTCGGTTGCATTTGTAAATATTTAGTTTATACATAGAGTTACGTTTCAACTCATTTTAATGGTGCAACGCAAAAATATTAAGTTAAAACTAGGCTAAGCTGTAACTTACACACAGCTAGTGCAACCGGTGCCTGGTCTTTAAATATGGCTTGAGTCTCTCCTTCAACATACAAGTCAACATACAAGTCTATATGATTATTTTGCATATTTTATTGCTGCAAAACAAAAATTGTAAGTACAATCTTTTATAAAAAATAAGCTGCATGATTTGAGGTATCGTACAAACGGTGTTATGCACTGAAGTGGAGTACCTCTTATGCACTAATAAGGATACTCCCTCTAACAAACACCACTAATAAAGATAAAAAACAACAAATAGCAATATACTGAAATTACAGTTAATGTTAAACGCGTGCAAACCATTTCATTAATTTTCAAAAGCATAAAATCAACTCTCATATGGGATGATATAATGAGAGTAAGAAGCTCAGAGTCGAGGAGGAATAAAATATGCAAAATATTTGTATGGCCTATTTTACACTTACACAAACTTTCACATATGCAAATGTTCATACCAACACAGCATAGGAAGATACAGTTCGTGTTAAACACACTATATAATATATTAATATATTAATTTTTAAAATCAACACACAATCTACTCTCAGTTAGTGTGCAGCTCCTCAAGTGCAGAGAAACTCTCAGTGCTTGTTCTGTTAGCGATAACAATCGTAAATCATCTAAAAAGAAGTTAAAATCATTCTGAGCTTGAACACGGAAGATGGAAAGTGTCCCGAAGTGTAGCGAATTTGTCTGAGACTAAACCGTCACTCTGCTAAACTCTGTGAGCCAAAGAATTCATTCGTGTTCCAAGTTTCATGCTGCGGTTACTTTATACAGGCTGCCGTTGTGATGATAAAGATGTTTAACGTTTTGACGTTTACATTTGGGTACGTTTAGAGAAATGTCTAGTTTAGAAAAATTCCACATGCCAGACGGAATTAAACACATTTTTATTTACATGATGCGTTGCATGTTTTATTGGTTTTATAGGCCTCATCTTCTCTTTAAATCTCTCTCCAGGAAGCTGCACTGCACTCGTAACTTCATCCACATGCAGCTTTTTTTGTCCTTCATCCTGAGAGCCATCTTCATCTTCATCAGAGATGCTGCGCTGCATTACTCACAGGAGTACTACCACTGCAACTCTCATCCGGTACACACACACACATAAACAACCACACAACAAGCACATGTACATAAATGTATTAGATTGTACATATCTGTGCATTTATTTACTATGTATAAGCTCTCTGAGCTGTTGTGTTTCCGGGGTTTCCCTCAGCCTGGCTGCAAAGTGGCACTGTTCCTGTCTAATTACTGCATCCTGGCAAATTACAGCTGGCTGCTGGTGGAAGGTCATTATCTCCACAGCCTCATTAACCTCTCACTGCGTTCACAGAAGAGACACCTGCACTGGTACATCCTGCTCGGCTGGGGTAGGTTCCTTTCTCCAGAAAGTATTGACACTTTTCTGTCAGTGGATCATGTTGCTAGTTAATGTGATTCTCTACACCTGTGGTTAACTTGAAGAGAACTGACTTCATAGCCGCTGAAAACTCATTGAGTTCTGGAAAAAGCTCTAGTAACATTTGTGCACATTTGCCATGATATTTTGTTTACGTAATTCAGTGACATTTGGACATTTTTAAGTGTGGCTTAAGTACTTTTGGGGACGACTATAAATCATGTTTGTTTGCTGAAGAATGAGCTCCCAAAATGATGAATGAAGAGGGTCTTTGGTTGAATGTTCTTGTGTTTAGGGGAGGTCTTAAAGGGATTGTTCACCCAAAAATGTAATTTTTCTCAACACAAAAGAGAAATGTTATTAACCAAACAGTTTTGGTTCCCATTGATTTCCATTGTATGGACTAGGGCTGGGTGATATGGCATATTTTTATATTTTGATATGGTGATATTTTTTCAGAACGATTGACCGATTCACTATTTTGATTTCGATTTTTTTTTTTTTTTTTTTACCGTTTACCTAGTCAACTTAAAAACTTAACTACAATATGATTTAAGTAACATTCTCTTCATTAACAATCGGGTTAAAGTGCACCACACATGAAGTGAACAACATGGTGTAAATGTAAAACAATTTGTTAAATATCTTGAAGATATTAAGACAAATGTTGTACAAACTTATCTTAAACACATCCTATATACTAAATATTTCTTAGCCAAAAAGTAATAGCAATAAATAACACCAGTAATAGGCTATTATTAACAGCAAATGCTTTGTAAAATCAGAAAACAACAGCAACTTTCAGCCTGTCACCATCATGCAAACATAAAAAATATCAAACAGGTTTACAGGTTTTTGCATACCATTGCGCTATTTTTATGTTTGGCGGACATGTTTAGGTGTTGCACTTGTGTCTCGCGTCTTTTGCAGCGTCTCACCCATGAAACAGCATTCTAAAAACACGCCGGTCAATTAAAAAAAAAAAGCTCAACTCGCGTTTAATAACTTTGCCTTTTATTTCTCGTTCCACTGCCTGCATCTCATTTTTTATTACGCAATAACGCATTTCTGAATAAAGAGCCGCTTAAGAATAGTGATGTGTTCTACGTTCATAGAGCGTCACATGAGAGCCGTAAATCATTTTCTTCTCCTAATACGGTTATCATTGCTGTATTGTCAACATGCCTAATTGTAACGCTTGCTAACATTTTTATTCAAAATTGCGATTTCTTGATTTAAAAAATAATAAAATTGAGGCAAAACATTCAATTCTAATTAATCGTAAAAAATCTGAAAAATCGCCCAGCCCTAGTATGGACCTAAAAAAAAAGTAAATGAGTAAATGATTGTAACAGTCCAGGTGGTTGCAATGAAGCACCCAATGATGGAGAATACAATCACAGTCTTTAATCACAAATCTAACATGTAGGAGAAACACAGGAGGAAAAAAACACAACAACATCCCACATAAGCGAGATTGTAAAAATAACCAAGGGAACTAAGGGCTTAAATACACAGAGTGAGCTAATTAACTGGAACAGAAACAGGTGTGTAACTAATCAGAATCCATGGAAACAAACAAGCAAAGGGAAAAAGTGTCGAAGTGCAGGAAACAGGGGGAGATGATGGCGAGAGAAACCAGGGTGGCGATGATGGTGAGAGGAGCCAGGGAGGAGACGGGAGTAGGAAGAGCCAGGTTAGGACCCAGAGCACAGCCAGGACGAAGGCCTGTAGACTAGGCTGGCGGACCCAGGGGGACGACAGAGAGAGATGGAGCCAATGGAGGTTGAGACCCAGGCAGAGCTGGGGACCAAGCAACACCTATGGATCTGGATGCCAAGGCACAGTGACAGCAATGAGCATCCGAGGTGGAGCCAGGGTGCCAGAGCAGTGGGACTGAGTACTAAGGTGGAGCTGGAGAGAAGGCAGAGCCCGAAAAAAGATGAAGAGGTGGAGGGATGAAGCGCAGCTGAAGGCCTGGAAGACCGTGGTGCAGGCAGAGTGACGACTCACCAAGGCGGACCCGGAGGGATGAGGGAGCCCTGTGAAGCCCTAAGGACGATGGCCACAGGTGGACCTAAAGGAGGGAGGAGTCAAGGTGGAGCCGACTGGTCAACGAGCTTAGGTGGAGTGATGGGCTCAGCGGCTGGAGGCAGAGCCAGAGGATTCCCTTGCCAAGGTGGAGCTGGAGACCGGAAGACCCAAGGCAGATCCACGCAGCAGAGTGGAATCAGAAGGGACTGAAGGGAGCCAGCAGAGGCAGGGCCAAAAGACTGGCTGTCTTTGGCAGACGAGGTGGGAGAGGCAGACTGGTTGGGACCATTGGAGATGCAGGAGACTTGGAGCTGGGCGGGACCAGCAGAGATGGGAGCCCTGGGTATACTTTGAATCGAACGCACAGCCTTGCAAAGTATACTTCACCTGACCTGTACGTGTACACAGGCGTTCAACGCATGCGCAGTTTTGAGCAATCTCTCGCCATGAGTTACAACCCATGTAAATATATTTGTATGCTTTCATGCTAGAGTTGTACAAGTAAGGGTACTTTCTAACCTCTTCACATAATCACTTGTCTATGTGGGCCTCCATTGTCACTGTAGCTTGCATGCGTTCTGGTCTGTTCTGTTTATGCAGGTTTTCTTCGACTACCTTCTGAATCGACGCCCCCAGGGCACAGCTGATAAAATAAAATAATTACTGCAAAAAAAATTAGATGCGCATGTGCGACCTGCACGTAAAAAGTGAAGTATGCTTTGGGCTTCAGGGGAATATCCTCTTCCACTTCCGCATAATATGCAGTTCACCCTCAGTGGCGGGAGTGTGGGCAGGGCTCCATTCCATGCCCTCGTAATCCACAAGCATACCCACTGGGATAGATAGTGTTGCCAGCTCACGCATCTGGTCAGACTTTCTGTCGAGCTCTGGCTCCAGAGCAAAGATCGTCTCAGGCATTGTCTCTGGCTGATGGCATGATGATGGCATTGCGGCAGGATCCACTGCAGATACAGAGATACGTTTCGTCCGTAAAGGGCATGGGAGGCGGCTGGCTGGGCTCTGGGTCCGGAGTGTGGCTGCTGATGTCCTCCTCAGCGGGGCAGATGGTAAACGGAGATCCATTGTTCACCAGCACCCACTCCACAAAATTCCCACGAGGACCATCCACATCCAGGTCTAAAAATGTCCTTGTGTAGTCCTCAAGGGTTTCTTCTTCCTGCTCTAAGCAGAGCAGTCGGAAAGTCCATTATTTAAATCCTTTTGTGGTTTCTTCTGTAACGGTTCGGGTGGATGCAATGAAGTGCACAATGATGGAGAATACAATCACACAGTCTTTAGTCACAAATCTAACAATGTAGAAGAAACACAGGAGAAACAAAACACAACCACATCCCACATAAGCGAGACTGAACAAATAACCAAGGGAACTAAGGGCTTAAATACACAAAGTGAGTAAATTAACTGGAACAGAAACGGGTCCATGAAAACAAACAAGCAAAGAGAACACAGGCGAACAGGAACAGATCAGAACTACAGCAGAATACAATGAAACTAAACATAAACATTACCCTGACAATGATGACAGGATTCTAGGGTCAAATATCCCTTTAAGCAGGCGTATTTATTTAATTCAAGGCATGAATTTGAGCAACAGGATAATCCAGGGCTTCTGTGTTGATTAATTAAAAATAAATTGATTATAAACAATCTACTTGTCAACAACCAAAATGATCATTTCAGTTCGATTTTTAGCTGTCAATGTACAATTTCAGCAGAAGATGAATGCAGTGAATGATCGGCACATATGTCTCCTGTATTTGCATACGCATGAATGAAAGTCAAAGGATTGCAAAGTCTAGTACGATTGCCGCTGTTTTAGGTCTCATCCTGGCAACATTAGATATACATTTAAAGCTCAAACAATTCAGTTTTGTTCCCACAGGGATCCCAATGCTCATTATTATCAGCTGGAGTTTGGCCAAATACCTGCACCAGGATGAAGGGTACGTTCACACGCGTTCAGAAGTCAGTTTCAGAGTTATACTCATTTAACCTCTTAGTCTGATCTCTCAAGGGACTGTCTTTGTTTATACCAACCTCCTCTGGACAACAACAAAAGATAATGTATTATATTTGTATTATATAAGAACGGCTATTTTAAACCAGCATGGTTGTGCATGAGAACACACATATATGGTTTATGAGGACACAAATGTGTATAATGACATGGGTATTACAACATAAACATGGTTAAACCAGATGGCTTAAAAAACATACTAAACTGTGTTTTTTTTTTTTTTTAAATTAAAAAAATGCAGACAGTTTCCTGTGATGAGTAGGTTTAGGGGTAGAGGATATACAGTTTGTACAGTATAAATAAAAACCATTACATCTATGGAGAGTCCCTGTAAACCATATATACAAGTGTGTGTGTGTTGTCAGATGCTGGGAGACAAGAGATCATGGCTGGATATGGTGGATACTGCGTGTTACAGTCATCATTTTCATCACAGTAAGCAAACATTCCAGTTAAAGTTTCTGGGCTATTCTCTCAGATTTAAAGTGTTTTAACTTTCAAATGGCTCTGCTTACAGTATCTTTCTCTGCACATATTTCTTTAAAGAATTAGTCATAATACTGTCATGCCATATTTATAATATTTTTGAAATATCCAACATTTCATGCAACAATGAAAAGTCATTTCAATTATCTCAAGGGAAATTGTTTTTCAGGTAAACATGCTGTTTTTTCTGAGTATTATTCGGACATTAGTGGCAAAACTGAAAGCCCCTGACATGCATGGAAATGAAATTAATCATCACAGGTGAGAGAAAATAGCACGTTCAGCATTTAAAGGTGCGTCACTAGTGGTACCAAACACAATGGCAAAAATAATGACTGTAATTACTGTGACAGAAAAGTAGGGAGAATTTTGTTTGGTACTGTTAGGGTCACAGAAATCACACACTCCAGTTTAAAAAAACAGCTTTATATGATTGAAATATAAATGAGTGTATGAAAAAGACTCATTATCGTTATCTTTATTTATGGTGTAGGAAGCTGGCGAAATCGACATTTCTCTTAGTGTCCCTGTTTGGGCTGCAGTATGTGCTCTTTGCCTTTTTCCCGGATCGAGTGAGCGCGCTAACCTTCAAAATCTGGAATGTCGTTGAGCTAGCATTAGCATCCACACAGGTGATGATGTACAACTCAACCTCTCTCTCTCATACATGTACATGCACACAGTCAAGCCCAATGTATTTATATAGTGCTTTTCATAATACACATTGTTTCGAAGCAGAAAATCATGATGTTAATGTTTATAATATCTTCATGCCTTAGTTTTGCATATAGCAGATTAGAGCTGGGCGACTATATAGTTTACATTTTGAGATGAAACAAGCAAACAAGCAGTTGAGATTTGCTATAGCCTATATACACTGATCAGGCATAACATTATGACCACCTTCCTAATATTGTGTTGGTCCCTCTTTTGCTGCCAAAACAGCCCTGACCCGTCGAGGCATGGACTCCTCTAGACCCCTGAAGGTGTGCTGTGGTATCTGACACCAAGATGTTAGCAGCAGATCCTTTAAGTCCTGTAAGTGGCGAGGTGGAGCCTCCATGGATCGGACTTGTTAGTTCAGCACATCCCACAGACGCTCGATTGGATTGAGATCTGGGGAATTTGAAGCCAAGTCAACACCTCAAACTCGTTGTTGTGCTCCTCAAACCATTCCTGAACCATTTTTGCTTTGTGGCAGGAGCATTATCCTGCTGAAAGAGCCACAGCCACCAGGGAATACCGTTTCCATGCCGTGCCATGATGAAGAGATAATCAGTGTTATTCACTTCACCTGTCAGTGGTCATAATGTTATGCCTGATCGGTGTGTATATATTGCTTTATGTGAGTGTACAGTATGTATGCAGATACAGTTAAACATACTTTTCAAACTTTACAAAGATCTGTTTGATAATATATTTACATGTTGCAATAAAAGAAAAAAATCTAGCTTTTTAGATTTTCTATCTAGTAGACTTAGGTTTAGGTAAGTGTATTATATATGTATGTGGATAATATGGAAGCTTATTTCCGCCACTAAATAAAAAGTAAAAAAGGTAATTGCAACTTTTTATCTCGTAATTCTGACTTTATTTCTCACAATTGTGAGTTTACATCTCACAATTCTAACATTTTGTTTCTCAGAATTGCATGATATAAAGTCAGAATTGCGAGTTGTAAAGTCAGAATTGCGAGTTATAAAGTCAGAATTGCGAGTTGTAAAGTCAGAATTGCGAGTTATAAAGTCAGAATTGCGAGATATAAAGTCAGAATTGCGAGTTGTAAAGTCAGAATTGCGAGTTATAAAGTCAGAATTGCGAGTTATAAAGTCAGAATTACGAGTTATAAAGTCAGAATTGCGAGTTATAAAGTCAGAATTGCGAGATATAAAGTCAGAATTACGAGTTATAAAGTCAGAATTGCGAGTTGTAAAGTCAGAATTGCGAGATATAAAGTCAGAATTACGAGTTATAAAGTCAGAATTGCGAGTTGTAAAGTCAGAATTGCGAGATATAAAGTCAGAATTGCGAGTTGTAAAGTCAGAATTGCGAGATATAAAGTCAGAATTGCGAGATATAAAGTCAGAATTGCGAGTTGTAAAGTCAGAATTGCGAGTTATAAAGTCAGAATTGCGAGTTATAAAGTCAGAATTACGAGTTATAAAGTCAGAATTGCGAGTTATAAAGTCAGAATTGCGAGATATAAAGTCAGAATTACGAGTTATAAAGTCAGAATTGCGAGTTGTAAAGTCAGAATTACGAGTTATAAAGTCAGAATTGCGAGTTATAAAATCAGAATTACGAGTTATAAAGTCAGAATTGCGAGATATAAAGTCAGAATTACGAGATATAAAATCAGAATTGCGAGATATAAAGTCAGAATTACGAGATATAAAATCAGAATTGCGAGATATAAAGTCAGAATTACGAGTTGTAAAGTCAGAATTACGAGATATAAAATCAGAATTACGAGTTATAAAGTCAGAATTGCGAGATATAAAGTCAGAATTACGAGATATAAAATCAGAATTGCGAGATATAAAGTCAGAATTACGAGTTGTAAAGTCAGAATTACGAGATATAAAGTCAGAATTGCGAGATATAAAGTCAGAATTACGAGTTGTAAAGTCAGAATTACGAGATATAAAATCAGAATTACGAGTTATAAAGTCAGAATTGCGAGATATAAAGTCAGAATTGCGAGATATAAAGTCAGAATTGCGAAATATAAAGTCAGAATTGCGAGATATAAAGTCAGAATTGCGAGATATAAAATCAGAATTGCGTGATATAAAGTCAGAATTGTAAAAAGTTGTATATATAGTATAGCCTACTGTATGTACGCAAGCAAAGTAGGTTATACTATATATACAACTTTTTATATGCTTCAGGAACGGGAAAAAATAAATAAATAATGAATCCCAAACTCTGAACAGGACATTTATTGGAGGTTGTTGTCATTCATCTTTCTCTGACTTTATGAAATTATGCACCGTTGTCTTTCGGTTCTGCTTCATGTTGTGTTTGCTATCACAGGGCTTTATCGTGGCACTGCTGTACTGCTTTTTGAATGGAGAGGTGAGTGAATTAAAAAAATGGACGTTTGAATCAAATTATCTACGATTATGTTTTCCAGGAATGGACTGAGTTTAATACATCACACATTTTAGACACATTTGTCATGATCATATCCCGCTCTTAAGTATAGTAAAACAAAACGGTTCTGTTTTATGTTTCACTGGTAAGTCTTGACAACTATCGACCTTTAACTTTTGGCAGGTACAATATGAAGTCCAAAGGCGGTGGAGACGGTGGCGCATGAAGCAGCGTTTCCACGGTGATCCCAGGGTGCATCACGGTTCCCTGAGTAACAGTGGCCTGCCGCTGACACAGGTCTCTCTGCTGACACGTCCCAGCACACAGGTCACCTGACCACAGCCATCTAACGCCGACCTACAGCACAGGCACAAAACTCATGCCACAGCCCCACTCTCAGAAAAAAGGTCCAGAACTCTAGGGTTCCTGGCTCAGTTATGCCTAAAAGGTTCTAAGGAGAAATATTCCTAATGCTTACATAATACTTTCATGTTTAATGGGTTATTTCAAATTTTCTAGAGATAAAGTATGTTTACAAGCTACTTAATTCATTTTATTAACCCTTATTATGTGGCCCTTAGAGAGTTTTTTATTTAATTATTTTGGCTATGCTCATGCAAACAGTGTAAATTTAGCCAAAAGTGTGTATTTTTGGGACTTTAATATTTTACCCTCATTTCCTTTCACAAGTCTCTTTTACACAAAATAGTTACTCTGAGGACCTTAAAGGACAAAAATATCCCCATTAAAATCCATTCAAATGGCTAAAACTATTCCCAGTGCCATTTAAGAATAAAATAAAGTCTTTTTAAACAGGCTTTCATTCTGCTGGCAAGGCTTCAAAACTTTTTTCACTATTTTCCATCGGATGGCGCCATTTCTCAGGTTTGGCCTGTGAAGCAAATACTCGCTTTTTCATGTTTTTCTGCTTCTGCTGTATTATAGAGCCAATTGATAGTTTTCACGTGTCGTCACGCCCTGAGGGGAACGCCCCAAAACAAGGCTTTCATCCAGTGGCCGCTAGTCACTTTTACCAGGTTTGTAGTAAGATCTAATGTAGTAGTAACAGTGATATTAAAAGACCAAATTCAGTATATACCTTATTGATTATACAGGCAACACAGAATATTAATGCAACACAATGTTTCTCGTTAAGCGTTTTCCACATTGAAAACCATTATAAAGAAAATGCGTTGCGTTCATATTCTGGGCTCATCTGCTCTCCTGTATAGCTATAGTATGCATCATCAAAAAGGGTTAAACTGAATTTGATCAGCCCTTTAACGTAGTTAGTTCATCTGTTTTTAAAATTAAGTGGTGCAACAACTCGATTTAAAGTAAAACCCAGATCAGCAAATCCTTGATTAGTGTTAAACTTTGCTTATTTTAATCCTTATTGGTGCAAATAACCACCTCTGTTTTTCACATTAGCTTTTTAAAATTGTCCTGCTGTTTTTAGTGATTGAAATCACTGCAGGTGCTGTATATGGATCACTAGTGCGCAAAACGTGCATCTTGTTTGCATATTTTTGCTTTTAAGATGGAAAATTGACAGGCTTGTGCTGCAGTAACATGGCTGTTATGCCCGCGACAGTCACGTGACTGAAAACTATGGGTTAAATGTGTGTTCGTTTTTTTGTTTTTTAATCTGAAATTGCACAAAAAATAATAATGCATAAATATTAATGTTGTTGCTAAAACTGTAATGTCTATGTGCAATTATTGTTTTTGTTTGTGGCATTATGTGAACAATAGGCATTTAAATTGGTTAAAATCCTGAAAATGAAAGAATTTTTGATAGTTATGATCAGTTATGATATAATATTTTTATGACAGATTTTTGGATGGTTGTATTAAAGCCAAATTAATTAATTCAAACTAAATCCATAAACTAATCCTATGATGGGAACCCATTAAAAGTGTTCTATATATGAAGCTTTAATGTTCCATATGGAACCTTTTCTTCTAAGAGTGGCAATGGCTGAACCAATCAGAAATGCACAGTCCATTTAAAACTGTCAGTTGACTGACACTCACTGATAGAAAAGCTAAAACTGTCTGTATTTATCTTGTATATGCCTGTTCTTTATGGTGTTGTAGTTATTATGAAACAAATGCCTGTGTGCTAGTAAATTATTATACAGTATATGAGAAAAACGACAATATTAGGTAAAGACAGCACAATATGTGATACTATTTAAAGGGGTCATGACATGAGGAATCACATTTTCTTTGAACTATTGACATACACAGATCAGGCATGACATTATGAGCACTGACGGGTGAAGTGAATAACACTGATTATCTCTTCATCATGGCACCTGTTAGTGGGTGGGATATATTAGGCAGCAAGTGAACATTTTGTCCTTAAAGTTGATGTGTTAGAAGCAGGAAAAATGGGCAAGCATAAGGATTTGAGCGAGTTTGACAAGGGCCAAATTGTGATGGTCAGAGCATCTCTAAAACTGCAGCTCTTGTGGGGTGTTCCCGGTCTGCAGTGGTCAGTATCTATTATTGGCCCATGTGGTCCAATCCAACAGACGAGCTACTGTAGCTCAATGGGAAGAAGGCAAGCCGGCGGAGGCAGTGTGATGCTTTGGGCAATGTTCTGCTGGGATACCTTGGGTCCTGACATCCATGTGGATGTTACTTTGACACGTACCACCTACCTAAGCGTTGTTGCAGACCATGTACACCCTTTCATGGAAACAGTATTCCCTGATGGCTGTGGCTCTTTCAGCAGGATAATGCGTCCTGACACAAAGCAAAAATGGTTCAGGAATGGTTTGAGAAGCACAACAAGAAGTTTTAGGTGTTGACTTGGCCTTCAAATTCCCCAGATCTCAATCCAATCGAGCGTCTGTGGGATGTGCTGAACTAACAAGTCCGATCCATGGAGGCTCCACCTCGCCACTTACAGGACTTACAAGATCTGCTGCTAACATCTTGGTGCAGATACCACAGCACACCTTCAGGAGTCTAGAGGAGTCCATGCCTCGACGGGTCAGGGCTGTTTTGGCAGCAAAAGGGGGACCAACACAATATTAGGAAGGTGGTCATAATGTTATGCCTGATCGGTGTACAAGAGCTTAACTTACTATATAAAAATACAGCAAGTTTTAGACCATTAAAAATTCCTCACTGCAAAAGAGCATTCGCCTCTTTCCACATTGTGATGTCACATTTTAATAGTCACATGTATCTGACTGGCTTCACAACAACACATCCACACCCATTTTATCAATTCCACGAGTCACGAGGTGACGGGGTGCTTCTCATTTCCTAGTTTGTATTTCCTCATTTCCTCACAGTTGAAGAAATGAGAAGCACCCAGGGAACGAGATGCAATGATGTTAATCACAACAGTGACTGTTTACTGAAGTCTTAAAGAAGACAGAGTGGCTTTCTGACACGAGGCTGCATGGGAAAAGCATCATGTTTTATGAATATATAACTATTTTGTGTGCAAAAAACTGCATTAACTTTAAGTGAACCTTAAGAAACATTAAAAAAAAACCTTTTTCTTATAGAGATGCAGAGAGATCTCCTCATGAAATGAGATGTTTACCGTAGATAAGAAAGAATTAAAAATACTGTAAAAAATATTTCATTAAATATACTATAAAGACTGCCTGTAAAGAGTCATCATTTATTCACAGATGAAAATTGGAGTCAGCTGTCAACTGCTGGTCATTATTAATAATATTAATTACAGTAAATGGAAATGATAATCAATGACAAAAAAAAAAAAAGACATACTGAAACAATCTGCTGTGAAAGAAATATTTAAGATTAAAATAAATAAAACAACCAAATAGACTAGTAAAAACATTCAGGCCTGTGAAAAACAGTTATTCTTACAATCTACACTGTTAAAAAAGAAAGAAAGAAAAGGTAACGCTTTAGGGTCCAATTCTCACTATGAACTAGTTGCTTATTATCATGCATATTACTAGGATATTGGCTGTTTATTAGTACTTATAAAGCACATATTAATGTCTTATTCTGCACGATCATATTCTACATCCTTTAATCCTACCCAATACCTAAACTTAACAACTACCTTATGAAAAGTTAATAAACAGTAATTGGGTCATTGACGAATAAGGTTTTTAAAAGTGTAAAAAAAAAAAAACATAATGGAGATATAATTAATTTTGAAGTTTTGTGTTGACAATGAGATTATGTGGTTTTTATAATCAAACCTGCTTTTGTCATTTTTTTTACAAGATGGACAAAATTTGTTACCAAAAAAGTCATTTGTTTTAACCAATTTCGGTTTTACTGAATGACACTTTTGGTTATACTGAATGACAATATTTTCAAACAACGCTAACAGACTGATATCTAGCTAGCTAGCAAAAGGACAATCAAACATTTTATATTTAGTACAAGTTTTTCAAATATTACAACATTTTCCTTGTTTTATAGCAGTTGTACCAAATGACCTGATGTTTTGGGACATGCGTATGAGCAAGTGAAAACATGAATTTTCCAAATAGTTAAAAGAGATTTAATTACTTTGCTTCATGACCATCTGGTCCTTAGCAGGTGTCTGAATGATATCACATCCTGTCACATGATATTGACCGCATGACTTTAAATTGGTTACTCCGAATGACATCAATGAAATTCATTTTTCCGGACATTCTTTCTCAAAACAAAGCAACGACATAATTTTAATACAATTTTGCACTATGTTGATATATGATGTTATAAAATCATGCCAGAATAAAAAATATATACATTTATTACATTTTAAGATATTTGGTAACACTTTACAATAAGATTCATTAGTTAACATGAACTAATAATGAACTGCACTTATACAGCATTTATTAATCTTTGTTAATGTTAATTTCAACTAATACATTATTAAAATCTTGTTAACATTAGTTAATGCACTGTGAACTAACATGAACAAACAATGAACAACTGTATTTTCATTAGCTAACATTAACGAAGATTAGTAAATACAGTAATAAATGTATTGCTCATGGTTAGTTCATGTTAATTAATACAGTAGCTAATGTTTAACTAATGAACCTTATTGTAAAGCGTTACCAGATATTTTAATCACAAATGAAATGGCTGTATTGGCTTTTGGACAGTCAAATGAACTTTTGATAAAATCTTTAATCTAAAACCTTTTATATGTAGCAAAATATAATTAAAATATATGTTTTTTATAATACATATCTTTATTTTTTTTATTTTTATCAAGGCCTTTGGACGAAAAAATGACCTGTCATGTCGTTGACCCAATTAGGAGATGGAGGCAAAAGTCATAGTTAATATTGAGAATTGGACCCTAATCTAAAGTGTGACCAAAACAAAAAAACAGCAAAGGTAATTTTCTGCCAGGACGTTAGGTTTCCCTTTAACCCTAAAGCACAACAAAATGCGTCATTAAAAATAATGAAATTTCAATATGAAAAATTCCTTGATATTACCATGCTACATTGGGCCCTATTTTAATTATTGACAAACCATCAAAATCACTCGTTTTGATCCAAAAAAAATGCAGATACAGAGCAGAGGTGCTCAAGATGAACCATCAGCAGCTTGTTTATTTCTACAGTTTGTCAGGATGTCCTCTAAAGGGCAGCAGAGGTTCAATATGCTGGATGTGCCGTGCTGCCATTCCATTGAGGAAGAACAGGAAGGTGGCCGTGAACTGGCACCAGAAGGTGAGTGTGAACCCAAGCAGTGTTGCAAATGTCCCTAAGAGGAGTACAAATGTTGCGACCCCTCCCGCAGCCATTAGCCCCGCCAGCAGCACCAGCCACGCCCCGAGAGTCCAGCGCCGATTGGAGTCCCTCCCTTCGCTAGCCTGAGACATCACAAGCAACTCCAGTCCGAATATGGCACTGACCACAGCCAGCGTGATCACAGAGCGACACGCCGCCAGGCCCACACCCAGACCGTCCACCCCTGCCTCCTCCAGATGTCTGGTGCAGTTAGATGAGGCTTTGAAGCTCTGTGACCCCAACTCAGAGCTCTGCTGCTGCTCCACTGAGCAGAAATACCACAGACCGAACATGTGTCTGCCGGCCAGCAGCCAGTGACCGTCACACACCGCAACAGACGAGAGGACGACCGACAGAGATGTACACAGGATAATGAGACTGCGGCAAAATACGTCTAGAAAAAGAGGAGTGGACTTCCCATGTGGAACAGCCCCGACCTAGAGAGAAACAAGAGTTATCAGAAGAAATCTGGTCCACATCTGTATCAACATGACATCCTGCTAAGGTTCACCCTTCACTCTCAGAAAAAAAAAAAAAAGTACAAAAGGCAAGCATGTACACAGATAGACTCCAAGTGGTGCTCAAGCACCTGCCCTTTGGCCTCTGACTAGATAAGTGCTCTTTTTGCAAGAATTTTTATTTGTTTAAATTTGGCCTGTGGCATCAAATCTCAATTAAGCGTGTGCCCGACAACTTATTCTTAATAACTCTGCCAGACCGCACAAGCCCCTCCCACTCTCCGACATCCCTCATAACAGCATCCACATCTCCTGGAACAACATAAGGGTGACTTATGGTAAGTCATAAGGGTAAGAGCAAATGATGACAGAATTTTTGGGTGAACTATCCCTTTAATTTTATACAACAGTTCAATAAACAATAAGTTGAACTTTTTTTGCTCTATTTTGCCAATGAAAATAACCAAGTAGAAACATCGCATCTCCTAGCAACACTCAGCGTTGTTTTGTTCTTCAGTGATTCACTGTTTTTGAACAAATCGGGTGAGTCAATGATTCAATGACTCAATCATAAAGTCAGTAGACACTTAGGGCCAGATTTACTAGCAGCTTGCGCCAGCGCAAACCCTCTTTTGGAGTTAAACTACTGTCAAGATTTACTAAAGACACGCAGTGCAAAATTAGTGCTGAAGAGGTGTGGACATGGTTATTTTGCAGCTGAACTTATTGCGTATGCATTTGTAGGAGTTTCCCTTTCAGACGCAAAATTTATGGTAGGAGATTATTTAAATGAATTACTAATATTTGCTCTAGTCAATTTACTGGTATTTTTGCCATTATTTACTGCCCAAAAAAAGCATATCTTAAACCAGACGCTAATTTGCACTGCTCTTGATAGATTGTGTTGGTCATTCTGGAAATGATTCAGCTGCGTTTGTGTTCTTTAATTTGTGCGTCGTCAATAGAGAACTTTCCACTCTCAATGCTTTTATGGAATTGTGCTCTCATGCTAATTTGCCGTTCAGTAAATCTGGCCCTTAGTCTCGCATAGCATGACCTTCAGACTGACGGCAGAGGGTCTTGACTCCATTGCAGCTTTCATTGGCCAAGGTCCACCCAGATGCCATCTGACTGACATATAAAGCAAACTATCACAGTTTCTTTGGTTCCGCGTTATGTTTAGGGGTGTGGAAATGTAAAGTCGATGTCCATAATAAATTATTATTCATTCAAGAATGTTATGCAAGTTTACTGCAACAATGGAGCCGCAAACTTCAAACACTTTTGAAAATCCAGCGTTTGGTTGATCCTGATAAGCGCTCATTGTCACAGTTGTAAACATGACAACGTTCTTCTTCCATGAGGGGGTTTGGCATCACAACGACTTTGTTTCCAGGTGGACCGTTAAAGAACACGACAAATGTATCCCAGAAATCCCGTAGAATTCAACCAACCAGATGATGACTTTGAAACTCCTGAAGTGTTTCCAATTTTGCATCAGACGTTCAGCCAAGACTGAGACTAATGGACACTTGCTTCTTTCATGATTGAATCAGCTGGTTTGAACAAACCAGTTGAATGAATGATACTGTGATTCACTTTACCGGCGTTTTTAGGTTCACATAATAGTATCATTTAATAACATTTCATATTTCTATATTCAAACTGTTATATTTAGAACATTAATCTCATAACATTGTTAGGCAATGGTAATTGCAGTGTAAATGGATTTTGATAAATGGTAAGGTGGATTTTGTTGATACAGCCCTATAGTGTTAAATAGTGTAATTAATTAAAAGATGATGAACGATATGTAACTTTACTTTTTATAAATAATTATAAGAGGGTGCCCTTTTTTTCCACTTGAACACCTGCCCCCCAAAATGTCTGTGCACGAACCTAACAAAAGCTGTCACTGGGGCGGTAGGTCTTTCAAAAGGTACTATAAATACACTGTAAAAAGAACACTGTGAAATGTACGGTAACTTGCTGGCAGCAACTAGCAAGTAAGTTGGTTACTGTAAATGTAATCACGGCATCTATTTTGTTACTGTTTATTATTATACAGTAATAATAAACACAGTAACAATAGTTACTGTAATTATAATCACAGTAAGTATTTTTTACTGTTTATTATTACAGCAATATTACTGTATAATAATAAACAGTAACAACATTACAGTAAGCATACTGTGGAATAGAACACAGCAACTTACTTGCTAATTGCTGCCAGCAAGTTACCGTACATTTCACAGTGTTCTATTATTATTACTGCTGTATTTTTTTTATCACTGCAAATATATACGATTACTGTAAACTGCTTTCATTGTGTACTGTGAAATGAAGACATGATTTTTGTCACAACATGACATTTATTTAAAACATTTTAAATTTGAAAATACATGGGCATAAAATATTTCACATTATATACATTTATAGGCTATATATTTTTATTATTATGTATACAACACTCCTAAACATACAAATCCATCATCTTTGTTGAAGTTGAATTAAAATGTCCAGATACATTTGGAAATTATTAAAACAGAAAGTAAATATAATTCAAAAACAGTAGAATTTTAAGCTTCAAAATCCTTAATACTGACTTTGTTCCTGAATGGGAAACTTCATTCTGGGCTGGAGTCGTTTCCTGCAGTGGAAGAAATTTGTCATTAATGTAGATGACTAAGAGGGCAAGACTGATGGCTTGATGACAATGTATACAAGTTGGACTGACTAAATGAAATTATCCAGTCAACATTAGTACACTGTCACACCCGATAAGTTCAGAGTACTCAAAATTATTTTAGACACTGATTACCTCAAAAAAATTAAGTAAAGCAACTCAAATCTTAAGTAAAGAATAATTATAATTAACTTTTTTTTATTTAATGTTTAAGTCCACTGTACTTAATATTGTTAACCATACATAATATTTCTTATTTTTCAGTTATTTTGATGCAGTGGTTGTAAAACTCAAGAAGTTCTGAAAAACATTTAAGTAAACAACTCAAAGATCATTTCATTCAATTATAATTTAATTCAGATATTGAATAAACTAACACCTAATCTTTATGGTTAAGTGTTGGTTAGCAACAGCTAATATAACCATCAAGAAGACAATCATTATATACTTGCATGAACTGTTAATCAACATGCAGTGTATACAGCCTTGATGTTTGACAACCCATTCTTGACCTAACCACAGGCACTACTCTTCACCACGATGGTAAAACCCTACAAAACTTCAACATCAAAGAAACACCTTTACATACCAAAATAACAGAACATTAAACAATAACACATCTTCTTCTGTATTAATCTTATGCAAAAACACACAAAATAACACTCAATTCCAACGCAAAGCATGCTAGGAACTTGAAATCTGCTGCAACTCGGTTTAATCTTGAATGGAATCTTCTGATAATGTCGGTTACGTCGGTAACATCGGCAACGTCGTGACATGGATGACGTCACTTTATATCGCTCAGAAAACTTAAAAATAATTTAAGTACAGGTGCTGGTCATATAATTAGAATATCATCAAAAAGTTGATTTATTTCACTAATTCCATTCAAAAAGTGAAACTTGTATATTATATTCATTCATTACACACAGACTGATATATTTCAAATGTTTATTTCTTTAAATTTTGATGATTATAACTGACAACTAAGGAAAATCCCAAATTCAGTATCTCAGAAAATTGTGAAAAGGTTTAATATTGAAGACACCTGGTGCCACACTCTAATCAGCTAATTAACTCAAAACACTTGCAAAGGCCTTTAAATGGTCTCTCAGTCTAGTTCTGTAGGCTACACAATCATGGGGAAGACTGCTGACTTGACAGTTGTCCAAAAGACGACCACTGACACCTTGCACAAGGAGGGCAAGACACAAAAGGTCATTGCAAAAGAGGCTGGCTGTTCACAGATCTCTGTGTCCAAGCACATTAATAGAGAGGCGAAGAGAAGGAAAAGATGTGGTAGGAAAAAGTGTACAAGCAATAGGGATAACCGCACCCTGGAGAGGATTGTGAAACAAAACCCATTCAAAAATGTGGGGGAGATTCACAAAGAGTGGACTGCAGCTGGAGTCAGTGCTTCAAGAACCACTACGCACAGATGTATGCAAGACATGGGTTTCAGCTGTCGCGTTCCTTGTGTCAAGCCACTCTTGAACAACAGACAGCGTCAGAAGCGTCTCGCCTGGGCTAAAGACAAAAAGGACTGGACTGCTGCTGAGTGGTCCAAGGTTATGTTCTCTGATGAAAGTAAATTTTGCATTTCCTTTGGAAATCAGGGTCCCAGAGTCTGGAGGAAGAGAGGAGAGACACACAATCCACGTTGCTTGAGGTCCAGTGTAAAGTTTCCACAGTCAGTGATGGTTTGGGGTGCCATGTCATCTGCTGGTGTTGGTCCACTGTGTTTTCTGAGGTCCAAGGTCAACGCAGCCGTATACCAGGAAGTTTTAGAGCACTTCATGCTTCCTGCTGCTGACAAACTTTATGGAGATGCAGATTTCATTTTCCAACAGCACTTGGCACCTGCACACAGTGCCAAAGCTACCAGTACCTGGTTTAAGGACCATGGTATCCCTGTTCTTAATTGGCCAGCAAACACGCCTGACCTTAACCCCATAGAAAATCTATGGGGTATTGTGAAGAGGAAGATGCGATATGCCAGACCCAGCAATGCAGAAGAGCTGAAGGCTACTATCAGAGCAACCTGGGCTCTTATAACACCTGAGCAGTGCCACAGACTGATCGACTCCATGCCATGCCGCATTGCTGCAGTAATTCAGGCAAAAGGAGCCCCAACTAAGTATTGAGTGCTGTACATGCTCATACTTTTCATGTTCATACTTTTCAGTTGGCCAAAATTTCTAAAAATCCTTTCATTGTATTGGTCTTAAGTAATATTCTAATTTTCTGAGACACTGAATTTGGGATTTTCCTTAGTTGTCAGTTATAATCATCAAAATTAAAAGAAATAAACATTTGAAATATATCAGTCTGTGTGTAATGAATGAATATAATATACAAGTTTCACTTTTTGAATGGAATTAGTGAAATAAATCAACTTTTTGATGATATTCTAATTATATGACCAGCACAAGGGTTTACTCAAAAATGTTGAGCTACACAAAAATAAAACTAAACTCCTTGTTCAGAAAATGTAATTGTTTTAAGTTGCATCAATGATTTAACAGACTTTAACTGCAGCGTAATCAATCTTTATAAGTTACTAGAACTATCTGGGTTTACAGTGTATTACTATGGTGACCATTAACTAGTGTGACTGTGAACATGATCGCTTGAATGTTTCCTTATCTTTGTGACTTTCCTAACCACGTATTCTAACAATTTTTATTATATTATAGTCACACAATGGGTGTGTGTTCAGGCAGACACAAGAAGACTCAGATGAATATAAATCCAATACAAAGTTTAATAAATTCCCAACTGGCAAGATAATCCACAAAACAGGCAGAGTAACACATCTTAACATAATCACGAGTAACACTGAACAGAAAACGAAGGCAAAGGCACAACTTAAGTAGTGAATACAAACGAGACTAATTAATCAAACACAGCTGAAACCAAATTAACTAATGACAGTTACTATAGAAACAAATGAGAAGCGGGAAATTAACCAAAGAAAAACAGGAACTAATGAAATACGTTCTAAAAGTCTGTGCATGACAAAACCAACTAAACATAATTGTGATAACTATATTACATTCCCCACGATATAGATATGCTACCTTGTGTCTGTGGCAGCATTCAAAAAACTGTTAACGCGTGTACAACGGCATGTACGTATTATGCTTCCACAAGGCGGGAATTCACATAAAAAGACTAGCATCTATTCTATGTAGCTGCTGTGATTTGCCCGGCAAAGAAGCTCTAGAAAAACATGATGCTGTGAAAAATGTTGTGCCATTTAAAATTCTTACCGGTTGCTGCACTTTCTTTCACTTCAGCCCGCTTCAGTATTTGATTCGTCATGCCGTAGCTAGAAAAAACAACGAGAAACGGCTAGCGCGCTTTGCTAACACACATGCACATGTCTTTTATCCAACAGTGTTACTCCACCAAACTGGTGACGTTATCAAATATAGAAAGATAGAAAAAAAATCTATCAAATTTATGCGAGTTTGTAATGATGTGGCTTGTAGTGCCGCTCTCTGCATCTCTCTCCTGGCACACTCCTAAAAAAAGGTAAATTTACATGAGGAAGTCTTGGTAAATTAACGTAGCATTGCAAAATATGAGCAAAGTTACCTTGCTGAAGTCAAATCCTAGAGAAAATGTGGAATCTCCTCTGTTTCTGCTGCTGAAAATGTCCTGCTCAAAATTTCTTCTTTGTGATTCATCGTAAAAAAATATATATTTACTGTCGAATTTACCCGCCATTGAAATTTAACCATGATGCTTTGCAGATTTACAGCAACATGCCGTATACAGGTTCTACAGTAAGGATTTGTTCATTTTACAGTAATAATGCTGTAAATTTGTTAGTGTATATTCTATGTAGGTACTAATATGCACCCTTTAGGGGGTAAATATACAAAGATGTACCTTTTGAAAGTGTGACAGCTTTAGTACTTTCTGACTGAAAGCTGTTAAATCTGTTTATCTCCTATATAATTTAGTATATAAAAAAAAAAAAAAGATTGCAATTTTTTTTTGCAAACAGGCTAATAAAAATAATGTTTACCCGCTCACGACCATAAACAATCTTGTGTTTTGAAACACCTTCTTACCTTACGAGCTTGCGCAAAATATTAAGGAGCTTATCTACCTCTTTAATCCAAAGCAAATGTAAAATTTCATTCTGAGCGTAAAATAAACATTTAAAATACGTTTAAAAGGCATTACCCTGATTTTTATTGCCGTCATATTGATTTCAAAGTGCCAACAGACCGGGAGAAGCGAGACGAAGAAGCCAAGTCAACTCCAGTCGAAAGTACAGTATAATTTCTGTGTAGCAGAAGTAGTTCAGTCTTCACACCCGCCCGTCTCGTCCTTGACACGCAGATCACGGGCGCTCGTGTTAGTTTTCCGGTCACGGACGGTATTCGGTAACTAGGAATCAGACATTATGCGAGAGTAGAGTCTGGGAGTTTCTTCAACTTCACCCATTTTTGCCCTACAGGACAGGTTTTCTTCATTTTAGCTATATGAAGGCACCGAAACTATCTTGGAAACGTTTTAACAATAACACTCATATTTTGTATGACTGAAACCCAAATTTTAGTGTGTGGAAAGTGTGTTTTAAGAATTCTGGGAGCTGATGACCATTTGAAAACCAGTTTGGACCAGCTGAGAGACCAGCTAAGACTAGCCAACAAGGCTAGGTTTTTTTTGTTGTTGTTGTTGTTTTTAGCAGGTTTATCACTAATATCTTTTCCACTATAGTAAAATGTCTCATTTTTACTAATAAGAATGTAATAGGCACTATAGTAGAATAACTAGTTATTAGCAAAATATTCTTTGTTGTTTGCGTCAAGCACTGAAATCTCAGCATACTGTATTGCTAAACATTGTTTCTCTTCACAGATTAAACTTTCGATTATCATTACTGAGTGGCCAGAGTCCCTTCTGGGTGACTGACCCAAAACATGATGCAATTTATGCTCTCTAGCAAAAAGACTTTGATCCCTTTTCAGACCGAGGTAAAAAAAAAAAAAAAAAAGGTAGGATAGAAAAACGCTGAAAGGGCCACATAGATGAAACCAATCAATTCCTTGTGTGCAAAAGCTTATTTTGATAGTTCAATGTAATGCTTTCCTTGATGTTTTTACATCCTCCACCACATGAACACACTGGAGAGAAAGCTCTCATGTGTTTGTGTCTAGTCATAACTTACAACCCACAAACGACATTGATCATATCAAGTACTGGCTACACTGATTGATGCAGGTCTTACGTAATGGGAATGATGATCTCACCACTTCACACTAGTTGCAGTCAGGTACATCTCCGGAAAACAACTCAAGTATAGTGTATAAAATGCAGCTTTTTTACATCACTTCTTGAAACAACTATTTAACCATGAAATAAATACAACACGCATACAGTAAATACACTTGATCGGGTCGTTTTTAATCAAGAAATCTTTCACAGGGGTCTTGCTTAAAAAATTCTAACATGATTTTCCTTATCAAAATAAACACAGGGTTTCTAAAAAAAAGTGATTTTATGGCATTGCATACGTTTGTGCTTTTCACTACATTGGACGGTTTCTCTTGGCCTGCGAGGAATGTGCCTATTCTCTCACACAGACCGGAGCCTGTGTGCTACAGCGTAACCGTAACATCCTTGTGAGGGACACACTGGAGACCTTAAGGCGCTTTATGTGAACAGTGCTGGTAAAGGCAGGCTGGATGTGATAGGTCCGTCTGTTAGATGCCGTATTTCCCTTTCAGCTCCTCTACCTTCGCGATGTATGCTTTCACAGCATCTTCTTTACTCAAACCTGAAATGTGCAGGGCGCACACAAACACAAAGTTTTATGTTAAGATGCTAGAAAACACAAACTTAAAATGATTTCTCGCTGCCCTCTGGTGGCAGGGAGGAGAGACTGACCTTTCTTTGCCTCCCAGGCATCCCATTTGGCCTTGCCAGTGAAGTCTAACATGCCCGGTCGAGCTGGAAAGAAACACACGCACTTTTTAAAGAGCTGCAGTTTAGTTTTATGCATAAGCTTTATGGGTTCGAGGAAAAGCTCACCTGTGTTAACATCTCCTACGGTGGCCTGTTTGTACAGACTGTAAATCTCCAGCATCTCAGCGTCCGTTGGTTTCGCTTTCAGCTGTTTGACCTCCTCTGCTGCTTTCTGAAACTCAGCCTGTGGAAAAACCAACAACGTTACCAGACGCTCTATGGCTACATGTCGTCATATATGGACAATCAGTAATATTGAATTTAAGACTTTTGAGACATCATTGAAAGTTATAACTTGCAGTTCAGTGAGTGAGTTAACTTGCAAATTTGGAATATCGCATAAAACTTTTGCGAATAAAGCAGCGTTACCATCCCATGTGTTCAAGAGAACAAAATCGTCACTTCCTGGGAAATTGGTGCAAAATAATAAAAATGAAAGTTGCTGCAATCGGGGGGAAGAACGTGTGGCTCCGTTTTCTTCCATCTTAAATGACTTTCTTCTCAGAGATGAAACGCAATAAACACTCACTCTAAAAAAACTAAACAATTTTAAACAGTAAAATAAAGTTTTTCATTGAAACGGTAATATACTGTAATATAACAATGCATATTGGGTAATACTGTTTGTCGTTTTTGAGAACGTATCCTATAGGTTACTTTCTCGAAAATGATAAATATTACCCAGAATGCATTGTTTTTACAGTATATTACAATGCATTCTGGGTAATATTATTTGTCGTTTTAGAGAACGTATCCTATAGGTTACTTTCTCGAAAAAAAATGACAAATATTACCCAGAATGCATTGTTTTTACAGTATATTACAATGCATTCTGGGTAATATTATTTGTCGTTTTTGAGAACGTATCCTATAGGTTACTTTCTCGAAAAAAATGACAAATATTACCCAGAATGCATTGTTTTTACAGTATATTACAATGCATTCTGGGTAATATTATTTGTCGTTTTTGAGAACGTATCCTATAGGTTACTTTCTCAAAAAAAATGACAAATATTACCCAGAATGCATTGTAATATACTGTAAAAACAATGCATTCTGGGTAATATTATTTGTCGTTTTTGAGAACGTATCCTATAGGTTACTTTCTCGAAAAAAATGACAAATATTACCCAGAATGCATTGTTTTTACAGTATATTACAATGCATTCTGGGTAATATTAACGTTTTCGAGAAAGTAACCTATAGGATACGTTCTCAAAAACGACAAATAATATTACCCGGAATGCACTGTTATATTACAGTATATTACCGTTTCGATGGAAAACAGTATTTTACTACTTAGCTCTTTTTTTTAGAGTGTGTTCTTGGATGCTGGCGTTCGGGAACACAATCGTGTGAGACGCTTCTGGAGGGAATTAAACCAAATCATTCTGATGACAGACTTTGGCTCAGGCGTTTTGAGATGCTGTGATGTGATTGGTCCGCCGGTTGGTCCAGTTATCCAATCACGTCCTCAGTTGAGGCAAAGTCACATTATTTTATGGTGCATCAAGGGATTTATTCAGTAAATGCATTTCCATTGGAGTTTATGTACATGTCTTTTTATCGATAAAGTTTTTTATGCACATTTTTAGAATTTATGAGCATCTTACTCTTATGACTTATGATAGCAACCTGAGTCGTAACAAAGCACTGTTTGCCAGAGGAGAACTGGCCCCCCGACTAAGCCTGGTTTCTCCCAAGGTTTTTTTTCACACCTGTTTGCCTGTTGGAGTTTGGGTTCCTTGCCGCTGTCGCCTTTGGCTTGCTTAGTCGGGGACACTTGATATTTGATATTCAACAGTGCTTTGATCTGCCTGCATTGACACTATTCTTTAAGAGCTGCTGTGCAGCCAAAATAATGTACCAGTTATCACTGTAAAGCTGCTTTGACACAATCTACATTGTAAAAAGCGCTATATAAATAAAGGTGACTTGACTTACTATTTCCATCCATAGTTTTTTTCTTTTTTTTATGCGATATTCCAAAATTTGTATTAAAAAAAAAACAGTCAGTGATGAGTCTTTCATCTCACCAAATTCACAACTCTGGTATAATATCATGACTTTGTATAATATCATTTTGCTGTGGAGCAGTAGAATCTACAGTGACTGTATAGATCTGTTTGTGGTATTATGTAACTGCAAGACTGAATATTAGTCACTTTCAGTGAAATTTCCCCCAAGCTGCATTAATTTTGGACTCCGCTCTACACCGAATGCAGATAAGCTTTCCAAAAACCCCTCTACATCCATATGCATTCAGCCCTCATTCTTATTTCTTACAAAAAGGGCTGAAAAGATTTTGGTCATGGCCATTTTGCATTCTCAGTCTTGCTTCACAGTGCTGGTGGGAGACATGGCGCGATTACGTAACCACGGCACAAGAGCAAGCACACAATAAAAAAGGCTTTTAGCAGATCTCTAATCACGGGGTCAAACTCCATCCCTCTTACACATACTTTACTATGCCTGTGATTCTTTGCTCTGATTACGTGACACGCACATCAAGGCTCCTCATCATTGACCAACTGCTGTTGGCCCAGCATCTTCCTGCTGCAGTAAACCACACTAACCAGTAGCTAAACCTCAGTGTTACTACAGAAACACGTTATCAGATTTCAGTGTGCATTAGAACAAGCTTGATAAAGACCATTTCACACATCTTTAACTGACAAGTATTTTCGGAGAAGAATCGTTAATGTATTTTACGCGTTGATTTTCATGTGTAACGGCCAAAACAAAACCACATGCTGGAATACTAAAATAACTCTTCTTCCAACTTAACTATCAACGATCCGCAAGACACCATTTTAAAAACTCTTAAGATGGGGTAATCAAAGTACATGTTAGCGGATTTGAAAACTTCCCAAAAAGTTGCAACAGTTTCCATGTTCCTTAAAGTTAAATTGGGTCATTGACGAATAAGGTTTCTAAAAGTGTAAAAAAAACATAAGATATAATTGGAGATCTAATTAATTTTGAATGTTTATTAAGTGTTAACAATGAGATTGTGATTTTTATAAACGTTAACACTGCTTTTTACAAGATGGAGAAGATTTGTCACCAAAAAAGTGAAGAAAAAAAACAAATGACGATATTTTAAAACAACGCTAACAGACTGATATCTAGCTAGCTAGCAAAATGACAATCAAACATTTTATATTTAGTACAAGTTCTTAAAATATTACAACATATTCCAAGTTTTATGGCGGTTGTACCAAATGACCTGATGTTTCGGGACATGCGTATGAGCAAGTGAAAATTTTTCAAATAGCTAAGAGAGAGTTAGTTACTTCATGTGGTCCTTTGCAGGTGTCCAAATATGATATCACATCCTGTCACATGATATTGACCGCATGACTTGATCCAAAATGTTCCCTTTATATTGGTTACTCCAAATGACATCAATGAAGTTCATTTTTCCGGACATTCTGTCTCGTAACACATCATTTTTATACCATTTTGCACTATGTTGATATAAGATGTTATAAAATCAAGCCACAATTAAAAAAAAAAAAAAAAAAATACATTTATTACATTTTAAGATATTTTAATCACAAATGAAATGGCCTGTATTGGCCTTTGGACGGTTCAAAAATCACGTCATATCTTTGTTTTTATTATTATTGGACAAAATAATAGCGGTCACGATTATTAAAGGTTTCATTCAGCCCATAGTTAATCTCCTGGCATCATCGATCGTGTCGTTCCAAACTTATAAGCTGTTTTTCCAAGCAAAAAAAAAAAAGAACAGAACGCGATGTTAATAATATAATTTCCCCATACATTGAAAATGAGTGGTGACTGAGGCTATCATTATCTCTAACATCTCTTTTTGTCATTCCATTCATACTACAGGATTTATGGGGTAACGTAAACATCTTTATAATGTGTCGTAAAATCGCGACGCAGCCGTCCAAAAAGCGTCTGACGCGTAAAAAACAACGATAAAAAAACAAAAAACAGCGGAACTCGCTCAGCCGCTGTTTCGATATTATAGCGCTGTTACGCTAACGCCACACCCACGTAGACATGGCGCTACACGCGCACACTTGCGTGCCCTCCTCCAGTCTCATTTACTACATTTACTTACCTCTCTTGACCGAGGAAAACCCGTATTCATCTTTATAACATGAAATGCTTACCAATTAACGTATTCAAACAGCACCATGTCAACCAAATAATAGTTATAAATACAGCACATTGCAAGGCTCAAATACCCTCGTGTCAAACAAAAGCGTCGATACTGACCTCAGACATGGTTGCGGATGCTTCAGTCTGTTAAAATGATGCGTTTCAAAACCGCTGTGAATGGCAGCAACGCTCCGACGTTTGCCGTAGTGTAGGCTGTCACGCCCATGGCCACGCCCCCTTCACCCCATTGGCTGCTGGAGCATGTACCGAGCTACCGGTCCAATCAAATTCACGAAATTGTAGGTTCTTTTAACTGGGCCACAGGGTCACGCCAGGGATGCCAGATTGAGAGTATGTGCAAATATAGAGATGGCCTTTATTCAAACAGACTGATACACTTTGTAGCACAGCTTCTTTTTTTACACTGACGTGTATTCTGATAGTTATCAGTGGCTTTTACATTTAGGTGTTTGAACAAACAAGCGATCCTCGGTTTGATAAGGTGCACCCAGACCTTTCTGTAATGACCTACTTTTAAAGTATTTAAATTTAACCACATTTTCAGTTAAATGCATATACATTTTTTTTTTTTTTTTTTGGGTACATGATGTTTTTTATTCCATTTTTTTGGAGTCATGAAGCTGTTTGGTAATTAAAAACAGTACATTGATCTCCAAATTACTTTCCAAAATTTTGTTTAAAGTTTGCTTAATTTCACTATCTAAAAAAAAAATAAAAATCGATAGTGTTTTTTTAAGAATGGTGTCCAAATTATATATATATATATATATATATATATATATTTTTTTTTTTTTTTTTCATTACATTTCTGACCAGGATACATATATAATAATAAATAACACACCTAAGTGCTTAAAAAAAAAAGGAAAATATGAGCTCAGAAAACAAGCCATAGAATATTAAAATATAACGGACTGCTGTACGTTGTGGAGACGTTTATTTCTCTTTACCGCTTCAGTGAGGAGTCACGTGCTGAATTTTTTAATCTATTGCTCCGCAGTTCTATTGCTCTTGCCTGATACCACCGTTGCCTGATCGATGCGTCATGCAGCGACTAGTTGGTCTAGAATTTCACTTCACAGAACATGCTGGAAATAAGCGCTTTGGAGTCGTTATTATTAAATATAGAAGTACGCTAAAAAGCGAAGTGCTCACGTCTTTTCTGCTGTCTGTCATTGTTCTCAAGGTCATTTACATATGTTTATTTTTACGCTATAATCTGGGCTCTATGTTTCTTCAGTGTAGTTTGTAACGTGACTGGGCTCGAGATGTGTGATCAGGCGATTCTGACGGTTCGTCTGGTTCGATCTTTTGAGCATCGCAACTTTAAACCGGTGGTTTTCAAAGACGTTCATTTAGATCAGACGGTGGAGGAGTTTATTACATTTGTTAAACAAGGTAGACATCATGTAAACATCATGTGTATCAGTAAAAATTAAATCAGATATGTGCTTCATATTATAATAATGAGTAACTAAAGCACTTCTATCTTTGAAGACGTTTCAAACAGAGCTGGATTGCCTCCACCCTTTAAGAAGTTTGAATATGGTAAGTCTACATTTACTTTACCCAGAAATGTGAGTCGCAGTTATTGCTTTAACATCATGTTGTTGTGTTGTTGCAGACACAATGAAAATCATACACCAAGCACATGGAGCAAAGGTAACTATAAATATGCTTAGCAATTTGTGGCATAAAATATTGACATGATTACAGTTGGGGGAAAGTGCTGTACTAGTTGTCTGAAGTAGAGCTGCACGATTAGTCGTTAAAAATCGCGACTTCGTTTCAAACACCCACACTTCCTATCATGAATGCAAGAGCTTCACAAACGTTTCAACCACACAGTATCGTTATTTCTGTTCATGTTGTCACAGAAGTAGCCTACTGGGTTAAAATTTATCAGCATTTAATCAGTTAGAGATAAAAAAGCAGGAAAATCTGGCCACTTCCCCAAGCCACACTTATATATATATATATATATATATATATATATATTAGTACTCAGCATAAGTGAGTACACCCCCTTTGAAAAGTAACATTTTAAACAATATCTCAATGAACACAAAAACAATTTCCAAAATGGTGACAAGACTTAAGTTTAATATAACATCTGTTTAACTTATAACATGAAAGTAAGGTTAATAATATAACTTAATTACTCAAATTAGGGTGATGCAAAAATGAGTACACCCCGCAACAAAAACTTCTACATCTAGTAGTTTGAATGGCCTCCATGATTTTTAATGACAGCACCAAGTCTTCTAGGCATGGCATGAACATTTTGCAACATCTATCTTTTTCCATTCTTCAAGAATGAGCTCTTTTAGAGACTGGATGCTGGATGGAGAGTGATGCTCAACTTGTCTCTTCAGAATTCCCCATAGGTGTTCGATTGGGTTCAGATCAGGAGCTACTGAATCACTTTCACCCTGTTCTTCTACAGAAATCCAACAGTGGCCTTAGATGTGTGTTTAGGATCATTGTCATGTTGGAAAAGTGCACGACGACCAAGGACACAGAGTGATGGTAGCATCTTCTCTTTCAGTATAGAGCAGTACATCTGTGAATTCATGATGCCATCAATGAAATGCAGCTCCCCGACACCAGCAGCACTCATAAGGACACTGACACCACCATGTTTCACTGTAGGCACCATGCATCTTTCTTTGTATTCCTCACCTTTGCGCCGCCATACAGTTTTGAAGCCATCAGTTCCAAAAACATTTATCTTGGTCTCATCACTCCACAGTCTAGAGTCCCAGTAGTCTTCATCTTTTTCAGCATGGGCCCTGGCAAACTCTAGGCGGGCTTTTTTTTGTGCCTGGGCTTTAGGAGAGGCTTCTTTCGTCAGGGTTCCCACGCGCCTTAAAAGCACTTGGATTTCAGACACATGAATTCAAGGCCTGGAAGGTACTTGAAAACAAGTATTGGTCCTTGAAATTAAATTTGAAATAAATTTTGTGAAAATTATAACACGCCCCCCTTAGTTGTAGTATTTTAGTTTTAGAATATTATTTTACAATCAGTGTCCGAGTGTTATCCATTTCTCTTCCACGTGGTGCCATTGCTGACAGCATGAAATGGGAAGGGGTTTTAACACCCTTTTATAGTCAACTGTCTGCTGGACACCTGTGTAATGAAGAATTAGACTCACCTGTGGTTGAATTCTTGTTAAATTAGACAGTTGTAGTCTAAAATTTAGCTTTGCTCCAGAGACTTTCAGTGGGGTGTACTCATTTTTGCATCACCCTAATTTGAGCAAAACTGAAAAAGTTATATTACTAACCTTACTTTCATGTTATAAGTTAAACAGATGTTATATTAAACTTAGTCTTGTCACCATTTTGGAAATTGTTTTTGTGTTCATTGAGATATTGTTTAAAATGTTACTTTTCAAAGGGGGTGTATCCATTTACGCTGAGCACTGTGTGTGTATATATATATATATATATATAATCACATAAAAATATACATCTTATATTGTAATAACACATACTATTTTCCTGTAAAAAAAAAAAAATCAGCATTTAATAATCATGATAATAAATAATATGATATAATATAATAAAAGTAATAGAATTGTTATTATTAAAGTACCTGCCAAAAGTTTGGAAACAATTAATGATTTTGAAATGCATTTCTTCTGCTCACCAATGCTGCAATTATTTGATCAAAAATACAGTAAAAACAGAAATATTGTTACAAATTAAAAAAATAAGTTTTCTATTGTAATATAATTTATTCCTGTGATCAAAGCTGAATCATTACTCCAGTTTTCATTGTCACATGATCCTTCAGAAATCATTACAATTTGATGCTCAATAAACATCTGATTCTTACCAATGTTGAAAACAGTTGTGCTGTTCATATTCATATTTTTAGAGGAAATTGCGATACATTTTATTTTTCAGGATTCTTTGAAAAATAGAAAGTTCAATGAACAGCATTTATTTGCATTTATCAAATATATTAAATTTATTAAATAGAAATATTTTGTAACATTTTAAATGTCTCTTTTGTTCTCTTTAACGTATGATGAATTAAAGTATTAATTTCTCTTTTTCAAATCGTATCGTTTCCATAAAAATGTTAAGCAGCAAATCCTGCTTTTCAACATTGATAATAATAAACAGTGAATGTTTCTTGAGCAGCAAATCAGCATTTCTGAAGGATCATGACACTGAAAGTTCTCTTTGTAAACAACAACAAATTTATAAAAGATTCTAATGACAAATGTTGCGTTCCCAAATACAAATTAAAGCGTCGCAAACGCAGTAGCATTTACAGTGAATCGAAACTGAAAACATGCAAACATGCAGCGCGTCAGACTATAGACTATATTTCTATAATTGCATCACAACCGTTGTGAATTTTATATAGTAATCTCAAATTTTCACCACCATTTATTAAAAAGTTAGCGGGCGAGTAACACGTTTGAGTGCTGATTCTACTCGCATTTGGCCCTTTGAACCCTTTTAAGGAACCGTTCATTTATCACATCTAAAAATGCATGGAAAACACGTCCGCGCCGCTTTCTCCCTTCCAAAGCCCTGGGAGCTTCTGCTCTGGTGGCGCCTGCCGTTACGAAGCAACACTCTTTCGCAGTTTATTTAGTTAAATGTTTAAGGCCATTTCGCAATTTCAATAAGTTTTATCACTGATTTGCATGATTCACGTGGGTCATGTTTTTAGGCGACAAGAAAAAAAAAACGGAATTCCAGATTAATCCGGATGAAACACATGCCTGGTTTATAGTTCGGATATAAACTCTGATGTCTATGGTAGCAATCAAAATAGAGCAAGTCACCTTTTTTTTCACAAACGATTGTATCGATTACACCAGTAGGTGGTGACAAGTGACGGGTAAAAATGTGTTTGTCATTGAATCATTCAAGAGATTCGTTCAAAAATGCAGATTCATCCAGTGAACAAAGGGAAGTATTTATGAACGAGTCATTGAATCATTCATTCAAACCAGTTTAAAAAAAAAAAAAAAAAACATTTAAATTTGAAATAGACTGCAGCAATTAACATTTTGTCAGAAAAGTAAATTACATGTTATTTTGTTTATTTGTTTGTTCAGAATAGTGGAAGAATCGTGATCGCCGTTTGAAACACCAGTTGTGATTCTCAATTTATCCAGAATCGTGCAGCTCTACTGTGAAGTCAGAAAAATCAGTTTTTGAAATGGAACAGTTTAACTTTTACACAAAATATTGGTAACACTTTACAATAAGATTCATTAGTTAACATGAACTAATAATGAACTGCACTTACGCAACATTTATTAATCTTTGTTAATGTTAATTTCAACATTTACTAATACATTATTAAAATCTTGTTAACATTAGTTAATGCACTGTGAACTAACATGAACGAACAATGAACAACTGTATTTTCATTAGCTAACGTCAACGAAGATTAGTAAATACAGTAATAAATGTATTGCCCGTGGTTAGTTCATGTTAATTAATACATAAGCTAATGTTTAACTAATGAACCTTATTGTAAAGCGTTACCAAAATATAAAAAAAAAAGCTTGCACATGTAATTTTTGTTGAGTATCATATTTGATACTTTAGAGACCATAGAAATGTGCTTATAAAATATGATACAGTGGGTTAAATTTACCCATTTCTTTAATAAAATTGGAAATGTCTACCTGATTGATTAGAAACAATCTAATGGTGATGAATAGCTGTATAAACAAAATGAATAAATTAACCTAATATGATTTTTTTTGGTGGTGATTTCAGACGAATGAGCTTGTAATGAGTTTAGAAGATGATGAGAAGTTGATTCTGCGTGATGGCTGCAGGTTACGGGCATGTGGTGTCGGTATGTAAAAGCAATATTTAGGGCTTGTTTTGGTGAAGGGAAATAAACTAAGTGGAACTGGTGATTAACATAAATATATGAAGGCCATATGCTGTATGATATATATATATATATATATATATATATATATATATATATATATATATATATATACACATTAAAAACAAATGCAAAACTAAGTCTGTCCACCTCTGGTAGTGTACCTGCTGAAATCTAACAACTTTCATCTCTTCACAGCCAATGAGACAGAACTTGCCTTCTTCAAAATGGCAGACTATAAAAAGTTCAAGGCCAATCCACAGACAGAATGGTGATGGGGATCAGGATTCAACACCAGAGGCACTTCTTTTCGGCTGTGATCTCTTAAGTGGGATTGAAACATCTATTTTAATTTAATCTATAGCTTTACTTTTATATTGTAATCTTTCCATTCAAATGTTATCAGCACCGTTTCAGATATACAAGACAAATTTTGAGTTAAGTTTTTATGTTGTCAAAGAATAATTATTTTCTTTAAGTAAGAATACTCTTATTTTCAGAGCCAGAAATGTTATTTTAGATTTTTTTTTAATTTCAGTTAGAACAAATCAGATACCAGATATTTTGTTTAATTTAAATGACACATTGGAAGTTGTTTGCTGTTTTTGTTAAATAAAGTTGAAGGTATGAATCGTGCTTTCACAACACCAAAAACATTATTGTTTGAAAGTTCAATTCAAAACTTCTTTTTGTACAATATCCACAATAACTACAACCAATTAGTCAGACCGAGGAACAGATGTGAAAATAAAAAATGCGTAACATTTAATAAGTTTATCAGAGCAAAATATGCAGTCATTTCATACCATTTTGAATTTGTTTTGTGCATATAAAACAATTTTTTTAACATTGAATTACAAAGTGTAATTTCACACAGGTTTTGTTTACACACACAAATGCAGTGCAGTTTTTGTCATTATTAGTACTCAGTATAATGTAGGCCTCCCTGTTACAGGTGGAGTTTACACAGTAACTGGCCCAGAGGAAGATCATCTGAAATATTGGGATATGGTAATAATATAAGGCACAGTTCAGTGCAAAGAAAGAGTTGGAAAAGTTGAGTCAGGAGTTATTGAAGGCAAGAATACCTTTGCATGATATCACTTTCAGGTAAGGCTGACTTAAACTAGTCAGAGAATTTGACCAGTCTCAAAGTACTTTAACATTTTCCACTTTATATTTAGCCCTTGGATTTTTTTATATTTGCATATTTAAACTGTTGGCCACTGCACTGCCAACTGTATATCCGTTTAACACTTCCATCTTATAAAAGTCCTCCCTTTCCTCCTGGTATTTCTTCCCAGGCTTTCTATGGTATTCGATTAGCCACCACATGGTGGTGCTGTAAAACTGGACAGTTGTGTTTACTCTCCCATCCGCGGCGGATTCGTGTCAGTCTGGTGGAGATGCATGGTAGCAGCAGAAAGCAACGGCACACCAGAACAATGCAGGGCAGAACTACAGCCAATACGTAGCTGGGTGGCATGTAGAATGGATATGCCTCAATGTGGAAGGCAAAATCCCAGCCAAAGAAGAGCGTGTGCATGATGGACAGAGTCAGAGCAATATAGCCCAAACCTGACTGAAGGAAGAAGAGAGAAAACTCATTTCAAATTAAGTAAATGTTAAAAAGCTGTGACTGTGCTTGTGGGTTTGAATGTTCATTTGCATGTTAATCAAAGACATTGCCAAAATTATGTACATTGGAAATCATGTCACAATATCTTTTTTTTTTTTTAATACTCTCCACCCAGAGGTCAACTATCGATCAATTAATGCACCAAAACTAGCTAGTTATAACTAACATCAACATGTAGCACAGCAGATGGGATTGGAAGTTTAGGTACCAGGTTTCAACTAGGCCTGTAACTACATATTGTTTGGAACTGTTCAACACTGCACCTCGAGACCCAGTCCGTTTCTAAATATGCATTCTTGTGCGATTGTGTTTTGGTTCTACGTCATCATCAACTGTCGAATATCGATTCAAGAACTCAAGTACAGAGGATGCATCAAATTACCCAGATGTGTTCTTGATATTGAGGATGCAAAGAATGCAGACTAGAAAATCGAACAGTTAGAAATCCGAAAAGTCATTGTGGACGATGTACGGAAGTCTGTAATTCTTAAAACTTATCTTGTTCTCACCTGAGATTCCTGCTGCATAGGAAATATTTTACATACATACATGAAGTAAAAGCAAAAGATCTACAATAATATGCTAGTAAGTGAATAATTTATGACATCTATGATGTTATGTTTTATTTATAGTGCGGTGAATGGTGCTATTCCACTACTTATAATGTGCTGGGACAGTCAGTTAAGCAACAAGATCACATCTCAATTCTCACAAAGATAAGTTATGAGTTCTTGAGTTTGTTCAAGGTAGCCTGGTAAGACAGGTCTCCCAAGAGATTGCAAGTTCATTCTTTGCATTCTTAAAATTGAGGAACAGCCCCACTATCCTGTCGAGTTTCAAGACACGTGAACTAGCTAATCAAGAGTCTTCAGGATTACTTAAAAATGATAGGCTGGTGTGCTTGAGAAGGGTTGGAATTAATCTCTGCAGAACAGTGGGTTCTCTATGAGTAGGATTAAATACTTCAGGTGTGAAAGGACTTTTATCGGAGTCTATTTTTAGAATTTGTGTACACATGCACGGAGAGTTTAGGCCAGGGTAGGGGTAGTTAGTCATGATGAAAGTCCTGGTAAACTATCTTCATGGAGACTCCCAACACCCCTGAGAACCTAGTTTAGCTATTTCAGGTGTGTTTGATTTAGGTTGAAGATAAATTCTGCAGGGTGGTACCCCCAGCGGCAGGGTTGCCTACCCCCTGGTCCAGGGGTAGCCAGTCCTGCTCCTAGAAAGCTGTCTTCTTGCCAAGATAAGCTCCAACTCTAATCAGGATTGCTTAAAAAAGACAGGCAGGTGTGTTGGAACAGGGTTGAACTGACCTCCGCAGGAAGGTAGCAGGTATAGGTTTGGCCACCCCTGGTTTAGGCAGAGTATGGGCCGGTTCACCAAAGCTCCAGCCAAAGTAGTCAAGTGTGGAAAATGTGTAATGAAAGTCTTTCCCAACCCTGTTTCTGGAGGCACACCAACATTACACATTATCGAACTCTTCCTAATCAAACACACCTGATTCAACTTGTTAGTAAAGACTCCAAAACCTGAAATGGATGAGTCAGATAAGGGAGAGATCCAAAATGTGCACTGTTGGTGTGCCTCAAGGAACAGGAATGGGAAACACTTTTATGGTATGTATGGGCTTACCTGTACAAATGTAAACTCTCTCCAGTTGAGGGTGTTGCCCACTGAGGGAAGGGAAGTGATGGCCAGTAAAGAGAGGACGCCCAGACCCAACACTCCACAAGAAAGGTACAGCTCAGATCGCCAAACCCCCAGCTCATCCCAAGGCTCCTCTATACCTGCTTTAACCTGATTCATTCAGACAAAAACATAGCATACAGTATACTTTCCTTTTGTTAGGCACTTCAAATGACATACTAAACATCTCAAGATCTTTATTCTCAGGCTGTTTTTTTGTTCGCGCACCTGTCTGTAGGCAGTATTGACGAGCCTGTAGAGTGTAATTCTGCGCAGCGGTTGGCAAAGGCTGTAGACACCATGCAACATTGCACATAGGAAGCTTAACAGGCCCAGTTGTTTCCTCCGCTGCAACCAGTTGTCCAACCAGGATGGGAAACGCTGGTATTTGGTGCCCTTCCAGAGCTGCAACCACGCAGCAAACAAGCCTGGGAAGTATACAAGTGCCAGGGTCACCAAGGCTACCGCTGGCAGGCTCTCATTAACCAGATCGAGGGCGAGACGGTAGAAAGCATTGTGTCCTTGTGCAAGAAATGGCAGCAGAATTCCCCGCAGAAAACCATATCCATAGAAGAAGAGAAAGAGGAGGAAAGTGACAACGATCGAGCCACTCCAAGATGGGAATAGGCGCAATGGAGCTACCTCAATTTCTTGAGCAGCAGACAAACCACCCATATCCACCGGGTGGAACCCCATCTGCCGAGCCAGCTCCACAACTTTCCTCTTCCCCTCTGTACTGTTACTGCAGATCAGGACCTACAGTAGTGAAAGGTAAAAGCTCATAGAGTTCAAATAATCCTGCGCTAGTTTTCAACAAATACAGATAGCACAACAACAGTCCTGACCTGTCTGCTTCCATCAAGAGCGCCAGTCTGCAGCTCCCAGGTTGAAACCGTGTTAAATCCTTTGACCACCAGACTGTCTGGAAACAGCTCAGCTAGTCGCTCCGCATTAGAAGGACCATGGTTATTCATCTCTGCTGCATTACTTACATCCACAAGCACCTTCCCTGCAAGTGCGGACTGTAGCCCCAGCAAGGAGCGGTAATGCTCAGGGAACAAGGCCATAAACACCAGAGACCCTGCTTGTGATACTGCCCCCTCCTGGTTCCTCAACTCCACTGCATCAGGGAACAGTCCTGATGGGATGCGATTTACACACCGACTCCCAACCACCACTCGAACACCACAAGCTACCAGCCGCACAGCCAGTGAGCGAGAAAAGTCTCCAGAACCGAGTATGGCCACCGTAGGGCTGATCTTCAGAGCGGGGGCTTCCGCAGGGACTTCAGAGTCTGAGAGCAAAGGAGTTGTCAAATCTTCTGCCATAACGAACCTGAGATGAAGAGTGTGCGTTATAATATATAATTATGCATTTTAAATTGCTGTCCCATTACCTTTAAAGCAATAAATGCAAAACTTTCATGTTTCATGTCAGACCGCCTTCCGTATTCAACTTACGAAGAAAGTGTAACACCTCTCGCATTTCAAAATGCTTATTCTACGTTCTACGCCTTCTGACTTTTTTGTTAGTTAAATACGGAAGGCGGTCTGGTCTAGATATTTTGCTTAATAACATGCTAAATACGGATATTTTTCTTACACAAACGCATCGCTTCGCTTCAGAAAGCCTTTATTAAAGGATTAGTTTCAAATTAAAATTTCCTGATAATTTACTCACCCCCTTCTTTCTTCAGTCTAAAAGAAATTAAGGTTTTTAATAAAAACATCCCAGGATTATTCTCCTTATAGTGGACTTCAATAGACCCCAAATGGTTGAAGGTCAAAATTACAGTTTCAGTGCAGCTTCAAAGGGCTTTAAATGATGAGGAATAAGGGTCTTATCTAGTGAAACGATCGGCCATTTTCTGAAAAAAATAAATAAAAATATATATGCTTTATAAACACACATGATCGCCTCACAAGTGCTTCCACCAGACCGCCTTCCGTATTCTTCAAAAAGCTTACGCTGTATGTCCCACACCTTCCCTATTCAACTTACGGAAAAAAACTGAACCGGCACCGCGTTCGTTCCGTGATTTGAATAGGGACGGTGTAGGACATACAGCGTAAGCTTTTTGAAGAATACCGAAGGCGGTCTGGCGGAGCCGTGTGGAGTACGTTTATGATGGATGGATGCACTTTTTTTTTTTTTCGAGCTTCAAACTGGTGGTTTCTGTTCACTGCCATTATAAAGGATATTTATTAATATAACTCTGATTGTATTCGTCTGAAAGAAGAAATTCATATACACCTAGGATGGCTTGAGGGTGAGTTAATTATGGAGTAATTTTCATTGAACTTATCCTTTAATAAGTTCTTTAATACTTGTGTGTAATTAACTTGTTTTAATTTTCATCCCCATATCAAAATACTTTAAGATTGAAAAAAATCTGTAACAATATTTTGTTTCCCCTTTCTACAGCATAACAGGAAGTCAAGTATATACTCTGTCCATTTTCTCAATTTTTAACTATGCAACCCTGTTTATTATTATTATTATTATTTAATATTTACTGTTAAAATATATATGTTAATGAAAACTGCATTTTACATTACTGATTTGCCTTTAAAGATTAGTGGAGTGTTTTGTTTTGTTTTTTTTTTTTTTGTTTTTTTGTTGTAAATAAATATTTGGATGGCGTGTTATTATTATCATTGTTGATGTTGTTGGACATGTTAGAAGTTTCTATTTTTCGTCCTTCAAATGCAATCAGTAAGACTGAATCAGTAAGTTTCGTTTCCACTAAATGGGTGGGAAACAAACATGCTCAGGGCAAATGCTAAAAGAATATTCTTTAACTTTTACATTCTTTTACATCATTTAGCGGTAACTTTAGAAAATCCATTGTATTATATGATTTAACGTGTACTCACCACTTTAAAATGACTCTTGGACTGTGTTGTTCCAGAACTAACCGGTGCGTTTCCGTTACTGTGCAATAGAGATATGAGACCGTGCAGAAAAAGACATTCCTTATCATAAACTCACTATCTGTATAGAACATAGGAGAGCGTTGCGTTTCGCCGTAGCATGTTTACTGTTGCTGGATACTAGGGTCGAGTTTACAGCTGATTGGTCCGAGTGATCAGTCTGAGGTGACGTCTCAAGACCCCTTCCATTCCGTCGAGCTGCGTCTTGCTGCTTTGCTCTCCTGTGTTAACGCCCCCAACACGCAACGGACACCAGTAGAAATAACTGGGATTATTGAACGGGATTATAAGTAATGCATAATCCTTGAGCGGGGAGAGACAGGCACTGGACTCTACTATAGGCCTCTCATGTTAAGTGTGGCACCTCGACCGTCCTGTGCTAATATCCTGCTGATCTGAATCCTACATCTGTGCGGCCGCGATAAGGACGCGGCGAGCATGAGCGCAGGCTTGTTACGCGACGAGGGGGTTTCTAGCTTCGCCGACTCCTGGTGCAGCTCTAACCGAAAGATGATGGTGTGTGTGTCCGTGCTGGCTGCACTGGCTCTCGGTATCGGGATACTGTGCGCTTTGGCGGCCGGTCCGCTCCATGCACAGTGCGCTGCTGAGTGGTTCGTAACCGCGATAGTCACGCTATAGGCCAAAGTGTCCAGATTTATAATACATATCTGCACGTGTATTGCTGACTCCCTGTTTGTAGAAACATTTAAGTTCTTATATTTCACATGTATATAAATATATTTAAGTATTTATTTGTTATTTTAGGAAAATCGGTATTCCCTGCTTTGACGTCTCCTCACTCTTGGTCAACCAGATTAAAGAGTGGTCAACAGAAACATGTCCTGGGAAGAGCCAAAGATGCCTTTATTCTGTGAGTGTGTGCATGAATATAAAGAAAAAGACTAAAGATGGTGGAACGGAACGGTTCAAATGTAGAGGAGAGAAGGCAACATAACACTTTTCAGTTTTTTTTTCTCCCCCACATTCATTTCACACATCTAGTACAATTATTTGGCCTTGTTTCATTATTACAGTGTATACTTTTTTCTTTATTTACCCCGAAAGAATGGAAGTGAAATGTGACCATGCCCACTGTAACAAGACAAACTAAAGTATTTTGTCATTAAAACAAAATTATTCATATATTAATGGTTATGTATAATGATTTTTAATAATTAAAAATAAACTCATTTTGGAGTTTGACATACATACACAGCTCTAGACAAGCCAGCTGAACATTGACTCAATCTTTATTGACCTGTTTCTCATGGTTTCTCAATAAAAAATTCCTAAAAAATAATGCGAGTTATGTCACTAACATCATAGAACAGCATAATTCTGATAGCTGGACACATTATAACACAGTGTTACAACATACTCTATCTGCGTAACTGGGATTTAATCCTGGCTAGTGGCACAGCCATCAGGGAATACCGTTTCCATGAAAGGGTGTACATGGTCTGCAACAATGCTTAGGTAGGTGGTACGTGTCAAAGTAACATCCACATGGATGGCAGGACCCGAGGTTTCCCAGCAGAACATTGTCCAATGCATCACACTGCCTCCACCAGCTTGCCTTCTTCCCATAGTGCATCCTGGTGCCATGTGTTCTCCAGGTAAGAGATGCACACGCACCCGGCCATCCACGTGATGTAAAAGAAAACGTGATTCATCAGACCAGGCAACCTTCTTCCATTGCTCCGTGGTCCAGTTCTGATGCTCACGTGCCCACTGTTGGCACTTTCGGCGGTGGACAGGGGTCAGCATGGGCACCCTGACTGGTCTATGCAGCAACAAACTGATGCACTGACACCTTTCTATCAGAACCAGCATTAACTTCTTGAGCAATTTGAGCTACAGTAGCTCGTTTGTTGGATTGGATCACACAGGCCAGCCTTCGCTCTCCATGTCCATCAGTGAGCCTTGGCCGCCCATGACCCTGTCGCTGGTTCTCCGCTGTTCCTTCCTTGGAGCACTTCTGATAGACCACTGCAGACCGGGAACACCCCACAAGAGCTGCAGTTTTGGAGATGCTCTGACCATCACAATTTGGCCCTTGTCAAACTCGCTCAAATCCTTACGCTTGCCTTACATGGTACTCCAAGGCACTTCAAAAAGTACCATAGTATTAACATGATGCAAATACACGGCACAGCAAAGTCCTTAAAACATCCTAAACATTCATCAAAAGCACTGCTTTCATATTTACTCACCTAGAAACTCCACTTGGACTTCAGAGTATTCGTTTGTTTTCTTGCATGATTTTTAGGCATAATTGCTTATTATGCACTTCTGATGATTTTGCTTCATATCTTTAGCTGGTGTCTGTTAATGCAGAGGACATCACTGCGACACACACCACTCCTGTGATGAGGTTTGTGGATGACATCACCTTCAACCTCAGCAGTTCAGACCCAGACACCTGTGATGTTCAGGTGAGGGTGACTTCCAAAAGTGGACATGCTCCATTTTGATGCTATGTTTCCAGTTTTTTGTGAATGTCCTGACAATAATTAAATCCTACTGGAAACATTCAATCTCTCCTCAGGGCAGGTCTGTCTCTCATAGCTGGTATGCTATTTTAGACTCAGGAACAAACTACCTGAACATGTACAACCTCATGAGAGGTGAGTGAAAGAGACTGAGGGTGAACACAGCTAATGTTGTGCTGGACGAAGATTGCCAAGCCTTAATAACATTACTGACATAAATTAATTTACATATCATTTACATATTTATTCAGGTCATTAGTGTTGTTAGCGACTAAAGAGTTCACAGTACACTATTAGATATTTTGTAAAACGTTGGGAACAAGTGTGTGAAGCTTTTCTTATGTTGTTCCAAACCGCTATGACTTTTTGTTTTCTGTGAAACATAAAAAGAAAAAAAATTGAGTAGCATACTCTGCCTCTACAAGTGACAGGACTTCGCGAAACACCATAAAAGTATCACAAAATAAATGACTCGTGTGCTATGTAAGTGTTCTGAAGTCATGATTTGAAACCCTTTTTATATCGTTATTCAAATCTGTTACTGTTTTGACTTGATCATTGAGTCAGTGAGTTAAAGTTAGTCCTCCTCTCTCTCTCTCTCTCTCTCTCTCTCTCTGTGTGTGTGTGTGTGTGTTGCAGGCAGTGGTCTCTCATCTTCTCCTACCTTTACTGAATCTACCAGTGACAGACTGTGTACCCAGTTCAGCTCTACTCGACAGAAACTTCCCCCGTGAACACCCTGCACACATCTGGATCACCACATATTAATAGGTCAAATGCAAAGAAAGAAAGATTGTAGTAGTACTACATTAAATGCAATTACTACATGTAAAATGTCAGCATGTTTACCAATGAATGACAAAGACTGAATTGACAATGACATCAGCATCAACTGATTTTCCTTCATTCAGAATATGAAACTGATTAAATTAAAATAATTTATTTTACCCACAAGCTTTCTGTATAAGTCACTTTAGCACGACATAGCTACATGAAAAACAGCTAGTTTGACTTTCTGATGACTATTTCCAATATGCATCTTAAACCATAACTTATTTATGCCCATCCAACTATATATGATGGATATTTCTCTCAAACAGGGTCCTATTGTTTTGGTTCATACTGTATGTAACAGAGTTATTAGTAACTTATTCATTGTGTGTGTGTGTGTGTGTGTGTGTGTGTGTGTTTGCAGATTTTATGTATCAAGATGAATGTATGAAAGGTAAATTAACAAAAATAAACTTTACAAAAATCCAAATACAGATCCGTAACACCAGCACCATCCGTAGATGCATCAACTAAATCTACAATTTACAAAAGTCAGAGAGTTAAACCAATACATTGTTAATTTATCCACAGGTCAGTTATATTGTCTTAAAGAACGCCTTTTGGATAATTTTGTTTTCTTAAATTCTGTCCTCAATGAAATATGGATTCCAGACAGCTTTTACATCAATTATATGTCAATAATAAAATGTCTTAACAAATATCTTTAGATAACCTTGCTTACACGACTTGATTACCAATATTCATGGTTTTTATGGAGTAGTTGAAACATTTCTAATTTATACTATTATTATAGTATTATTAGTATAAATTATAGCTTTAATTATAGTATTAATACAGTATATTATACTATATTATTACTATTAAAATAATGTAAGTTCATTTTCCTGTCATTAAATCGTTAGTCACAGGGACACACATGATGTTGTTTTCCGAGAATTAGCCCAAGTGGAAATGTAATGCAAATATGCATGCTATTTCATTTCAGCTTTTGCCTGTAAATTTGCATAATTTGAGATTTAAGTCTACAAGCCACTAATCCTCAATAAGACACATATTTCACACACACACACATATATATATATATATATATATATATATATATGTATATCATTTGGCTATATGTATATATGTAAGCAATATCACACACGTGTTGTATAAATGAAATTTACGGCACTCGGCCAGCCGTGATGATATATAGCCATGTTGCACGGCTGGCCGAGTGCCGTAGGCGCCGTAAATTTCATTTATACAACAGTTCGAAGTGTGTAAATAAATAAGAAATAACAATGTATTGTCTTTAAAAACCCTCTTTTGTGAAAAACTAATTCCTTCCACCATGGATTCAAATCTCAAGTTAACAGTTTAACAGTTGAGCCCAATAAAACATCACTTTAGAACTAGTAATGAAGGAACATTGAGTCGCTTCATTGAAACTTACTGTATTATGTAGATAGAGCATTATGAGGGAGAGAGATCAACTAAGCCAAGTCAAGTCACTTTTATTTATATAGCACTTTTACAATGCAGATTGTGGCAAAGCAGCTTTACAGTGATAGAGGGAACATCATTTTGGCTGTATAGCAGCTCTAGAAGAAAATGGTGTCATTGTCCAGCTTAAGTAAGTTCAGTATTGATTCATTCCGTAAAAAACATTAGTTATTATTTTAGTTCATCTATCTGTACAGCAGCTCTGGAGAAAACAGTGATGTCATTGTCCAGCTCAGTTCAGTTCGCATACAATGGTGTCAATGCAGACTGATCAAAAACATTGTTGAATATCAAGTGTCCCCAACTAAGCAAGTGCTTTACCTGCATCTAGCTGATAATCTTCAGGTCAATCTTAGAAATAGTCACAAAATCAGTTTGAATGTCCATTGAGAAAAGCGATATCTTTGTCCTTTTACCATTTAAGGGGATTTCCCATGACAGCACTAGACAATGTTTAAAGTAAAAACGTCCTTGTTTACAACCTTGTGTCAGTCCCATTATGAGCACTACTTGTCTCTCTTACATTAATTTCTTCTGCTTTTATTATTCTCATTTGTAAGTAAATTTGGCTAAAGAGTTTGCTAAATTAATAAATGTAAAAGTACATGTAAATGTTGTAGCTCTCTTCAAATAATTAGGCAGTTGACTGACCACTTGGTTGAGAAGTCAGCGTCTGTGTATTTAGTTACAAGTGAATGTTTGCATTAAATGTTTGCATCATGCTCCATTATTCTCACAGGCAAATGCATATCTGCTTGTTTAGATGGTTTTCTAGATTTGTTTTACTAGTTTTTTTTTTATTTTATTTTTTTTTTTTTTTATTTGTATTTGGTCTAAAATTCTGAGAACCTGAGAGGAAGTCAAATTATGGCAGATTATGACAAGAGTTATGTCAGAATGAGTTGAGTTTGCAGTTTTTCTTGGTCTAATCTAGTAATGAATACATATTTCTGTGATATTTCTTGTTTGTAGTTGTGTGTAAAACTTTAGTTTCAACTTTAGCACTACAGCATCTTTCACGTTTAGACATCTGGATCTACTTTAAAATGAACTGTAATCAACTGTATTTAGTAAATTGGTCAAAGACAATGAAATCAAAATTGTGACAACATAATGAAAGAATTGTGTAACATGTTCCAATTAAATTGAACCAAAATTAATTTCACATTTATTTGTTTTATGCCAGTTTTACCTGGCCCAGAGTTTCTTAAAAATATTATGATGTTTATTTGATTGATTAAATGCAGCTGGTTTGTTTGTTCTGTCTGTAAAGGTGTGCTGTGATTGGTCACACCATCACACTCTTTTGTCATTGGCTGTATGTCAGTTTAAGTAAGAGAGAGTCAGTTCTGCCCAGTTCTGTCCTCTCCTTCAACTGATCATGAAATCTCTTCACTGGATGAAGATGCAAACACTCAGTGTGTTCCTAATCCTGGAGCTCTTTGGACTCTCTTCCGGTCTCATTAAACAGCATATCTTTGTGAATGAGGATAAGACATGGGTTTCTGCACTAAAGTACTGCAGAACTCACTTTCATGACCTGTCCACCTTCACCAATGAGAATGAGAAACAGCTATTTTTAGAAGATGCAGTTGGTCAAACTTCTGATGCCTGGGCTGGGTCTCTACAAACAATCAGGAGTCTGGAAGTGGAGCGGAGGTGAAAGCGCAACACAAATTAGCTGGGATACTAGTAATGAACAACCTGAAGATGATGACTGTGCTTTTCTACACAAAAGTCTTAAGAAACTGCAGAATGGAAAGTGCAATAAAAGTCAAGAATTCTTCTGTATGACAACGTTTGTTCTGGTGCAGCAGGAAGAGAGCTGGGAAGGAGCTCTGGAATACTGCAGAACACATTATAATGATCTGGCGAGTCTGAGCTCAGAGAACAGGATGAGTTATATTTTATAGAGGATCACCCAAGCTGAAACTGAATTTGTGTGGACTGGTCTGCGCTTTCTAGCAGGACAGTGGCTCTGGGTCAATGGAGATGATCTTGACTTCACGACCTGGCCTCAGTCGGGACAGCCCCAGTGTCCTGCCAGAAACCTTCGTTGTGGAGCCCTGGACAAGCAAACAAGGGTCTGGACACTCAGAGACTGTGAGGAGAAGCTCAACTTCTTTTGCTCTGTGGACATAAAATTCATGAGTTCAGTTAATAGGTATGTTTTTTAGCAAAAGTAAAATACTGCTTTTTATATTTTATCTTAATTTCTTTCTTTCTTTTTCTTTTTTATTTATTTATTTAATTTTGCTGGCACTGAAATTGTGTTACACTGCAACTCTTGATTATGGTTAAATAAAAAAAAGCGTTGCCAAAAAGCATGTAATATAACCAAATAACATTTCTTTTCATATTAACCCTTCCATGCATGAATTATGACAACCTCAGTCAGGATTTTTTCCCAGTGTTTTTTTGCTCATAGGCCCGGTTTCACAGACAGGGCTTAGATTAAGCCAGGATTAGGCTTTAGTTCAATTAGAACATTTAAGTAGCTTTTATACATGTGCCTTAGAAAAAAAAAGGAAAAAGAAAAACATTACTGGTGTGCATCTTGAGACAAAACAATGGCACTGACATATTTTAAGATTTGCCAGTGCAAGTTGCTTTCAGTTAAAACAGAAAGAAACATGCATTTTAACTGAAGAGACACTGGGTAACACTTTTTAATAACATTCAGTTATAAGTCATTTATAAATTATTAGTTAATGAGGAACTAATCATTTACAAAACATGACTATATATTCATAGGTAATTAATAAGTAATATGTTAACATTTTATGAATGTTTTATTAATTCAGTTATGTTATTAGTTAATGATTGAATAAATAATTGAAGTATTTATGTCAAAATTGTTTAAGTATCAGAATCTCAATAAACAATTATTAATTATGAACAAATGATGAACAAACCATTAGTAAATGATCAGTATATGATTTATTGATGAAACATGCAGGTATGCTAAAGCACTATTTTTAAGAAGAGTAATTTATTGGTTATGAAGTGGATAAACATTTATAAATGCCTTACAGTCAGGTGATTCCAGTGGGTTATGTTTAAATCTTTCACTCATCAGCACAGACTTGTGTGAAGTGTGAAGTGTGTGGGATCTAGTGATAAAGTGAACCTCTCAACCGGTTTTACCTTCCACTGAAGCTCACATCAGGTGCACAGCAGTTAAAGACTCCATGTATGTCAGAGAAGACAGCTGTCTATACCCTCATCGGTCAGCACTTACACTGCAGTACACACTACAAAGTGTTCAACACCTGTTATAGATGATGTGTAAACGCATGAATAAATCATTTACAAAGTTTTCTGCATCCCCTAATCTAAAGTGTAAACTATTCATCACTTGTAAAGGTGTTATATATCACCTTTACAAGTGATGAAATAACCTTTCTTACCCATTACAAATTATTTGTATACGTATACAAGTAATTTATAATGCTATCTGCATCCCCTAATCTAAAGTGTAAACTATTCATCACTAGTAAATGTGTTATATATCATTTGCAGATCTTCTTTATAAACTATGTACAAACTGCAATTTGTAAATTCATTTGCCATATGCAAAGGTTCTGCTATATATAAATACATTTTTGGAACCTGTTCATAAATTTTGTTTGGTGTCCCTTGCCTCATACAAGGCCTGGGTGACACAACGGAACAAGTGTGTAGCCTCCATCATTTGTGTGTTTGATGTTGAAGAGCTCAATACATTTTTGGGGTCAGTTTATACATTTTATTTGATGTCCCTTACTTCAAACTACACCAAAACCTACCCATTATTTTGCACGGACCCTACCTTGGACAGTTACCTTGGCAATCTAGCCCGCTCCACAATTTTTTTACACCACCCAAAAAAATATTTTCTTTCCTCAGGTGAGTGTTGGCTTATTTAGTGTGTTTTGATGTGCATACTCGGGGAGCAGCCAGTTGTGCGAATGGACTGTGCATAACCGTCTTCTGGTCTTTGACCTGTTGACTGGGATAACAGAAACCCTTGTTCACAAAAGAAGCCGTTAACACCAAGTAGAAGCTGCTGCCAAGCTGGTTCCTTAATAGTGGGTGGAATAATCTACAAGTGGCAATACAATTGGCTATCGCCTATCAGCGCAGCGTTTTTATTTAAGAAAAAATAAACGAACACAGGCAATGTGATTAATATCAAAGTCCATTTCAAGGGAAGTGTTCACTTGGCTGCATATTTGATGATCGCTAGTCCTGTGTTTTATGTGCCTTCCTGTCCCTTGGTTCCCATGCAAAATCCTGTTCACAGCATGGCTGCCACTTCAGAGCCAGTTCACAACATGGCTGCCATACAGAGTCCCTGATCAAGATGGCTGCCATGCCAGAGTCATCAGCCAAGAGCGCTGCCATACCAGAGCTTTCAGTCAACATGGCCACCATGCCAGAACCTCCAGTCAATATGGCCACCATACCAGATCCTCCCGCTGTCATGGACACTACGCCAGAGTCTCCAGCCTTCACGGGTGCCTCCAGTATATGAGCATGAAACACGAACAACTTTACGTGTGACATGAACAAGACTTTTAACTATTAACTAGACTAAACACTTAACTACTCTAACATTCACACACATACATGCATACAGTTTACCAAGGGAAAGAGAGAGCTGAAGCAGAATACAGGAAAGCAAGAAGTTACAGCATTGTTTGAAATTCAGCAAATCAACAGTCTTGAGCAAACCATCAGTTTAGTTTTAACAGGCCCTTCTTTAAAAGGGGTAAGGATACTTAATGTATCACATAATGAGACTAAGTTTGATACTTGCATGTCTCGCCAATTTGTATTAAAACTGTCCTGATGCAATTTGTGGAGGCTTCAGTTGAATCTTTGCTGATATTGTCTTGATGAAAGAGAACCAGTTGGATTCAGAGGATCTTTGTTTAATGGAAGATCTAGGCCGAAGCCTGGCACAAGCTTGGGGTTCCATAGAAGCTTCCAGAACAGCATCATCTTCTCATCAGCGTTTTTCATTAAAGGAAAAGAGAGACTACGATCTTGTGATCAGTGATTTTAAAGGGTGAAGATGTCACACCCTCTTGAGGTGTCTGAGCCAATAAGGAGATTTCCCTTCAGAGGGAAACTTTTACGAGTCTTTGTCCTGTAGCAAGATATTAGCATAAGACATTGGATTGGATGTTTGAGAGAAGAACCTTCTAGATTCATATAATACTAATGTGTCACAGAGTTAGTAACATGTAACATAAATTACCAAATAGGAAACGAAAGTTGGAGTCCGTAGATACCAAACATGCTACCCATGTGATTTTAGGTAATTATAACTTTGCAACTCTGAAACATTCATACCAAAATAGTTTAAAAGAGAGAATTAATACATAGAATAAACCCTATAAAAGAAGAATCATGAGAGGGGAAAATTGGATACACGTTTATACATTTCTAATGTGGTTATATATAGAATATATAGGATTAAAAGGGTTTATTTGTCCTTCTTAGAAAGAATGAAGTCAGAGTCTTCTCTGCACATTCCTGACAGCAATAAAATAGGAACAGGACACTTATTCTGTCTCTGTGTTGCAGTTGTGGGGGATGGAATTAACAGGGCTTGTGAGAGAGTGAGTTTCTGTAATTCATTAAATATAATGAATAATTGTGTGTCTGATTGGTCCAGACACTACAAATTATATTAAGCCTTAAAATTCTGCATAATGAAGAGCGTGGCCACTTGAGTGACAGTTGGATTGCCGCTGCTGTCACTACTAGCTGTCATGTCACTTCAGCTAATTCCAGCCCAGCTGCTGAACTTGGCATCTCTGTGTACGTCTGTGTACATGTGCACACATATGAAAGATAAACAGAACACACATTGTTGGATTGTCTTGGCATTGGCTAAAAGTTTTGTCCGTCAGATTTACTACAATGACAATGGCTGGAGAATATGCCTCTCAAGACACCACAACATCCGACAGCACTGCTTAGATATTATAATTAAAACTGCTGCCCACCTACCCACCCTCCCTCCCTTTCCACCCAACTTAACCCCGCAGTCTCTTTACAATGGGGTATATAATGCATAGAAATGTTAACAGAAAACAAAGCCACAGGAATCATAAAACAAGAATTTCAAAAAAAAAGAAGAAAAAAAAAAAGGGAGGGAAAATAAAGTATTAAGGTATTCATGTATCACTACTCCTGATCACTACTTTGTGCAATATACTTGGAGAACTTCTCAGCAGCTATAGTCCAGATCTTTAATATAGAGATTTGTGCCGAGTTCACCCGAGCCGTGGATAATTCCAACATTGTAATGTCCCGAAGTTAAAACAACCACTTGTATACATCCAGGGAATGAGGTGGAAGCCAGTGTTGTGCTAGCAGTTTTTTCGTAGATATTAAACCGGCCAACCAGACAATTTTTTGCAGCTTAGACAAATTCAACTGAGAGTCGTCATTCAGTAATAATACAGAGGGGTTCATCCGTATAGGGCATTCAAGCATTTTTGATAAAATACACATACTTCCTTTCAGTCTATGCTTACAACCACGGAGGTCATCCCTGGTCATCCCTGAGTTACCTGTCTGCCTTGATACGACTATGGAAGTCGTCCCTGACTTTCCTGTCTGCCTTGATGTAACCACAGAGGTCGTCCCTGAGTTTCCTGTTTGCCTTGATGTAACCACAGAGGTCATCCCTGAGTTTCCTGTTTGCCTGAACTTCCTGTCTACCTCGACAAAGGATTATGGGCAGAGGTCATACCTGAACTTCCTGTCTGCCTCTACGTGACCGCAGAGGTCGTATCTGAACTTTTTGTCTGCAATGACGCAACCGCAGAGGTCATATCTTATCTTCTTGTCTGCCTTGACGTGAACACAGAGATCGTATATGAACTTCCTGTCGACCTGAAACACCTTGCTAGTCCAGTTATGTCCATGGAGGACACCCCCAAGCTACCTGCCTGTCTTAACATGGCCCTGTGGCCAATGCTAACTGCTCTGTGCTTTGTGTTTCAGTCTTGCCTGATCAGCCATGTCGGCCTCTAGTTCTGCCAGATCTGTCCTGGGTGTCTTCAGCTCCACTGTGGTTGACATCAGCTCCACCTTCTCCGCCTTGGTGGTCCTCATCAACGCCTTCGTGGACTTCAGCCCTGTATGCTCCGCCGTGGGGGTTTTCAAGTCCATCTACTCTGCTGTGGTGGTTGTCTGCTTCGCTGTGGGGGTCTTCAAGCCCATCTGCGCTGCTGTGGTGGTCATCTGCTCCACTGTGGGGGTCTTCAAGCCCATCTGCGCTGCTGTGGTGTTCGTCTGCTCTGCTGTGGGGGTCTTCAGGCCTGTCTGTGCTGCTGTGGTCGTCATCTGCTCCACTGCATTGCTGAGGTGGTCTTCAGCCCATCCTGCTCAGCCTCCACTGGCCTGGCCACCTGCTCAGTCTGCGCCATCCTGGTCAACTGCTCTGCCTTTGTCTCCTGTTCATCTTCGACTTCATGGATCTGGCCCTCCACCTTGCTCCCTGTTCCGCATCCACTCCATCTCCCTCCTGGACATTTCTGTTCTTGTTAGGAGCATCTGGAAGCCGCTCCTTAGGTGGGAGCTATGTCACAGTCACCAGCCAAAGTGCCCGTGGTAACCACCAGAGGACAAGCTACTCTACCAATGGTGGCTGTAAAGGCTGCCATTATGTTTGCCAAGCCAAAACAATCATTCAAGCCAACCTAAAGGTTAAAACTTCAGAGCCCTTAAAACCCCCTAATTCTATTTTTCTGTTCACACGCCCAAGAAAAATCCATACAGGAAAAAATATAGGTCAGATATAATGTAAATATAGACCAGCTTACCTTCCTGTGGCTCAAAGACCAAAGACTCTCATTGTATAAGGGATGGAATCCAGGGTCCTTAAAGCCTAAAGGGGCCTTTTACTATCAAGCTAGAAGGTGAGCCATCAGAATCATATTCATCATGGGCCCTGTCCTCAGCCTGACTGTAAGAAAGCCTGAGCGTGTTACATTAAAAACTTCATGACCAGGAGGTGGAAGAAGAGAGGAGAGGGTAGAAGAAATTTACCCTTGCAGAGAGGAAATCAATCACCAACGCTGCAGGCATTTGTGGTTGATCACCTCCCTCAGATCCTGCTTCCTCTTCCTAGAGTCCCGCCTTCTCTAGGACTTTCCCACCACTGCCTCAACGGAGGTACCGAAAAGTTCAGAGGGCAAAACTGGTGCCAGGTTCAACCACAGATGTCTCTCCGTGGCCACCATTGCTGCCATCGATCTCCCAATCGAGGCAGCAGTTTGCTTAGTGGCCCAGAGAGCCAGATCTGTGGTGCGGCGCAGCTCTTCTGCCGTCTCAGGGGACAGACCCTGCCCCTGATCCAGATCCTTCAGCAAGTCAGCTTGGTAGGCCTGTAACACTGCTATAAAGTGTAAGGCTGCACCAGCCTGACCCGCTGCTGCGTATGCCCTGGCATTCAAGCGAGAAGTTACTTTAAGGGGCTTAGAAAGCAGGACTTCAGTGTCGGGGCCTGCCCAGTGACGAGATAGTTCGCGAACGTCTCGTCAGTAGGGGGCATCGACACATACCCATGCTGGCTCAATCCCTTCACATCAGCGAAATTCACCCACTGATGCAGATGTAGTAGTAGAATAGTAGAATAATTGCTTTCAGACACCAGTTCACGTGATGACGTTCCCCAAAGCGTTTTTGAACACAGAGTTGAGTTCCCTTTCGAAAGGGAATTCATGTTATGAACATGCAGCTACTATCTGGTCTCTGGTTCTTCTAATTTTATCCAGCAGATGGCAGAACTGCACCAAGAGAGAATGATGAACTGAGCTCTCAAATATTCAGATAATGGGAAAATATTGTTCATGTAGCCTACATTTATATAAACACTTCAAATATGACTGCTCATCTGGGAGTTGTTTCCTACATAACTGTGATTGTGGTCTGTTTGAGATCTTTACATTTAAATTTCATCTGTCAATTTTGTACATTTCAATTTAAATCAATATTTCCTTTCCACATACGCAACTGTTGTACAATATACAATCAGAGACTCATTACCAGAAAATAAACTTCTGGCTGCAGTAATATACAACATCAAATGGTAGCTACATTATGCATTACATATAAACATCTGTTCTGAGGAGTGTTTACTTTGTGTCTGATCTGTTCTAAGTAGTCTTACGGTCTTTGTTTAGGCTGACCGACAGTGAAAGTCTCCATAATGAGAGTTTAGTACAACTGTACAGTAGCGAAACGGCAATGACATAATTCCCTCTCTATCTCCCATTGAATCTGTCTATTAAAGCAGTTGTTTATCCCAAAATGTGAATTTCATAACCTTATATTGCTTCTGAAAGTATATATACCAATATAACCAAGTTCATTTAGATCTGGCGAATGACCTGGTTGTTTTGAGAGCTACAGCAGAGGGAAGATTTGTAGTGCAAAATTACGTATGTTTTAGTCTACTTCACACAAATCTATTCCATGGCTTCAGGAGACTTGGAATACAGAGCATGAGTCATATGGGCTACTTTTTTCGAAGCTCATCTACATCCGTGTCTATTCATATTCATTCTGTGGAAAAAGCCGGCCAGGATATTTTCTTTCATCACCCACGAAAGAATGGTTTGGAACGATGTGATGATGAGTAAATGATGACATAATTCTCATTTCGGATGAATTATTGCTTTACTTTATTATTGTCTGCCTTGGTGCAAACTCATATGATATTTTCTTTTTTCTTCTTTTGTTATCCGCACAGTCATAGATTCATTTGAGCGATTTCACACATTGTTTCTCTCTCTGTGTCACACACAAATACTGTGTTTGAAAGGCAAATTTAGATAAGCCTTATTTACATCCCCACAGCTGACCTTCCTTTAGGTCTCTCTCTTTCTAGCCCTTTCTATCTGACTCTCTCTCTCTTTCTCTCCTGAAAGGCAAAGTCAGCTCATGTGTTTTGGTGCAGAGACATGCTCCACCTTGCCTCAGGACAGCTGTAGTTCAGACAGACAGAGATAAAAAATAAATAAATAAAAAGAACGAGTGAAAGAAAACCCAGCAGAACATGTCAGTGTAGGCCAGGGGACATTTTCTGTATGACCAAAGCCACCAATTGAAAATGGGAGCAAATTCATGTAGGCCTATTTCTCTTGGACATATTTAGACACCCACATTTAAAAAGTGTGATCCTGTTTTTTTGGTTCTGGAATAATCTTGTAAACAGCAAAACCGCTTATACATCATTTTGTGTCTGTTGCTTTGTTTCTCTGCAGAAAATTGTACCGATTCAAATTTGGTAACACTTCCATTTGTTAACATCGGTGAATTAGTTAACATGAACTAACAATGAAAAAGTCTTTTAAAGCATTTATTCATTTTAGTTTATTAATTTTAACATTTTATCCCACTATATCAGGTGGCTTTAACTAATATGTACTTACATACAAAAATGTATTGTTAGGTACAATGTTCTTTGTAATGGAGTAGATGAAGACAATGGTGAAGAGAACCCAAGTATAGTTCATTTACAATAATGAAGATCCAAAACGTGAAACAAAACATAAACTCAATCTAGAAATGACAACTAGACAAGGCAAACATGGAGGCTTAAATACATGATACATGATACAGCACATGACTATGACAACCAATGAGAACATGACACATGAAACAAAGGAACCAATCAGAACATCACACATGACAAGATCACATGAGGGGAACGGGGAATCGCATGATATTTGACAGGAAACATGACTATGACAAATAACGAAATAAAAGACATGAAAACGTGATACAAAACCCAAACGTAACATACTTGTATTGTGAAACACTTGTGCTGCGATTGAGGTGGATACGGGTAAGGTTAGGACAGGTTTGGTGGTATGGGAAGGTTTAAGGGTGGGTTAATGGGTAAGAGAAGGTCAACAGTATATAGATGTATTTTCAGAAAATAATTACAGCTAAAATTACATGTTGCTTTTTTTTTTTTTTTTAAAGGGGACCTATTATACCCCCTTTTACAAGATGTAAAATAAGTCTCTGATGTCCCCAGAGTGTGTATGTAAAGTTTTAGCTCAAAATACCCCACAGATAATTTTTTAGAGCATGTTAAAATTGCCACTTTTTGGGTTGAGCAAAAACGCGCCATTTCAGTGTGTGCCCTTTAAATGCAAATGAGCTGCTGCGCTTGGCCTAAGAGGGCGGAGCTTCAAGAGCTCATTCTCTGGTGTCAGGAGTCAGTCAGGACGCACTATAATGTCAGAAACTGCTGCATGGAGATAGAACAGGTATAGTAGACTTTAGAAAATCACTGTAATAACTTAATAAAACAGTGCAAGTGTGCATTAAAATGCTATCCATAAACTCTCTCTCTCCCTTGCATTATCATCAACATACACAGCGAATTACACAGAAACACTCGTTACAACTAACAGTAAACACATATATAAAGACCTTATGCCTTTTCGGGTGGTGCTTAATAAAGTGTTAAACTTTATATCCGTAAATCAACTCCGATGAACTGTAATAAAGTGCTCTCGCCTTCATTACTGCCGTATCCAGTATCTCTCTGGAGGCTGTAAGCTGGATCACGAACAGTTACTGATCTATCCTTGAGTAATAGCTTTTTAGCACAACCTCTGTTTTGTATTGTCCCTTTGAGGGAGCATTTGAGGGAGCATTTTCTTCAAAAACAAAATTAATCCACCTCGTCTTCAGCGGCTCAGATTTCGGGAGTAAATGGAGAGAGCTATGTTTTGCGTCTTTGTCGCCATCTCTGTTTGAAACCTGCAATTGCAATTATTTGCAGAATTATCATCTTTACGTGGGTTGTGCATCGGCACGGCAGATAAATCTAATGCGTGGCTGTCCGTCACCAAATCGCTAGATACTGTACTTCGGAAACACAGATTGTAGTCTTGGAAGTATTAACAAAATAAGAATTTTCACTGGAAAAATGTCATCTGAACAAGTAAGTAACAAATTTGCCACTTTTGTTCTGACCAACTGAAAAAAAAAAGCATTACAATAAATCTCGCTACCAATGGTGATTAAATCTAACAATCGCTTAGCTCTGATCACGTCAAACCGTGCCAATTATTATTATTGTTATACTTTGTTCTCAAATTGTTAACGTTAACATCAGCATTGTGTGACTACGTGTATTTAGTGTGCATAAGCATTACCTGTAGATTTCAATTTCTGTATTTCTATTGTTAATTTTTCATACCATACAGCAAAATGATAAGTTTAATTATTGCAGCTGCTCTGAGAAAAGGCTATAAATGATCCGCCGTCTGCAGCATCCTCACATGATATAGCCTACTAGCTGGGACTCCTTTTTTATGTAAACAGACGTGACGTAATGACGCAAAGACGAATGGCGGCATGCTCGAATTTCCCGCTGAAACCTACCAGTACCACTTAGATTAGAACACATTATTACAAGCTTACCATTGTAAATTGAGCTAACGTAAGGAGATAGTTTTGAACACTGGCTGGTTATGTACATGCTCAAAATTGATTTCAGATTATTTTTAACCAAAAAAAGTTACGGACTGCAGCTTTAACGTTAGCAAAGGTTAATAAAAACACAGGGAGTGTTTGTGCCCATTATGAAACGTTGAGTATGCTTACAGTGTTATGACATAACTGGCACGGACATGTGTCCTTCACGCTTCATTACTGTGGCCATAGATAAACAGCAGACAAACGCACATGAGACGTGACTCAGAATCAAAGGGAACTCAACAAACCAGAGTATGAAACATCTGAATGGGGTGAAACCTGCTGACCTGTATGTGTCCAGGATTATTCAATGCCAGAACCTTCGTTGCAATATTTTCTGCTTTTGAAATAACAATAGGCTACTGAAAAAGTACTGATCAACAGAAATATGTGTGTTCTCTAATAAACCATGTTATGGAGCCCCTAAAGGGACGTGGTGATGGAAAAAATATGAGATGGGAGGAAAAATTATGCTTTTGCGTTCCCCAGAGAAACTTTGCGTTACCTGGCAAACCTTCTGAGTTGTTTGTAGGCGAATGCAATGTTTTTTGGAAGAATGCAAAAGTGTTGCGAGAAAATGTTTTGAAATATCTTTTTTCCCCCCATATTTTTTCCACCACCACATCCTTCTGGGGGCTCCATACCATGACAAGCGATATGTAAATTTCTTGGTTATTAGCTCTTTAAAAAATGAGCTCAGTACAGTGTACTTGATAGTGTGTGTATGTGAGGAAAGACTCTTGCCAGGGGTGATGCCTGCCTCTAGACCAGTGTCCCCCTTCAACATGCATAAAATAGAAATGCTGCTGGGAGTTTGGGTCAGTTCGACAGTTTGGGAGCAGTTCCTCCCCCCAGCTCCACTTTAACCTGGCCTATATGACCCCTGGTAGCGCTTCACACCAACATCCAACCACTGCAGACTATCACATAAAAATGGCAATAACAAAATAAACATATAAGCAAGAAGCTCCATACATTTGTGTATGGTGATGATGAACACACACAAGGCAATCAGCTAATTACTGGACACACATTTGTCATCTAATTATACATTCCATTTAATGTAGGAATTTCCAGCTTCCAAAGAACGACTCTTGAATTTGGATGTCGTACTGTTCAACTTTATCTTATAGTTGAAGGATGACACTTAGTGATTTTGCTTAAATGGGTCCTTGGTTATGATTTCACTTTTTTAACTTTAGTTAGTGTGTAATGTTGCTGTTTGAGCATAAACAACATCTGCAAAGTTACGACGCTCAAAGTTCAATGCAAAGGAGATATTTTCTTTTACAGAAATCGCTTTTTAAGGACTACAACAAGCAGCTGGTAGGGACTACAACGAGCTTCTTCCCAGGTTGGTGACATCACAAACCCTAAAATTTACATAAACCCCGCCCCCTGAGAACATGCAACAAAGGGGGTGAGGCCATGTTGGGCTGCTTTAGAGAAGAGGAAGAGTTGTTGTAGTCGAGTGTTGTTGACATGCCGTCATTTTACTGCTTCACAAACGAGAGTCAATTCAACGCTGGCGGCAAAACGCGAATATTCTATTTTAGAAACGGACCTTTGGTTGAATTCTTGTTTAATTAGACATTTGTAGTCTAAAATTTAGCTTTGCTCCAGAGACTTTCAGTGGGGTGTACTCATTTTTGCATCCCCCTAATTTGAGCAAAACTGAAAAAGTTATATTACTAACCTTACTTTCATGTTATAAGTTAAACAGATGTTATATTAAACTTAGTCTTGTCACCATTTTGGAAATTGTTTTTGTGTTTATTGAGATATTGTTTAAAATGTTACTTTTCAAAGGGGGTGTACTCACTTATGCTGAGCACTGTATATTACATCTTGTAAAAGGGGAATTATAGGTCCCCTTTAATAATCTACAGAGCCTCGGATGTGACATGCAGGAAAAAAATAGAAGGCTAAATCATGCGCATGATTTAGTAAATCGAGGGAATGAATTAGTAAATCGTGTGCACGATTTAATTTTTTTTCTCGCATGTCATGTGCGGGGCTCCGTAATAATCAGACCTAATGTTTTTTTTTGAACCTTCAAACCCTTCACTACTGACTATTCTGAGCTGAGATGTCAAAGGCAGGAGACAGGGAAAGTTTCTTTGCACACGTTTAAGAGCTCTCTGAAACATTGGTCACTGGTAAAACATATTAGTAACACTTTATTTTGCAGTGTCCTTGTAACATATTAGATGTACTTAGTATAGTAATAACAGTAAATTATGCATAATTACATGCACCTAACCCTAAACCAAACCCTATAGTAAGCAAGTTAATTAATATTACTCAGTATGTATAATTACAATGTAACAAATACACATTAAAGCTACAATATATAATTTTTCGCCGCTAGAGGTTGCCTATTCAAAACAAAGGCGTAGCTTGATGATTGAGCGCGGACTCATGGGAGGTGTTGTCTTCACCTCACAGCCGATGGAAAAGAATCGGGAGGGGTCTTGGGCAGAAATCATGTTCATAGATGAGATTATTAACATAGAGATTATGAAGCAGGGTTGTTGGAGCTAAACGAGGCCGCTGGAGCGATTGTTAATGAGTCGCTGCTTGATCGATATTAGAATATCATATTAATAAAGGCTGGATGGCTTGTGTTGATAAATGGCATGCAATTAATTTTAAAACGTATTGTATGATGGATAAAATGCTGTATTACTTAGCTGCTTGACAAAATAGTGTTTTTCTCTGAGGTATAATAAAAGCATGGTACTCGTGGAAGATCCTTGGTCACGATTTTCTCACGATTTACAAATAGTTGAAAAAATTTGGGATATTGTAAGTACTCAACTGAACAAAACATATAACACTGGCCTAGTGGTTTTTGGATATTTTACTGCAAATTTCTTACATAATGTGCCTTTAAAATAAAGTGCAACCAAATATACTTTTAAGATTTAAGTGCACATTCAATACAATTATGCACACTTCTTTTCAAGCGTATGATGCATTATGTGAGTATTTTCGATATATGTTTATTTACACATTCATTACAGCATTCAGGTCATAGTCTTGTCTTAGACCGTACTTGACCCAGACTTGTGAATGTATGAATATATGTGTGTGTATTTATGTGTGTGTGCTACGCATAAAGGGCAAAGCTAGCATTTTAAGTGTGTGTATGACCTCAGGGGGTGTTAATGTATGCAGGGTTCACTGCGCACTATGGTCCTGAGAAGGAAACATTCACTGCTATCGGCACACTGACATTTAAGCACACATACGTGTATGTATGTGTGTGTGTGTGTGCAGGCAGAGAGTTTTGTTGTCTGTCAGTGTGTGCCTTTGAACAGGGTGATTAGGTAAGCTTTATATCAAATCTGATTAAAGAAGCTTTAAATACTAAATACAATAATACATTCTTCAGCCAGAATGGGCACAAACATCTAATTTAATACAGAGGTCTATACATAGAACTGTTGGACAAAGAACATGAACAGTGAATGTGATTTTCCCTTTGATTTTCAGTGGTGAGTGACCGACAGCAGGTGGCAGTATTTAGCATCAGTGTAACTGCCACTTCTTCCAAGAACGGATATTTTCAATCTTCCTGTTCCTGTTTCCTTTTGTGATTCCCTGATTGTGTCTTGTTATCTAAATCATTTCTTGCATATATAAGCCCTTGTGTCTCTTTTCTTCCTTGTCGGGTCTTGTCCTTATATGCCTTATATATAGTTGTACCTTTGTTATATTATTAATAAATCACTGCAAATGGATCCTCCTCTCCTTAATCCGAGTCTCCTCCGAATGTTACAACTTTTTTATCCCTTCTGGCCATTTGTCATATGAAGGCTACGTCAGCACATTGTGAAACAAGAAGTGATGCAGAAGCAAAGCGGACATGCTTAGTTGAAAAAAAGTTTAAAATATTAGTATTTTTCTCTCACACGCCTATCGTTTCACTTCAGAGGACACTGATTCATCAACTCTGTATGGATTACTGTCATGTTCACTTCTGGGTTACTATCCACTAGCGTTATATGGGCTCACAGAAACGGATTATTTTTCTTTAAATCTTCATTTGTGTTCAACTGAAGAAAAAAAGGAGTACATTTGGGATGGCAGGAGGTTGAATAAATGATTTGAGAAGGGAATTCCTTTAAAGTTGTACAAAAGTGCAGTGAATTAAAATGTTTGCACAGAGTAAATATAAGATTTCAGAGAATAGGGTCAGTTTTTAAGTGTGTGTATGTGTGTGAAAAGCAAGACAAATGAAAGACAGCATGAAAATATTATGACTCATTATGACATACAAAATCGAACTCTTTCTCACAAACATATTATCATTCTCTCTGTGTAATTGTTATTGTCTTCATCTCTCTGAGCTTGTATAGAGCAGGCAGCATTGTAAAAACAGAGACTAACTCTTATCTGCACACAACACACATATGGCCAAACATGCACAAGTACTTTTGACATAATTAGGCCACAAAAAAGGGCCATCTACACCTGTAAAACACCCAGGTTTAAGCAGAAAACTGCTATTTTAATATCCTGCTGCATTTCAGGCCAGTCTAAATTCAACTGATAATTTAAAGTGCACTGTTGGGTAACTTGATTTTGCCTCTTGGGTTTGCCTCTATGCAATAACACAGAGGTAAAAACGATGCACCTAACTATATAAAAAGTCACTATGCATTAAATATACATTTTCAAACATCCTCATTATTCACCATTCAAAGAAGATTCATTTATTCTGATTTCATAGCCTGTTGCTATCTTGAAAACCATTCAGTTAAAATTATGAGTAATCTATACTGGCTGAACTGACTGATTGCACCCTATGGCGTCATTTTCCGTCGTTTTCCGCCATTTTGAATTTTCCGAAAAACCTACTTTTTCTAACCTCTCTTAGGCCGTTGCTCTGATTTTCACGAAAATTGAACCAGATCATCTTCGGACCATGCCAACAAAAAGAACACGCAAACTAATTGTATGTAGTGCTTGCGAAAATAGACATAAGGCTGTATCTCCGCAACTCTTTATCATATTCAGATCAAACTTGGTATGTGTCATCACAAGCATGACCTGAGGCAACATGCTGCGTTTCAGCACAGCGCCACCTACTGGCCTGGAGATACAAAAAGAATGGGTATTTTTGCTTATAACTTCTGAACGGTTTGTCCCAAAATCATGAACGTGGTCTCGTTAGATTCGAATGATATCCAATTTTCCCATATCGGCCATTTTGGGGCGTGAGCCATTTTGAGTTTTGTGCTAAAATTTTATGAACGCATTAGTGTATCTTTATGAAACTTGGTATGGGTCATCAGCACGATGCCCTGAAGGAGCCTGAGAAGTTTCAAGCCAGTGCCACCTAGTGGAGAAAAAAATTATTTATATGCTTATAACTTTTGGTGTGGTCAACTTATTTCCACAGGAGTCATCTCCTGGGGCCTCATTTATAAAGCGTGCGTACGCACAGATTTGATCTTAGAGTGTGCATACGCTTAAATCCATAGCAACCTTGTTTGTAAAAACAGTCTTTGACGTGGATAAGTTCTTAGCGCCACGTCAGGGTCTGAGCAGACGTACACACTTTTCATTGTCAGATTACTGCAGGTTTTTGGAAATCTAAGCTATTCTTGCAGCTCGCCAAGGATTTGGATGATGACTGGTGATCTTTTATATGTAAATGACATTAATTAGGTGTCGTTTACAACGCGGAGAACTGAAGCCATTCAGCTGTTCAAGATCATTTGCGATTTATAGATTTCACATCTGAAAGAGAGGCGTACGCTCGTTTTCTGTGTGTACGTTGAATCACACGTAGCTAACAGAGAAATGATTGTAAGATCAAATTTAGGATGGTTTCTGCGCAACATTTTATAAATGAGGCCCCAGAATCCTTGCCGAGTCCAACGATACCAAACATGCTAGGTTTCGCCTTATGGTTTGTGCATCATTGCGATTTAGTGCTTAAAAAAGATATCTTCGAAACCATTAGTCCGATTGAGACGAAACCATCATAGAAAATTCTAAACCATAGTTCGCTAACTATACGCTACTGCCCAAATGTCAACATTTTGATAGTAAGTGGCAAAATAATCCAATCAAAGTCGCCCATGGGTCATTTTTTTATGTTCTCATACATATACATGTCTATAACTCCAAAATGAAATGAGATATTTTTACCAAATTTCACACACACATGTATGGGCTTACTCTGAGGACACATAAAAAAAAGTGGTGGGATTGTGCCTCTTGGTGGCGCTATAATTGAACAAAACATGAAATTGCCATTAACCAAAATACAGTTGTATGATATAAAATGCTATATTTTATGAATGCATTGGTGTACCATTACGAAAATCAGTATGTGCCATCGGCACCATGCTCTGAAGGTACTCATAAGGTTTTGAGACAGCGCCTACTTGTGAAATTTAAAAAGAAATGCTGATAGCTTTTGATTAATTTAACTTATTGTCATGACACTGGTCTTAATAGATTCATTGGGTCATGCTGAGAACATTGATACCAATGTTGCCATAGTTGGCCAAGCTTGCTGTCCGCCATTTTGATTATCTTTAAAAACCTACTTTTTCGAACTCCTCCTAGAGTGTTAGTCCGATTTTCACCAAATTTGAGTCAGATCACCTTCACACCATGCCGGCAAAAATTGTGTCGATAGAAAAAAGTGCAGCAACAAATTTGAGGCATAATGCCAAAGTGACTCTGAAGCTGTTTGACACTTTACATGTTTCGTTGTCACCTTACTCTGACCACACCATTTCAGTTTGGTCACAGCGACACCAGTTGGTCGACTGTGATAAACCTTTCAATCATATTTCTAATGACTGTATTTATTTATTTTTTTGTTGCCGCAGCTTATCGTGCTCTTTGTGCTTGGCCCCATGATTGCTGCTTGCAGCTATATTTTAAAATGTTGTTGATTTAAGTAGCAAATGAGAATCGGTTAAATTAATGTTTGTATTTTCAGACAAAGGTCTTCTTAATGATTTTCAAGTTTTTCAATAATATGTAAAAGTGTGCTATTTGGGGTAAAAGGTGCCCCTGCTGTTGGGGCAAAATACACAATAATTAACATGATAATAAATAGCTGGCTGACTTTTCCATTTGTTGACATGACATGGTTAGATTCAGATGGTAAATATCATATATTAAGTTGGGTGTCCACCTTAGAGGTAATACCCATATTTATAATAAAACAATCATATTCAAAATTATTATATTAATCATATCATATAATAAAATATCATTTATTGTTACTCCTGTAAATCTATAGTTGATCATCACTCCAAAAAATCAAGATGTTCCAACTGATTTCAATATAATTAATAATGTATTACTCACAATATTAGAATTTTTAATTTGCAAGTTGCAGCAATGCATTTATTTAAGTTGTGGTAATTTCTTTTTAGCTTGTACAGGTAGTGGCCTAATTTACCCACTGACTCATCTTACCCCACTCTCCCGTTTTCCTTCTATCCTTTAAGTCCTAGCATGCACAAACACATTTCAGGCTACTGCCTCTTTGAACACTTTGCACTATGAGTGATCGGTGACAGAACAGAAATGTCTGTGTGTGTCAGTGTGTGTGTGTGTGTGTGTGTGAAAGAGAGAGAGCACAGGTTTATTTATGAGTGGACGTGTGTGAGGGCTAATATATTCATGGTCGTGTGTGAGTGAAGAGAGGGAATGTGTGTGTGCCAGTTTATTCATGGTTGTGGTCTCTGTCACACACGCAACCCTGAGTCACAGCAGTCAGACCCACATCCAGCAGCCCAGTGAGCAGATAAGTTTAAACACAAAAACACACACTCACACAATGATACAAAACACAGCTACGAATATGCTGGCACACACAGATTCACGTACACACATGATTTTTTACACATAAATAACGAAATAAGAGCAGCAAAAGGAATAGCATGGACTCCCTCTTACATGTCACATCTCACACGTTGTTCAGGCAGAACCCTTTTAGTTTTAGATAAAGCCTGAGGTAAAACAGCTCATCACTCTCTCCTCTGATGATGCACCTGTGTAACACTGATCAACCTGCTCAAGGTCATCTTGTACCACTGACAGAATTATCACTTTATCTCTAAACAAGAGTCATTACTGCATTATTATTTGCAGCTTCCATAGTGATATCTTGATATTTTTGGTACTTTTTGTATTTGTGACAAAGACAAAATCACCATATGGAGAAAGGCATACAGTACATACGCATAAATAACATTCTCTCTAGGCTAAACCCTGAACGTGCATCAAAAAATATTTGTTGCGTGTTTTTGCTTTATATTTCACATAAAGTGGATTCTGACATTCATATTTAGTTTGCACCTTTTATATTAAAAGGGATTTTGTGTTATTGCGCCTATCTTCCATGTGGGTCAAAACAAATTAGATGTATTTTTCATTTCCATCTATCTCTATTTATAATTGCATATAGAGAATATTAAATATCATGTTCAAGTTCAGACTTATATTTAGTTAAAAAGTAAATAGCAAGCTGCCATTTCATGTTCTTCCATAGAAATGTATTTTTACAGTCATCTGCACCTTCAAGAACAGAAACACACAAAATCTAAATTATATTTATCAATTTATTTTCAATGACAAAAGGAAACATTATGCAGTAAGGTTACTATTATAACGCTAATGTTTTGTAGTGGTACCATGGATGTATCTGATACTTTAATAGATACCATGGCACTGAACAATCAGCATATTCATATTTCATGGTACATTATTAAAAGTGGAAACCTGCGATTGTTACCTTGAAGATCTATTTCTACATGATTTAAGCCATAAAAGTTACTTTTGTTGATATAAATGATTGCATTTGCTGATTCAGTTATATTAAATATGTTTGACTTCAATACATCCAGTTAACTTAGATGTTAAGTTCCCATTTTTGGAGTGTTTTTACATGTTGCTTCTGGTGCCTTCTCCTAACATGTTGGCATGTGCTAATTAAGGGCTAATTTTGCCAAATAAATGACACCACGTGATGAATATGAAGATTTGCTCAGAACTGAAAACAAGAGCTAAACTAAAACTTGTTAAGAATGACAATTATCACAATTAATTACTACAAGCCTTTAGAGAGAAGGTGGTTGAAAACCAATTCTGTTGAACGCGAACATATGTTTTGTTACGCTCGGTTCATCTCTATATTTATTTATAGCTTTAGATGAGAGATTATCATCACAGCATCGTTCATCCAAAACTGCAACAGCTTCGCTACGTCAGTCAGCGCGTCTTCTCTCTGCGCGCAACCTCCACCGCTCCGTCTCGCGCTCCAGCGCGCGTGCCAAAACCAATAGTTTCTCTGACAACTCTGGCACAGACAGTGCTATTCTGCCAGAGGTCACAAGAAGGAGGGACGGAGGGGAGTGTTTGCATTTTATATACATTTAAAGGAATTTTAGAGAGGTTTTTTTTTTTTTTTTTTTTTTTTTTCCTTTTTTTCTTTTTCTTTTTCTTGTCGTAATTTCAAGCTCGCGTGTCACCATTTCCTCCAAAAACGAGCCGGACTTTTTAGCGCGAGCTTCCCGGGTGCTCCACAGCAAGCGAATAATTGGCGCGGTCGTGGGCATCGTCATGATCGTGGCGCTGGTCATCGCAATTCCGCTTCTGGTCCAAACCTCTATGGTTTCAGCGCACTACGAAATGATAGGCACCTGCCGGATGATCTGTGATCCGTACAACCCCAAACCGAGCGCCACAGCGCTGGAGGTGATGCAGGATCTCAGTGCCATCCCACCATCTTTCGCTCAAGGGACTAGAGGAGAACCGGGCCGCCCGGGCAAACCGGGACCCAGGGGTCCACCTGGCGAACCTGGTCCGCCTGGTCCAAGAGGACCACCTGGAGACTCCGGCAGACCTGGATTTACCGGCATCACATCGGGGACGGCGATGACTGAGACAGGAGATGTTGGTCCAGCGTTAGGGAACACCAAGATCGCGTTTTACGTGGGTCTCAAGAACCCTCACGAAGGCTACGAGGTGCTCCGGTTTGATGATGTGGTGACAAATGTCGGAAATCACTATGATCCCACCACTGGCAAGTTTACGTGTCAGGTGTCGGGGATTTACTACTTCACCTACCATGTGCTGATGCGCGGAGGGGACGGGACAAGCATGTGGGCAGACCTCTGTAAAAATGGACAGGTATTTCTACAACGTTTGCAGGAGCAAAACAGCAAACACATGATGCGAATTAAGGCTAATTAAAACTTGAATCAAAGAAAAAAAACAAAAACAAACAAACAAACAAAAAAAAAACAAGGAGGGCTTTAAAGTTTTTTTTTATTATTTCTTCACAGAAACAGTTTTCAAACTACTTTTCGGTAAACACAAAAGGTACACACAATGCGCTGTGTACAAACTCGCGAACAAAAATCGCTTTGTCGTTGTCTAAATTGAACGATGCATAAATAAAACAAAGTGTTGTCATCATTTATCACTTTATTGACTCACCACTGAGCAAGTTTCAAATTAGTTATATACGGTTGTTCGCATCCAAATGCATCTTCCAACTGCGCGCGCGGTGTGGAAATAAGCGCGCATCAAACAGACGCACGACTGGCGCGTTAAAAGAACTCTGGGAATGTGACTGTATTCAGACATGTTCTGTCATTTTAAGCATCATAAGCAGGAAAGAGTGCATGGTCTAAGCTGATAAAAATGTGTCTTCTTTTCAGTTTTCTTTGATTTTTAACGGCTGGAGGCGTTAATTGTGCACACACCTCAACAATTGTGCATCGCTCAATAAAATGCATTACTAAATACATAGCAGTCCAACGTATAGGCATATGCATTAACAGTCATAAAATAACATTGGCTGTTGCTGCAAACAGGGAAGTGAATGCATGAATAAACACTGATAACAGTTCTAAAAACAGAAATTTAGTAGTCATTAAAATTATTATAAACCCTATAAATCTTAATACATGCAACTTAACAGACTAAAACTATTATTTCTCTGTGTTAACAAATATTAAAACGAAATGTAAGGTTTTTATTAGTGAAGATCAGTTCATTTCAAAACTACAGCGCTGCGAATTCAACGGCACTGAATGACATTCTGCGTTTATTTGAACAGGTTCGCGCGAGCGCCATCGCGCAGGACGCCGATCAGAACTACGACTACGCAAGCAACAGTGTCGTGCTGCACCTGGACTCTGGCGACGAGATTTATGTCAAACTCGACGGCGGAAAGGCGCACGGAGGCAACAACAACAAATACAGTACATTTTCTGGCTTCATTCTGTATCCAGACTGAGCTGCCGCGCGCCTCGTTTCACACGGACTGTTCGTGAATCTCCTCTTTCCGCGCGACACTCCACTGCCATTCCTGTCTGTAGTGTCGCTGGGAATATAAGGATCATCTGAACTCAGCGCCTGTGTGAGAATTTGTTGTCTGAATTTGTCCCTTTCTGTTTAATGATGTCTTGTGTTTGGCTATAATACCCAATTAAACGAAACATTAATAGTAAGCAGCAAAACACGCACAGGATGGTGATCAGGATACCACATCTAGATGATTATTAGCATATTTGTACAGTTCTCCAAGTGATTTTTGCTCAAATGGAATGATTTTCCTGTATAACTGCATTTATGAGCCCCTAGTCTGCAATTTCTGGTGTTAGATAAATTGGTTTCATGTAGCATATTTTGGTCTAATACTGGACATCTTGGACAAGTGTAAACAAACAGGTTTTAAGCATTTCAGCTCTTTGGAAAAAAATAAAGGGAACGCTTATCTTAAAATCCAGTCATCATTCACTCAATCTCATGGCGTTCCAAACCTGATTTCTTTCTTTTGTGTAACCCAAAAAGAGATATTTTGTAAAATGTCTCCGCTTTTCCTCCCCATACAGTGAAAGCCAATGGGGTCCAACGTTGTTTGGGTTGGGTATACAGTAGAAAGAAAGTCATGCAGGTTTGGAAAAACATGAGGGTGAGTAAAAATGAAGGGATTTATATATATATATATTTGGCTGAATTATCCCTTTAAATCCTAACTTAAGCTCTATTACAAATGAGTGAGCAATAGAGCATTACAGTGTGTTTTCAGTTTGTATTTAAGTAACAAATCTGTGTGTGTGTGTGTGTTTTAATGAAGTGTTGTAATTCGGCAGTGAACTCCAGGACTTGACATTTGACCTCACACAGGTTCTTCTGAGACCTCCAGCGGTAACACAGCTAATACACTGAGCGTGCCAAACATCACGGCCAAAGACAGAGAGGGGGAACATGATGTCTAGTCAAATCAACCAAATGAAGTCCACATAATACAACTGTTATTTAGAAAATCAAATTGACCAAAAAAAAAAAAAAAATTGAGTTTAGCTGCTTTTTGATGAGTATTTGGTGCCTGTACATTCAGATGTTTTACGTTCTGGTTAAAAGAGAAGGTTAATAAACATCCTTAAACAACAACAAGGCGTCTGTTGATCCATCCGACACTTTATATATAACAAGCTCCTCATTATAGATGTTAATATATAAGACTCATATAAGACTAATCTAATGTTTACCCAACACACACACACAATTACAGCCATTAAATGCTCTGGTGCTTGTCTTTCTAGCACTCTGCAAATCTAGTTTGATTTGTTTGTGCAAAACACATCTTTGACTGATCCGAAAGATTTACTGGCTTTGATAAAAGAACCAAATTGTATGACTGTTCACACAACCCATGAATTCAAATGAATCTGGAGAACACCTGAATAATTCCTTGGATTATTCATTTGAAGTGTTTGACTGGTCGCCCATCTGTGTTCATTGTGGAGTTTGGAGGGCAGTTGCGTAGGAACATGTGCCTTGATAAGCTTTTATTAGTCCGTGGATGTGCGACGTATAAGTGCGATCTGATCCTCGTGATCGTGTGAGGAGGCACAGCTGGTAGTTACAGAGTGAAAAAAAAATAAGCCAGGGGGCTCACATCACTTTTCTCTCTCCTTCTCACTCTCCCCTTGCTCATTTCTCTCAGTTCATCTGACACTCTTTACAATACAACAACACACACACACACACACACACACACACACTGGATAACAGACACATAGTTTTGCATTGGAGGGCTCTCAGGAAGTCAGCAGGAGCATTGGCCACTGTAAACACACACGGACTCCAGTAATGACATCATTCAAAGCGTCTCCGTCACAGCAACTTTATTTCATCATTAGGTCTCACGGACAAACGCTGTGCTGACACTCTATGCAGCTACATCAACCCTAACTGCTCATCCTCACACTCCAACACAATCACACATCTCCTGTTAAACATCGCCAGAAGCTGCTTAGAAGAATCCAGTTTGTAAGATGAGCCATTTGTTTACTTATGTGGTCCTCAAGACAAATGAACTTTTTAAATGATCAGAATACATCTGTGACAAAGGATTCTAAAAAATATGGCTTCTTATTAAAGAAGTGTTCCCGTGGTTCACTTTACCCCCAGGTTAGGGTATCCAAGTCAGTAGGTGTGTGTAAACTGATTTAACTAATTATTTAATAATCAAATTTCCTTTTACAAATAGTCATATTTCGTTTCTTAAATTTAACTTAAACAACATAAAACCAACCAAGTTTGCGTTTCTGAAACGATACGTTGAACACCAAAGTTGTAACCTTCAGACTAAACAGAGAGTTTGTGGAGTAAAATTAAATTAGAACGGATGAATAAATGTTACTGAAACTAGCACATTTTAGTCAAAAAAGGTTCTTGGCATGGTAGTTTTTCTGCAATGTCAACCATGTTAGGTCATTAGGGACCACAGGTGGAAAGATATAATTCCTTACATTTATATAGCGCTTTTCTGGGTACTCGAAGCGCTTTACATATGGACGGAGGAATCTCCTCAACCACCACCAATGTGCAGCATCCACCTGGATGATGCGACGGCAGCCATATTGCGCCAGAACGCCCACCACACACCAGCTGCTTGGTGGAGAGGAGACAGAGGGATGAAGCCAAACAGTATATGGGGATGATTAGGAGGCCATGATGGACAGAGGCCGATGGGCAAATGTGGCCAGGATGTCAGGGTTACACCCCTACTCTATTCGAAGGACATCCTGGGATTTTTAGCGACCACAGAGAGTCAGGACCTCGGTTTAACGCCTCATCCGAAGGACGGTGCTTTTTGACAGTATAGTGTCCCCATCACTATACTGTTAGGACCCAACAGACCACAGGGTGAGCGCTCACTAACACCTCTTCCAAGATATATATGATTAAGCGTCTTCTCGTTCGTATCAGGGAAGGATTTGGTGTAATTGTACACTGTTCCTATCAAGTAAACTCGGGAAAAACAAACAAACAAACAAAAAAAGATAAACTAAACCATAATATAACACTGAAATTATGCCAGTTTATACTTCAGAGATTTAACTTAACCCACCATAAGGCACTGAAGTTAAGTTAAAATTCTGGCTCAATTTACCCCAACAGTTTTAAAAGTAAATGGATGCCTTTCCCTAGTCCCATGTGCTTCTCATTTTCCCAGTCTGGCAGAAATGATGGGTGTTTCCAAAATATATGGTCACATGACAATAAAAGTGTAGAGTTCCCAAGATACAGGGGGTGGGTCATCTTTTTATTGGCTCATCTTACCCCACTCCCCCCTATGTGTAATAATAATAACAATTTTTATTTTCCCTTAAAGTCCCCCTGAAATCAAAATGTACGTTTTTTAGCTTTTAGTATGAATATGTTATCCTTAAAGTTATGAATAAGCTGATGTGTTCCAAAACAATGACAAAATTTGCATTTAGGAGATATAAGCATTCAAAAATTACAGTCTCTCACTTCCGCTAAAATGGATCACGGATTTTCATGACATCACATCGCACTCAAATCTTCGGTCCAATTAAATGCTCTCTAGAATCTGAAGTCCCGCCTCCTCCTACACTCTTACAGACGCTGAAACCTCGGCTGAAATAGGTCATTTGCTCACTAGTTTTTACATGGTGAATGGCACATAGTGCACTATATAGAGAATAGGGAACAATTCAGACAGTGTAAATATGCTTTCCTCTGACACAAATTAAGTCTGTTAGTGTCACATGAACCGCCGCAACGCGAGCAGTCTGCTCCGGTCCAGAGACACGAGAGCACAGAGCGGATCATTTGAATTCTGCACAGAATGCTGTAGAAGCGATATAAAGGTCATTCTGAAGAGAAACGGTTAGAGATTAGAAGGAAAGAGTCTTTACAGAGTCTAACGGCTCTGGCGAGCTGTAGCATAAACAAAATGCTATTGGCTATTTTAAAAAAAGGGGCGGGGCTGTTCGATATATATTGCCCTGTCTTCCTGTTTCAATTGAAATTACGTCAACACATTGAATAATGCTGCACGTTCCAACACTCTTCAGTGGGCCTTTAACCAAAACCCAATTATTTATAAATAATACAATAATAAAAATAATACAAAAGTTGAAAAAAAAAAAGAAAGAAAATAAACAATACAAAAACGAAGAACTATATACATAGGGGTATTGAAACACTGTAAAAAAAATATTCATAGTTTTTACAAAATAATTTTGGAAGCTGTGGTTGCCAGAATAATTTTGTAAAAAATACAGAAAAACTGTAAACGCATTTACAGAACAAATTTGAATGTAAACCAGTAAATTCAACAATGCATACTAGTACTAAAATCTGTTTTGTACCTAAAACATATACTGACAACCACCATAATAATGCAGGTGGTGAAAGAGAAAGCCACATGAAGAATCGGTTCATCACAAATAACTTTTCCACGAGCTGAAGTATATACTAATATAAAGAAGGTGGTTACCCACAACACTTAAATAATGCAATAAACATTCATTAAACAACAGAAGATGTAACATAAAACCCTAATGTACATAACTGATAACAAAAACTATTAAGAAACATGATTTTTTTAAACTAAATACTTTTAAATGTGGAGTGTCACAGGGAATTGTGGGAATATCAATTTACAGTTTTTGACTGTAAATTATACATTGATTTGTTCTTTTTTACTTCTAAAAATTTACAGCATTTTTCTGTCAAAATTACATAAAATGTCTGGTAAGAGCATTTTTTCCCTGTATATAGTACGGGAACTTACTGTTAACCTATTTACAATTTTTTTCCATAGCATTTTATTTTATTTTTTTACAATATTTTTCGATTAAAATCACATTCATTTTTTACATTTTTTAACCAAACACATATCTCTAATTCCAAAATAAGGTGATAATAAAACGGATACAATTTCAAGGCTTTACAACAGTCTATAGTCTTTTTTGCCTTGGTGTTCCTTACACCCTCCAATGCTTTAAGATACTGAGAAAGCTCAAATTTAAATTGTACAGTGTGCCTTTTTTGACCATCAGCATCTATGAATGTGATATTTACCTAAAATAATAAACATATTAAGAACAAAACAAATTTTTCTGTTTCAAGTTCTGAACTTTAACGGACAAATTCACATAAAAATTGTCAACATGCCCGTCTTGGTGAGTATCCTAGCAGACATAATCGGTTACATCTTAAGTTAACATAAACATTTAAGAAAGACAAGACATGAGTACAGTATCAGTATATTGTGTTAAACATGATATCCGTGCATTATGTCTTAAAGTGAAAGCAGCATAATCTTCTTGCTGTCTGTGTTTTTATTGTTAATCAACCAACAAAAGACAAGGAAATCACTCACTGCTTTTGTAACTTTTATAAGGATTAATCTTTCATTTATACAAACAAATATGCAATGTTATTTTACATTTGATTACTTCATTCAATTTCTGTACTGAACTAATGTTAAACCTACCTGAAAAACCTGAAAAGCACCGTTTATTTTATTTGTATCTTTGCTCTATTGGATTTATTTGTGCTGTTGCTTGTAGTTAGATTATTTGTTCTTATTTTCTTTATTTATATTTAACAGTAGTCATTTTTTCTTAACATATAGCGTAATAAATTGGAACCATTACACCCCTAATCTCCATCAAGGCTGGACTCACCAGCTCTCCCCGGCTCTGCTTGGGGTCTCCTTTCCACCTGCTAAGCTTCGCAAGACAGATCCCATGGCTTCACTTCAGGACTCCAAGCCCTTGACTCCACCTTGGCCTGTCAGCCCATCGGCTCCACCTTGGCTCTGCGCTCCCTCACCTCCTCCATGGTCAACCATCACTCAGGCTCCACTGGACTCCCTTGTCTCCTCGACTCTACCTTGGTCCATCGCCCCCCTGGTTTCGCCACGGTCTTCCGGGCCTCCGGCTGCTCCTCAGCCCTCCGCTGGGATCCTCCTTCCCTCTGACTCCGCTATGGTCCTCACTCCCTCCAGTGTCACCCTGTTCTGCCAGTCCCCCATCGTCACCTCAGTCCCTTGAACCAGCGGCATCACCTTGGACCTCCAGACCTGTGATGTCTTCCCAGGCTGTCGTCCCTGTGGCTTTGCTGCAATCTCCATTTTGCCCAGCTCCTCGTCTGTCGATTGGCCCCAAGGTTCTGTCCAAGAGAGCTGTCAGGACTCTGCCTTGGCTCCTCCCTCCATCTGCTGCACCAAGGAGGGCCACCTTCCCAGCTCCTCTTGTCGGTTCTCGTCTGTGTGTTACTTGGTTGTCTCTGTGGTGGAGGTTCTATTTTCACTGACATTGGGCTGCCTCGCTTTCTTTTTGGCAGCCAGAGCCATGGTTTTAACTATGATTTAGACCTTCAACACATCGTCAACAAGCAAGAACCTACGTTTTCTAAACCTGGGATCCAGAGCATCAGCGACTAGGACTGTGTTTAGAGATTCAGGTTGAAACACAGCTAGCTCTTGCCATCTTGTGATCTGTTTTATGACATGAGCCTGGTATGACTTGACTGGTGCACTCTCAAAAGCTGAACTCTGTATGGACTTCTTAAGGCTTTGCACTAGCTGTGAGAGGGCAGAGAGGGTAACATACGTAACATACTGTGCCCACTCAGAACACCATTGAATGAATTAGCTCCTCAATCAGGTTCCACTGTTCAGGCCTGAGATCAAGGTAGTGATGTTTTCCTCCCAGAGTCACAGCTCGGTCTGAGAGGGCAGCAGTCACCAGCCATCTTTGTTCCAGCAGCCTGGACAGCATGTGATAAGTGCTGTTACAGCAAGTACTTATATCTTGCACCAACATGTGTTGCAGTGTGCCCATTTGCGGCTGCTTATCCTTTAGCTTGGTGCATGCCAGCTCACTCTTTTTAAAATGTTCAACGAGGCATCTTGCGGCAGTCACACACTTGGAAATAGCTTAGTGGTTCTTCAGAGCACTTTGAACAGTTCAGGGTGTGATTCACTGATGCCCATCCATGCTTTTCTGCAAAAAATCTTCACTGCTACAATGACATTAGCACCGTTGTCACAGACAACAGCTTTGATTCTCTCTAGTGGAATGTCGAATTTAGCAATAACATCTTCAAGCCACTCTGCAATATTTGCAGCTGTGTGTCTCTTTTTAAGGGGCATCGTTGTCAGGCTGTGGGACTCCATTTCCAAATCCTCCTCAAGAAAGTGACACGTCACCCCTAGGTAAGCCTCTGTAGCAATACTCGTCCAAATGCCAGTTGTGAGTGCAACGCTGTCAGTCTCCTTACGGGTTTACAGCGTCATCAATTGTGAATGGGAAACAAAGAATTCAGTGCTCATTTATACCTGGTGTCAAGCAGTGAGTGGCCAGACTAATTGAATGATGACGTGACATTAAATCTTCCTGGTAGAACTTGCGCTGGCGCTTTCATTTCTTCATATTTTTTCTTCATCATTTTTATGAAGTAGGTTCTTGAAGGAAGCATGTATCTGGGATTGAAAGTGGAAATCATTTTCTGAAACCCCACCATGCTCCACCATGGACAGTGGGCACATGTCTGTGACAATCATGTTCAAAATGCTGTCTGTAAACTCAGTTGATCAGGATGCAGCTGTCTATACGACTCTCTCATTTACTGAAAATTAGGTGCAATAAAAATTATTAGGGATATTCACAGTTTTTCTCCATTGTGTAGCTACACACAAAAAGTGTGCCCACAAGTCTGAAAACTCAAACTTAGACTCCAGACTGCTTAACTCTAAGCACAACCCTATTCTTTTCACTCAGTAGAAATTTTAATATCACATTTTTGCAAAAGTCTAAGCATAAATCATTGTCCATATTTTGTTAATCTGGAAAAGACTGGCCTTCATAAGGCCACAACCTCATTACCACACAACCTAGCTGGTCTCACTCACGTTTTACCTGTTCAAACTCAATTGCCAAAACACTACAATCATTTCTCAGGGAATAAAAGAGGCCTCAAGTTACCTCTAATGTGTTTAGGGAAAAAATGGAGCACCATGGAGAACAGAGAGGAAGAGCAGTAGGAGGAAGGTGAGACAGTATATCTAATGAAATCTGCACAACTTTGGTTTAAACAGTATTTAAATGGAAGTGTCTTATGAACTTAACATTCCTAAGTTCCTAACTATCAATCATATAATTTAGGCTAAATGCGAAAGCATCTAAATATTACCTTGTCTCGACTCCGCTCATTGGACTTGATGCGTGGACTGGGTGTTTTCGGTTGAGATGTTGAGGCATCGAAGTCGTACTGTTGTGGTATGCCAGTTCAGTCTTACAGTAAACACACTGTACAGAGTTTTCTTCCTGTTTTAGTTTGAAATGATCCCAAACTTTGAGAACTTTCTGCCGTTTTCTTTAGCCTGAATCTTCTCCTTGCCCCTCGCTGTTTTCTCCTCATTCCTCAATTTTTCATTCTGCAGCATCTTCTGTGTTTACATCACATGTCCAGAGTTTGTGCGTCAGTAATAATGGTCCGTGGGGAAACACAGTGCTCCGTGTGTAGTTAAATAGACTAAACTAAGCTTCGAGGCAAATCATTTTTTTTGTATTCGAGTTGCTCAAGGAATCATTTCAGCCCTATATGGTAACATATTACACTGAAGTAGGCAGCTTTTAAATAAACATTTATTTAAAGCAAAAGTTCCTCTCTGGCGAAATTACTTTTCTTTAATAGCCTAAATCAGGGTTTGGCAACCTATATGGCACACGGAGGGGTAATTGCTGGCACGTGAGCAAAAGCAAGAGATGTGTATTTATTTAATTCAGATAAAGTTTGGGAAATATCCCAGCCCTTACCATAACCACAAGTTTGATTTGAATGAGGAATATTGTGGCGTGTTCGTTTCTAGAGGAAAACTCAAGATTACAATGGAGGCGTTTCAGGGAGTTCAGAAACAGTGACACTGATATAGATTTTTTTTTCATGTTCAAACAACAACATTACACACTAAAGAAATATGAACAAAAGCTTAGAAACCCTTTAAGAATGTGCATTTACTTGTAAATTGTAACACATTTAAATATAAGTTTAGCAAGTACAGGGTGATGATTCATCAGCCAATGTGTTATTAAGGGAAATAACTAGAAACATTTGCTAATTTTGTTGTTATACACTGTAAACGATTTCTGTTGTTTTCACAGTATTATACCGTGTTCTCAACAGTTCCCTACTGTAGAATCTGAGTACAGCATATTACTGTAGATTTTGTCGTTTTCACAGCTTGTTACTGTATTCTTAACAGTTTCCAATTGTATAAGCTGTGTACAGTATGTTACTGTAGAATTTCAATGCATTTTTGGAAAATATTAGCCTACTGTATATCTTAATACAGTACTAAATGACCGCAAAAAACAACCACACACCTCCTCACGCATAACAGACTCATCATGAAGATGAAAGCCCACAAGAGTATGGTAGGTTAACTTTTTTTTTACTGTGTTTTATTCTGGTGTTATTTGCAAGATATAAAGCTACGTTTTAGTTAATGTTTCCATAAAAATACACGAGCAAGCGTTCATTTTCTGGCATTTTCCTCCCGCAGCGGTGCTGGCAGAGACCGGCTGAACCAACGTGAGACATGCGGGAAGAGTCGTTGTGAAGACAAAAAGCATACGTGAAATTGGTAGGTCAACTTTTGTTTTTTTTTGTACCAATGTTGCAACTTCAAGGTATAAATACGTTTGGTGCTGGCGCTCATTTCCAAGTTAAGCCGTGCTGACAGCATTTTCTTCCTGCAGACAGGCTGAACCATCGTGAGACAGGCGGGAAGAGTCGTCGCAATAAAGAAGACCCTTTTCTGCACGTGGTTTTAAGATTTAAGATGATATATAGTCGCTGGTTATTGTTGTATACGGTTATTAATTAAGTACTTTAACTCTTCAAACTTTTATTTTTATATTTCCAACATTTCCACTGGTACAATTGTGTTAATGTGATTTTAGTGATATGACTTTAATTGTATTTTGTTAGGCTAATTAATGAAATGAATATGCTGATAAATCTGTATTGAAGTTCAGAAATGTAAAAGAAGAAACCTAAATAAAGTTGATGCGAAGCAGTAACTTGTGTTACTGAATATATAACAGTAAAATTAAAAAAAAAATAACTGTAAAAATAACTACAGTAGTTACTGTACTACTGTACTTTATTTTACAGTAATTAAAACTACTGTAGGTAATTTTACTGTGGTATGAAATACAGCAACTACTGGATAATTGTTGCCAGTAAGTTACTGTTAATTTGACAATAAACATTTTATAGTGTAGCATAAAATATACTGTAAGAAATCCCCTGGGTAAACTTTTACAGAATGTATATATGACTTTTGTTATCATTCTTATTAATGTTTATATGTTTTTTTTTTTAAAGTGTCATTTACTGTAAAATACTAAATCAACTATTCAACTATCTGTTTTGACAATTCAGTTAAATAACCAATGACAGACAAAGCAGAATTTTATCTGAAAGGTGAATTTATTCTATGACTTATAGGCATGTTCAATTGCCAATATTTTTCATAATAGCAACCCATCCATCTTACCTATCTATTCTATAAACAGTTTGACCCCAGCAACAACCCTTTGTTTACAGTGTGCAGAAATCGCAGTCAAGAGAAGTTATTGCATTTGTTCATGTTTTATATCTTATAACATTTTACATCAGTTGTCTCTACAACCCCAAATATGAGTAATGCAACATTTTTCATGTTATTACATTGACATTTGTTTTTCATAATCTGATTCCTCAGTGTTAAGCATGTGTTTTTCTTTCTTTTTCTTTTTTTTTGAGGACCTTGGGGTCACAGACATGAGGAGACATGAGTATTAAAATGTTCCATTTCTTTGAAGTGTCCTTGTACACATTTAACTACGGTGTAAGAAATTAAACCTATTAAAATGGGTCTAAGTACATTTAGAAACTATAAGAACCATTATCATGCTTTAACAAAAATTAAACATATTCCCTTAGATTTCCAACAAAATACTAATTCCACAGAAAGTAATACTATAGTAAATCCATGGTACATTTTAAGGGTATCATGGGAAAAGAGCTTCTAGTGACCCTTCATTAAGGTTTATGTAGTAACCTAAGCTGAAGACACTTGTAATGCAGTCCAACACACATACACGTGCTGTCCATCACTCATTATACCTTTCTCTTTAATGCGCCGCATGCCTCAGCCAATCAGAGGTTAAAGGGCAAGCACTCCCCTCTAATGCATGCTAAAGAGACACACACACACACACACACACACACACACACACACACACACCTCTAGCTGTTAGATCTGGTATCTTTTAAATACATTCATCCCTGAATAGAGGAAATCTGATACATTTTGTGTCTCATACACTCAGGGGTGGATCTAGAAAATCATTTATAGGATGGCAGAGGGGTGGTATCAGGAATATGAGGGGTGGCAACACCAAAGCAAGCACTCATGCAAACTTTTTGTGGGTTTATGGCCTGACATAAACATTCATGTTCATGAAAATGCTAAACAGGTACATTTCCACAGAGTAATCATACTGTTTAAAAAAGAATTATAAATAAATAACAAAATATCAATATCCAGGGCACCGAATCAAGACACCGTATATAAAAAACATCAACAGATTCTAAACGTCTCTGAGCTTGTATTACACTGTTAAAAATTTTAGTGTGACTGTATAGTATATTTTAGGTTAATAATTGCATTACTTCCACAGTAATTTCACAATATGACTTTATTGCCAATTTTAGTCAAGTTTTTACAATTGTACTGTTAAGCAAGTTATGTACAGTATTGGAAAACACAAAAGTGACTTTAAACAAACTGTATCAAGACATTCAATGCATATCTACTATGAAGGTACCCAGCATGCAGTGCGGCATGAATAGATAATGCTGTGGAGTTTCTTGATCCTTGTTGGTTTTATCTGTGTTGCTGAACTTATTTTTGCTTCACTTTTAGCAGTTTGTGTTGTTGGTTTATTTTGTAATCTTCAGAGTTTATTAGGGCCCGAGCACCAACGGTGTGAGGACCCTATTGTAATTGCTTGGTCAGTTCTTCTTCTTCTCCGAAATAAATCACATTTTTGAAGGCCTAAACTTGCTCGAAAACTGGTTTTCAGTGGGTTTCAGAATTAGGTGTGGCAAAATGGCTCTATAGCACCACCTACAAAATTTCAATTATGCGCCCTTCGTGCTATGTTTAACCAGATCAACAATATATTTGGTCAGTCTAATCTTAAGGCCTTAGCGATGTTAAATTGCAAAGATCTTGAGTTTTTGCTGAAGGGCGTGTCCGGGGCGGCCTGACAAAGTCTGATGTATGCATGACTTCCTGTTTCATGGCGAAACAATATCCCTTCTGCCCCAAACTTCACATGTTTAATAAGAGTCCTGGCCTGAAGACATCTACATGCAAATATCCAGTTAGTCATAGCGCCACCTGTTGGCAACAGGAAATGGCATGCTTTACACTGTAATTCACTCCCTGAAACACATTTCAGTATGCCATGAAGTACCAAACATGCTAGAAACACATTAAATCATGCAACACTTGGCTAAGTGATAATGTATGCGATTAACCCCACGAAACAGGAAGTTGTTGTAACTCAGGCACACAATGTCCGATCTGCTCCAAAGTTCACGTTTGGAAACAGTCCTGCCCTGAAGACATCTACATGACAATATTCAGTTATAGTAACCCTTTCATTGCAGCTTTAATCTTTTTATCATTATTTGTTTAGTGTCACTATTGTTGAGTTTTGTAGTATTGATGTACTGATATCGGTGCACCATTAGATGCTTATAAGAAACAAAGTATTGTGTTGCAAGATCATGTCACACCTTTGTAAGAGAAATCTCAGCAGTTTCTTCACTATTGTGAAAGATCAATCTACACAACAGTTATGAATTTGAAATAGGAAAATTATTGATAAATGTTCATGCTAATATAATTTCACAGTAAAAATCTGACAACAGTCATTTATCATAAAATATTACTCTTTTATCCTGTATATCCCTGGCATTTTTTACAGTACTACACAGAGAAGACAAATTGTTTTATTAATATTACATATGCTACTTGGATGATATAAAACAAATCTAAGAGCACCAAAAACTTTTGAATTTGCAAACATTAGAAAGAAATACCCGAGACTGGATCAGTTTTGCAAATGATGTTTGAGTTTCTGTTATTAACAGATGTGGAAATATCTGTATGGATGTAATACCAGGTCACGCAGAATACCCTAGCAACTACTGTACATACTGTAGCAACTGCATGGAAAGAGCCTAGCAACATTTTACAAATCACCCAGAACATCTATATATTCTGACATAACAACGTCAAGCTATTTTACATTTTTAAACAAGACATTAAGTTGTTTTAAGACAGCGTAAATGCAAAAAAATCCTATATGCATGATCAAAGTTGAGCAAACAATACGGACATATCCTATCCAGACGGGATTAGATTTCTCAGAGGACCTCGGAGTTAGCCGAGAAGAGGTTATCATCCGATTCACAAACAAACGGGGAAGGAGTTTTTTGAGGAACCGGTTCGTAAGATTCGTTTGTTAATGAAGCACTGCTTACATGTTTTTAATTTTATACTGGGATAATTCTGGAGTGGCAAAGTTTTTTCTTGCATTGCATTTGTTTAGGACAGACAAACACTTATGTGCAGACAAACACATATTACGTGACTCTGACTTGGGACTTGTAACTTGCTTGGGTGGATCCTGCTCTGCTGTAGGTGAACTTTGCGATCATTTAAAAATGTTGTCACAGCAGAGAAAGCAGTCCAGGTAAGTGGGTTTGGATAAGGAAAGTCTTGATTCAGTTTATCTGTGACCGATGCAGTCTCTGTGTCTTTTCCAGATGATCCAGGAACCAACGGGTATGGAGACAACAGAAAGCAGGGGATGAGGAGAACCAGGACTGCTGTTAGGAACAACAGGTGAGTAGATCACAGGTAAGATGGTCGTGGAGCTTGACATATGAGTAGACAAAGATATTGTGCTTATCCCAACCATGAATGGAGTGTGTGAGGACCTTAAGAGTGGTGCAGAAGATGAGTGGCAGCTGGTAGTGATCAGTGATAGGAAATGGAGTGCAGGTGAGGAACCAGAGGGATGCTGGGAAGTGAAGTCCAGGGAAGGTGAGACAGACGGTGACGGTGACAGATATCTTATAGGCTTCATATTATTAAAGTAATTTAATTGTATTAAATGTAAAGTTCTATCCTTGCAGCAGTGAATCTGAATTAAACCCTTCATGGTTTAATAATTGTTCCTGCATCTCGTGCTCTGAAGCTTAAAAGTCAAATTGAAAAAAGGTAATATCCACTACTTTTTGCTCATGTCAAACACCCATGTTTGGTTCCTCATATGCGTAAAATTATATTTAGAATACTACCTAACTACTACCTTAAGTTAATTTCTTGTCATTAAGTTCACTGGCCTCTAAACATTGCATTTACTACATACACTACATTGAAATGATAACTTTAAAAGGTAAGTTTCAAATAATAAGCTAAATGACTAACTATATCATGGTTTTGGCTGTCTCCCATAAGAGTGCAGACCTGCAAGTATGATTGCCCTTCTAAATGTGCAGGGCTGCATTAAAAAGCATCAAAAGAACGAGTCGATCTTAGAAACCTTTGCCATCAATGATCTGTTCAATAAACTTAGGCTTGCAATGCTTTCAAATAAAAATTATCCCAAGCTTTACTCACCCTCCATCTAGTGTATATGACTTTCTTATTTCTGATGGACATGACTGAAGAAATATTAATAAATATCCTGACACATTCGAGCTTTATAATGGCAGTGAATAGGGTTCACGAGTGTGAGCTGAAGAAAAAGCTTCCGTCCACATCCATCAATCATAAACGTACTCCACACGGCTTCGGGGGGTTAATAAAGGTCTTCTGAAGCGAAATGATGTGTTTGTGTAAAAAAAATAAATAAATCTATATTTAAACAAGTTATGAAGCCAAATATCGAGGTTAAGCCAGACCGCCTTCCGTATTCAACGTACGCAGAAAGTGCCTCTCACAAAGCTTACGGTATGTCATGCCTATTCAGCTTACGGAAAAACGCCAGTTCTTGGTAACTTGAAGCTTGATATTTGACTTCATAACTTGTTTAAATATAGATTTTGTTTTTTACACAAACGCATCGTTTCGCTTCAGAAACGTCAGGATATTTATTAATATCTCATCAGAAAGAAGAAAGTCATATACACCTAGGATGGCTTAAGGGTGAGTAAAGCTTGAGCTAATTTTCATTTGAAAGTGAACTAACATTTAAAAGCCTAGCTCTGATTTTTTTTACTATGGAAGTGAAAGTATTGCAAAGTAACTGGAATTACAAACTTATGAAAGGGTTTTACATTTCACCAAAGAAGAGATACACATACAAAACAGCAGAACCAGAAAATGGACCATAAATTCAAACTACCACATACACAGTAAGAGACAATTTTGCTAAGGTTATGTTGTCTCCTTTGATCTGATTTGCTTTACATGTGTTATTGTTTTTCAATTAAGAAAAAGTTTTCATTGTGTGATCAGAACCAACAGGTGGACACAATGTAATCAGCTATAACAAAGTGTAGGGAACCCCCCATCGGCCCTAAAACGTAATCCGACGGCCTGGGCGAAGGTTAACGCGGTTATGTCTTTTCAGCGCCCCTGTGAAGTTCACTTAATTTCACTCGTTTAATCTGACTCCAATTTCAAATGATGATTACTCTTAGGTTGGTTTTTCCAATTAGAAATGAATCATTGGTTATGCATTAATTTAGATTTTTGATTATCCTGATTACCTTATATCTTCAATTATTCGTTCACTGCGGTCCCGGTATCGCTTTAGAAAAGTCACATCGGCCGACTGAGCGCTCTTCCCGGACACAAACTCGTCAGTTCTGATCTTAAACATTGGATGCAGGGTAAATATCTACCTTTAAGTCGGTCGCGCTCTGCTTACTCGTAACAAAAAGCATAGTGTTTATATATTTACGAAAACTGCAACTCATTTAAGGCAGCGATCGTCAGAAATCGAGATGGACTTAATTGACGTGCCCTATGCTCCATCTATTAAGCCCTCTGTATGATCGATTGATTATTATTTGATGATTTTATTGGTCAGGTAAAAATGTATCATGCCAATTACACAAATAACCAATTAGAAGCCAATTCAGAAATCATAAATACATAACATCAGAAGCTCAAAGATGACTCTAAGAGTAACAATTGCATATACACACAGTGGTGGATTGGTGTTTTTAAGACACTTGTCCATCACTGCATGGGGGTTTCTGGCTCCAGAAGGTCCCACATGACTGCTTTGCACTTTACCTTATATACCAAGACCAGAACAAAAGGATTGTACATTTTTATTACACCAACACCTGTTTTGGGGGGAGAGGAGTGGGTTTTCACAACACTACCCAAAAAGAGGGCAGAATTCCCCTTAGTTTTCAATCTTCTTCATAATACCAGTGACTGCTGTGAAATTGAGACCATTTTACCAATCGCACTGAGACATTTAAAATGATGCCAAACATAAAAGGACACCAGATACCTTATACATCTTGAAGAACTTTCAGTGACTTGTGTCAGGGGGAAAGGAAGGAGGGTGTGTTTGTGTGTGTATGTGGTGGTGGGGGGGTCTTACAAAATCAAGTCTTACAAAAGTTATTTAGAAATAATTATAAAGGTTTCAAAGATAACTAACTCTGCTACTTTTTCAGCCTGGTTTCATAGAGAGGGCTTAGATTAAGCCACGATTAGGCCTTAGTTCAATTAAGTTTAAGTAAGGACATTTAAGTAGCTTTTTTAAACATGCTTTAGAAAAAAAAACATTATTGGTGTGCATCTCGAGACAAAACAATGGCACTGACATTAGACTAAGATATGTCAGTGCAAGTTGCTTTCAGTTAAAACAGCTCAAACATGCATTTTAGTCTAGGTGTAGTTTAAGCCTGGTCTGCGAAACCAACCATTTTTCACAAATGTTGCATGAAAAAGTGAATTGTCATTGTGTAGTGCATCATCCAGGGTTGCACCATGTATATACTCATTTGCCAGGAGGAAGGCGTTGTCCGTACGGGCTGCAGCCATGAGCAATATTGGGATGGCTCAGTCGCCTATTAAATACAATACAATTAAGTGTAACAGGCATTTAGTAAATTATCAAAACACTATACACAGCTAAAATGACTAACTAACTAACACAGTAAAAATGCATTATTTGGTATTCCCAACTTTTCCATTCTCCCCAACTGTTAAAATTTATATAAGATTCAAATTAAAATTCATATTTACTTAATGATGAGAATTAATCTTACAGTGAGACAAGAATCTCATGCCCTGAAAATAACCTCTATATACTTTACCAAATGCACCTTCACCCAACAGGTTCTCTTCATTGTAATGGATTAGGGAGTCCACATATGGCAGCCGGGGAACATATACTATGTAATAAAGTTGAGATATAAGTATATAAATTTAATGCATTTAACATTAAAGAATCTATCCACTATAATCCTAATTTTAAAAAAAAGAAAATACTGTAAACTTATATGTCTTGATTGGCAATATTACTTACATGACGGTAATATGGTGACAACATTGGACGACACATAAAACGCTTGATTTTGGGGACAACCGTCTTTATTTACAGATCCTATGCCTTCTTTCATCGGATTCTCTGCAAACATTTCTGGAGGTGTGTAACCACTTGCACTTTGCTCTGAAAAATCAATCAGATCCCCTTAAAATGAACATGATTTACTAATTTACTCATATTTCTTATTTCCACTTGAAGCACAAAACAGAAAAAAGTAACAATATTTATATCATTTTCTACACAACGACAGTTCATTCTGACCACAGATGTCAAGCTCCAGAAACCACAAAAAACTAGCCATTTAATATACATTTAAATTATGCAATATATAATTAAAGTATTCTGGGGACAGTTGCACCAGCTGTGTGAAATTTAAAACTATTTGTGGTGTAAACAGGCATTAGGTTTTTTTGCAAATAAATATTCAATAGTGGCAACACTAACAAAAATGAAATTACTGGACTGTTTACAAATTTAAAAACATTCCGAATCTTAAAAAAAAAAGAGTAACTAAATTAAATACATCATTAAGGAAAGACATTTAGTGTAATATAATAGTTTTGTATGCGTAATGCACCAATTTCTTGATAATCTTGACATTTTTTGGAGCTTTGTTCAAAAAGCATATTGACAATGTTGATTAATTTTGTGTTGTATCCAAATAAGGACCTGTTTGAATATTCTAAATGCAAAATAGCAATTGATTGGGATTTCATTCCACACTATCACATGGCTTTGGAAGACTTGAAATCTAATGCACAACACACATGGAATACTTTTGTGGTCTTTTTTTGGAGCTAGACAGTAATCGTTACTATAAGCTGTAATTTACATCAAATTTTAATTTGGGGTGAACTACCCCTTTAAGAATTTATCAGCACTAGTGGATCTCACTGCATCCTGAATTTGAATCAGGTCTTGAGGATGTTTCTCTGCCTCTGAATGAATGCATTAATGTATGTATGTATGTTAAGTTATCTTTCTGAACCTGGAACTGGATCAGCGCTTTCTGATATCCCAGCACGTTGACCTGAACCTAAGCACCTCACTACACTTTGGTCTGTAGGTCTTCCTAAATATCTGGATCTCTTTGGTTGGAAATCCTACAAACAACCATCAAGATTATCAGTCTTATCTAAACATCCAAATATTGAACAGTAATATTTCAGTAAGACTTTATTTACAAATATAAATTAGTAAACTGAAGTTACCAAAGATGAGTCCACTTGACTTTCTTCAATTCCTTGGAAAAGAAGAGAGCAATACACAAATAAATGAAACACATACTACACAATATAATTAATGAACAACTATCATGTATTACAAAACATACAAGAGAATTTAAATGTGTCATCAAAACTTATGGTACAGTACATACCTGATATTGAGCTGGTTTCATCAAGGCAAATGATCTGTAGATACAACATGCAGTTGGTACTGTATTAAGACAAGAGCAAATTTACATATATAATTTCAACATTGTGATACCCATTTCTCTACGTCCAATGTAAAATGTTCGCTTCCAGGGGGTCTCTGCCACAGATCCAAATTCCTGGTGGAACTGTTCCTTCGTCCATCTCGTCCCATCTGCCTGGCAGAGGGTAAACACACTCCCCTCTCTCTCTTTGTCTGACCAAAATGCCCCCTGGCCAAGTGTTAGGAGTTCATCATACCCCTCAGTGCCTGTGGTGGTGCCTCTTCAAGGATGATTTTCTTTATATCTGCCTCTTTTTTTTTTTTTTTTTTGCAGTTCTTGGTTTCCACTCCTTGGGAGTCATTTTTATCTTGTAACACGAGAGAAATAATAGGTTGGTTTAAGTGTTGACATTCCTTTAATTCTTCCCAGAAACATTCTATATACAAATCATAATGGCACAACTAGATAGTAAAATTTAACAAGACAAACTTTGATGTTGGCTTGAGAAAGTTTAAAGTAGTTTTGACAGCGTTAAGTTGGATGATTTTAAGTTTGAAATAGTTTTAAGTTTAGTAGTTTTAAAAGCTTGAATTGTGGATGGATAGACCTGAATTTGGTGCTTCTAGCTTGAAAGCCCTAGGCAAGGTAGAGTCAGACATTTTAGTCTCAAAAGAAGAAGTTGTTTAAATAGCATTTCAGTAATTCGGTATTTTTCAAGCCAATTTAATAATGATAAAAAAACTTAAGTAGTTGATTTGTAAGTTGGCTCTTTAAAGCTGACTCAAAGTTGGGGTAAGCCATATTTCATTAACGCTGTTGGACTTTGTTGATACTTGAAATCAACCCACCACTATCTTCATTGCTCCGCCTCCAAAACTCACCCTCCAATCCTAACCACCCTGCTCCGAGTCGATCTTGAACCTCATTCGCTGCTGGCATGCAGTGCACTAACAATGACACTAAACACCTCATTCACTAGTGGTCGTCAGTTTGCAGTGGTTTGCCTTCACAACTGTCACTAGCTGGCCACTGTTACACATGCAATGCAAGAGTGGATGTCTGTTTTTTTGCAACAAAATAATGCTTCATGAAAAATAAAGCACAGACGATGAATGAATGATAAGAAAGCACAAAAAATGAACGTACAGTACACAAGAGTTTGCTGTTAGTCGTAAACAGCACAGCAGCTCCAGACAATCATGACACTCAAACCCAGTGTTACACACGTGTGAAGCTGAATCAAAGCAGCGTCCACATCTGTTTTCAGGCCTTCCTGCTTAGCTCTCTCCAGCGCTGGAAAGCTTTTCTAACACTAACTCGGGTCCTAAATCAGTCATAAACATTCCATTCCAGTGATATTCTTTTGAGCTCTTTTGTATTGTGTCTCATCTCTCTTTCTGCCGTCTTTCTTTAAATCTCTTTCTTGCTCGTTCTGTCTCCTCGACCGTCATACGCCCCCTAATGCTGATTGGTTACATGTTTGTTGTTGGTGCTGGCCTGACTAACTGCCAAACAGTGTTTTTGAAATATGGCTTACCCCACCTTTAATAATTGCAGCAACTAACCTTTAAAAGGGGTTTTCCTTTTTGACGAAGGGGAAACTGGCATTTCTTCACCTCAACTGTTTTGCTTTGGTAAAAATATGTGCTGCATCTGTAATACATACATAAGATTTCCATTAAGCTATCATTTTGAAATGAAAGAATTGGCAACCAAGCAAACAAACAATTTCTTATAATGACAGTTGAATTTACTTTCCTTGGCACCCTTGGTAAATATTAACAAACTAGGGTATGGAAAAATGTGTTTATCCTCTTGGTCTTTAAATAAAAATTTTCACAAAATATGTAACCATTACTATATATATATATTCCCTGAGACCTGAAGCCGTTCAGTCTGAGGCGTGATACCGTTTCGTCCAATGGCTGAAACTTTTTTGTTGTACGACTGAGGTCTAAGAATGTCCTAAAATGAACACCGTAATCCAGATTTGTTCCTACATAATAACCAAGAATATACATATGTAGAACCAATCAAGTTGGAGGAAAATGTTATGTTAGTCGACACATCGTAATAAGTGAACTTCTTTAAAGCACAATAAAACATTATTAAAACATAATTATTTGAAATGTACTTTAAGGTAAAACTTTCAATTACATATTATTACAAAGTGCACTTAAGAGGCCTTTTACTTAATAATATTATATTATCTGCAAAAAACATTTAAATATATATATATATATATACACAGTATATAGGGGAAAGGGGAACTGTAGTTTTAAGATTTGAAGTACACTACAAGTGCACATTCAGTACAATTAAGCACATTTTTTTTCAAAAGAGTAACCACTATACAACAATATTAAAACAGAGCAAGCAGATATATGATACATGTCACAATAATTTAATGAACAATAACTAAAAAAGCACCATAAAAGCACTCAATACAATTCATGAACTGCATACCAAATATTCTGAAATTTAAAATAATGAAAGAAATCCTCAGAAAAATGAGTCAAATATTGCACAAGATTGAAGTTTAAGCGGTGGATGTGAATACGTTTCATTAAGAGACGGCTTCAGACTCATTGAAGATCAATTCTCGCAACCCCCGGCCATTAACAGGACTTTTCAAAGATTTTAAATACACACGCCCTCTAACGAGCTAATGAGGTCTTCTGTGTCGCAGTAAATGATGTGGTAATATGTGAAGCTGTTCTGAGGCCTTTTATCTGCTAAGAGATGACAGCTGTCAATCAACAGGACCAACAGCTCCATCATCATCTGCAGAACTGTCAACAAGCAAAACAGACACAAAAGAACAGAGTACGTAAGAGACTTTCTGCCATTTAAGCTTATCTAAAACTCAGTGTGTGATGTGTCTGAGAGAGAGTTTTCTGAGTGTTTCTTTAGTTCCTGCTGACATTTACCTTCTTAAATCGTCTCATGTAATTTTTATGAGCAGTAGCTGCCCAGTGTTTGAGCTCTCTTCAGCTCTCTCTCTCTGTGTGTGTGTATGTGTGTCAGCATGCTTTGTTGTAGGTGTGTACTTATGTTTGTAAGCATGTGATTATGTGAGTGAGATAATGTACTGTATGATGAAATGAATGAGAATTCATGAAAGCAGGAGTGTCATGGAAAATCCTCTTGGTCTTTCATTCAAAATATTCACAAAAAATCTAACCTCAAATAGGCTAAAAAGATTGAAAGAAAAAAAAAGCTTATCGTAAAAGTTTTTTTTTTCTTCTGCAATATATGTATTCCACAATTATTGGCACCCCTTCATTTAAAACTTTGTGCAGCCAAGATCATAACAGCATTTTATCCTATGATGCCTTCTCATATAATGTGTGATAAGGTTGATAAACCAAAGTTCAGTGGAGAACTCACTGAACTTTCAGTTCACTGCAGTTTCCAGCCGAAACGAACACAGTGTAAGTAAAACACCAACTATTTTTATTCCTTTTCACGCAAATTGCGATTATGCTAGATTTCACTTGGTTTCTTGCACAATACTAAAAAAAATGTGTGGCTTTTCTGATGTAGTAAACTTGCTCAGCAGCTTGTGATGCAATGTTGCCAAGTCTGCGGTTTTCCCCTTCGCCATTGTAATGCGTGATCACTGGCAAACAGACGAAGAAGATGAAGGGTAATTCCAATATGAAGTTTAATGACAATAATTCAGGAGGAGTGGTGAAAGGAGGATGACGATCCCCTGGCGGCGGTGGTGGTGGTGGACGGCTGATGGTGCAGACCCAGATCCTGGCAGTGACGACAGCCCACGGTGGAGACGAGGGAGGGAGGAACCAAGGTGTAGACAGTACTGTCGACGACTGGGGGGAGACCAACGGAGGCGGAGCCGATGGATCCCAGGGCGCAGATGGAGAGCCGATGGAGCAGAGTGACATCGCTGGTCTCGGAGGCCAAGGCGATGTCATGGCGATGTAATAAAACATTCCCAGATAAACGTTCATCTGTTTCAGATCAAACTTGAACATGCTCTTACTGCCACTCATTCATTCACTGGACATTTCATATTCAAAGTGTCAAAAAAAATGTATTTGGAGCTGGCGACCCGTGTCGAGGACCTTTCCCTAATCCGTCCCCCTCTCTCTCCCACTTCGCTTCCTGTCTATACTGTACTATTTCAATAAAGCCGAAAATAAAAAATCTAAAAAGAAGCAACGTAATATCATTTTGACATTCTGACAGGGTTTAATACCTGCTGGTAGCCTACTTGATGCAGGGTCAATTTCCACTGTCTCCGCCTGAAAATATTCCCTCATTTCCTTATTTTGCAAAAAATACAGCAATTATATTATCCTTTTGGTCACACTTCAGATTAGTGTCCAGTTCTCACTATTAACTACTCTTTTTCCTCAATAAACTCCTAATTACTGTTGGGTAGGATTAAGGGATATAGAATATGGTCGTGCAGAATAAGGCATTAATATGTGCTTTATAAGTACTAATAAACAGCCAATATTCTAGTAATATGCATGACAATAAGCAACTAGTTCAAAGTGAGAATTAAACTAAAGTGTTACCATACTTTTATATTATATTACATTATACATTATATTACAGTTTACATTATTTATACTGTGCAAATAATAATGTTTCATTATTAACATGTTTAGTGTAGTTTAAGGACCACTAATCTGAATAATGAGGAGACAATCTCTATGGTAATTATACGGCCCTGGACCAAAAAATCCAGCTTTTTTCCATCCCTTTCACTCTCTTGGTGTTTAATTCCACACATCATGTGCTTTGTTGAGTTATAATCATACATCATGTGATTTGTGCGCATTTTTTTTATATCTCCTGTCCAGCGTGAGGCGTTTTAGCCCGAGGCAGCTCATCATGGCGACTGAATTATGGCTGATAATGCTGAAATAAATCTGAGATGCTGAAGCGCCCATCTTCTGTCCTTTTCTGCCTCGATCTTCAAGGCTGCGGTCTGCCCGTCACATCTCTATTCATGAGGCTTTTACATAATGAGCTGTTATGGAGTTCTGGGTGATCTGTCATCAAGAGCAGCGACCCCCAGGGCTCTCACTGGACCACTGACTTCACACTTCACACGCTGCGTGTGTGTGTGTGTGTGTGTGTGTGTGTGCAACCTCAGGAACTTCCCATCATCCTTAAACATCATCACTGAAGCCCAGACCATCCTCAAGCCAACTCTCATTCTCTCTTTTCCGTCTTTTAATCTTACTCTCTAGCTAGCTGCTTATCTGTCAGAAATCTTGTTTAAATATGTGTTTCAGACTTTAAAGTCCAGCTGCAACTGATGTTTATTGCCAAAATCTGTTACAGGAGTCATTTTAGCTGTCCGTTTTTTTTTATTTTTTTTTATCTGGGCCTCAGTGTTTAATGACATGCTATGAAAGTGTCATCACGCTACATGAGCTGATAAATCTAAAACAGACAAGATAATATTTTTAAAAAGTCTAGCTGGAATATTCCTTACTCATGTTTAATGTGTTAACATGAATACAGAGCTGGCTAGAAATAGTGACTTAATTAAATGCATATTAAGTGCTAATATTATGAGGAATGATGTTTGACTTGAGGTCAGATCTGAGGGAAGTAAGAAATGAATAATAACTGAAGTTGCAACTATCCCTTGTGAAAAAGAAGCGTGCTTAATTCTAATGTACGTGCACTTGTAGTGTACTTCAAGTCTTAAAAGTATATTTCTAAAAAACTGCAGATAATATTAAAGGGGACCTGATATGCTTTTTTAGTTTGCCTTCCTTTAGTGTTTGTGCATGTAAACAAACTGCAAGGTTGCAAAGCACAAAGTCCACACAAAAAGAAGTTAATCTCTCCAACAGAAAACGCCTGCCTGAAACGCCTTGTTTGTAGTCTCACCACTATTTACATATGTAGCTACACCACCATGTAACTTATTTGCTTAATCCCCCCTGCTGGCTACTTTGGTTCGCCCTCAAACAAGGGTAGTTATAAGGCCAGATAGAGTTTGCTATGTCGAGAAAACACTGCAAGGGAAAAAAACATCATTACATGGACTTCCAACGAATTGAAGAATCTGTAGTTAAAATATATTTTAAACACTATTCCTTAGCAGTTCAACCACAACGTTTTGTTGTTTTCTTACCATTTTCCTGACGACTGCTTCCTGTGCAGTTAGATGCAGGTCAGTACGTTAATGGACATACTGAATTGCAATGAGAAATGACACACTTATAACATCACATTTGAAAACTGGGGGATAAAATAAAGAATTACCTCTATGAAGCGCCCTGCTTGCAAAGGTGGTTCGGATTGATTAGCTCATTCTTCTTGGCTGTGTTTATCAGACTCTGGCTCAAACTGACATACAAGTTTCAATAAAAATTACATTAATATTAGTTTACTATAAATGCTTGTCAGTATATTCAGCAGTATACTTTAACCAAAGACAGAAGTAGTAATAATGAAATTATGAAAAGATGCTCTTAAGTGAGTCAAATGTTACGGGATGTGTGTATATGAAGGCACAAGGACGACGGAGAATACCAGGAGAAGAATTTAATAACTGAAACAGGCAGGAAACTCATACATGTAAATATATACATGTAGCAAACAAAGGGAATTTAATAAGATAATTAACTAGACACAGGTGAATGAAATGACTAATTAAACAGAATGGGGAAAACTAGGTCAAACTGAGGAAAACAGTGGACATGTAACAGATCGCCCCCTCCTGGAAAGGCATGGCCTCGCGCCGTACTGAGTCCAACTGAGGAGGGGCGGGGGCTCTGGAGGAGGGCGAAGGGCAGAGGAAAAACAACAAGTCCAAGGCAAAAACAAAAACAGTCCAAAGGGGAATGGAGGGTGGGAGGAGCCAGGGGACAACCAGGAGCAGAGGGAGCCAGATGATGACCCAGGCCACAATCAGCAAGATGTTCCTTGGCGGCGGCGCAGTAGGGAGGAGCCATGGAGGAGACTTGGAGGAATGAACCAGGGGTGCTTTCTCCTGTGATGCTGCCAGCCGCGGTGGAGAACAAGGCGGAGCCGAAGAGACACAGAGCTTGGGTGACGCCGAAGGTCCGGAGGGCCAAGGTGGAGTTGACGGCTCATGGGACAGAGGTGGAGATGGGGATACGGAAGACTGCTGTGGAGCCAGTGCGACCGAGGATAACGGAGGAGCTGGAGGGAAGGCAGAGCCCGGTGGAGCCGAAGGGATGGAAGGCAGAGGTGCAACCGGCAGCCAAAAATCCCGAGGTGCAACCAGGGTGATGCCTGACCAAGGCGCAGCCGGTGAGACAAGGAAGCCTGGTGGAGCAGGTGGGATGACGGGCCACAGTGGAGCTGAGGGCGCAATGAGCCAAGGCGAAACCGATGGATCAAAGGACCGAGGTGGAGTCTGAGGCTCTGTGGCTGGAGGCGTCCTCACGCCAAGGCCATGCTGGAGACTGGAAGTCCCAAGGCGAATCCGCAGTACTGCGAGGAGACGGCTGAGTAGGAGATGAGGGGCAGACAGGAACCAGAGGAGTAGTAGCAGCTGTAGAAATAAGCTGGTCAAATAGAGGAGGGGGGAAAGGGAGGCTGGGCGGGCAGTCTGCAGACATGGAAGGCGCTGAAGATACTTGGGGAACAGGAGATACAGGGCTATCTGCAGAAGTAGCCTCAGTAAACCAGTCTATTAAATCCTCCTCTAAATAACCAAATAGTTTCCCAGGGTCCATATTGTACTCACACGCAGCGGTGGGAGTGTGGGTGGGGCTTCCATCCGAATCCTCAAGCTCTACTAAAACTCCCTCGGGGACGGGCGTTCTTGCTGACTCGCGCACCTGGTCAGACATCATAATGGGCTCCGGGGTGAAAAACGGCTCATCAGGGCACTTTCTCCGCGGCAGGCGCAGGCTCCATGTCTACGGTGGAATCAGGCTTTAGCTCCGTCTGGGCGCTGGGTTAGGTGGAGTGGTGCTGATAGGCTCTGCAGGGCCAATGGTGAATGCGAGTTGTTGTTTATCAGCACCCACTCCACACATGCGGCGAACTCTTCATGAGGACCGCTCCCTGGGAGGCCTGCCCGGGACCGCTCGCTGAGGCTGGAGATGTAGAACAGGATAGTGTGTGAGGCACGCCAACTCCAAAAAAATCCATGGTGTGTGACTCCAGGGAGCGGTCCTTCTGCTCCAGGCATAGTAGGGCAACAGCAGGGTCCATAGTGACAAAAATAAATAAACAAAAGAAAACGCCGCAAAATTAATTGTGTTGGTCCGTTCTTCTGTTACGGGATGTGTGTATATGAAGGCACAAGGATGACGGAGAATACGAGGAGAAGAATTTAATAACTGAAACAGGCAGGAAACAAAAAAGCATTGAAGCATATAAATTTAAACTTCAGTACAATACATTTTCATTTTATTGCAGTTTACATGCAACTGTCTGAAAACATTACACTCAGTATGTTCTTTTAAAGTATATTATTTCCTTTAATTGTCTTTTTCACGAGGGAATGCAGATTTAGCAGTGAGATATATTACAAATGAATTCTGAGCATAGAAATATGAGTGTGTGTATGAGAGAAAGAGAGTTAAAAATAAATGTTGCCTGCAGACCCACAGACTCTGGTACCAGCTGCATCTCCCTGAGCACAGACTGACTGTGACACGCACGCATACGTATGCCCTGTCCTCTCATTGTGACTTACAAAGTTTGGACACATAAGCACTCTATTATAGACTTAGATTCCTAAATAGATTTCTTCTGATTTCAACACTGTAGAGGCCAGATGTCAGTATAGATTAGAAATATACGGTATGCTTGTTTGTGCATGATTGTAATTCTAGAAACAGAATTAGCAGTGAAATTCCACTAAAGGCTTTACTGACTGACCTTAATGTCATTCCAAATGTTGGCTTTTATTTTAGGGGCAAGCTTTAGGGGAGGGCAAAACATTTTCATTTTAGATGAACTATGCATTTAACTGTAATAAAATAAATCCATCCATTTTCCAAACAGTTCCTATGAAGCTTCACACGGGATGCTGAAGCCTATAACTGCAAAAATAAATAAATAAATAGAGTGAAATGGAAAATGTGAAGAAAGCAATGAGTGTTTTTGCTCATGGGCACTCTGAACACAAACCGAGTCAATCACCTGAGCTGTAAATGCCACAGGACAATGACATCATGACATGCTGATTGACTGATGGAGACAGAAGAACACGCAGCCCTAAAGCAGAAGAAATTTCATACTTCTGGGAGCCTCCAAAAATAATCTGTGACTGGTTAAATATCTACTGTAACATAATTTACAATTAATATGACTCGCAAAAGTAATTTCATAAGAATCCAGGTACTTTTTAGCAGCCTGATGTGTGCTTCGAACTCCAGGGTTCAGGTTAGCGGTGTGGCTTTCCTGTTCAGGATTGATGAAGAGGATACATACATTTTATGTATCAAACATCCCTTGTAAAAAAGAAATACACTTTATCGAATAACACACTACAGTTAAAATTATAATCAAGTACTTTACATGTGCTTTAGTATGTTAGTCAACACAACAAAACAAGTGAACTTCTTTAAAGCACAACAAAAGTTTAATACAACATGATTTAAAATGTACTTAAAAGTCAAAGTTTTTCATTTGACGCATTGGCCACAGCAACAGATTCTGATGTTCTGAAGTGAAAGAAGGTGGCCGTTCCATAACATTGGAAGAAGTCGGATCTTCTGTAAGGAGAAATGCCAAACTGAATTTATGTGATGAGATCCATGAATGTCAGGTGCACGTCATTATGCGCAGCCACCCTGTTGTCCCATACCTATTGGCCAATTACACCTGTCATGAACCTGGTCTTGCCCTAGTTATAGGAGGAGGCTGATCCTTTGTCTCAGTATGCATGTGACTGTTAAGGTGTGCAGGGTAAAGACTGGTGTGTGTATGTGTGGGTTAGTGGAAGAGGGGTTTTGGGGGCATGCTGTCAATCAAGATAAAGAAAGAGCTATATGAATTATACATGTACTTAGAGCTGAACCTTACAGACCCACCTCTCCAAAACACACACATATAGTTCCTTCTATATGTGTGTGTGTGTGCAGCTAATCTGTCTGTCCCTTAATGCCTCTGTCTTTCTCATTAACTAAAGGCCACTTACAGCTGACCTCTCTTAAGCTCAATAAGAGTTTCATTATGGTAATTATACACACAAGACCTGAGAGTGACTGTGTGCGAGTGTGTGTGGCAGCAGACACCTTCACGCACTGAGCAATAAAAGTAGCTTTAGTAACTATGCAGCTGTTCTGCTTCATTGTCTGGCAAAAAGTGTTCACAGATTATTATGTCAGGTAAAGATAACAGGTTACCTGTGCATTAGTGACATCCAGGGGATCGGGGCATGAGCTGCTGTGCCTCAATTAAATCTGTAAAACTTTACTGATAAATCATTTTTTGACCTAAGAAACAGGTGATTCATCAAGGTTACGTTCACACTGTCAGCCCAAATCCAATTGTTGTGCATATTTAATTGAAATCCGATCAGATTTAGCAAGTGTGAACGGCATAAAATTACATGAAATGTGATAAAAATTTTTAAAAAAAAAATCATTTTCAAGCTACATTCATATGTGGTTTGAAATCCTATTCAGATTGCATTTCTGGAAATCCATTTCAGTCTGACTGCTCTGATCGGATTTCGTGTGGTTTATGTGACTTTCTCACGCCACGTAGATGTCAGACGTTGTTATAGGCAACATGCTGAAAGTCGCTACAGAAACGTCTCAGGTTACGACCGTAACCATAGTTCCCTGAGAAGGGAACGAGACGCTGCATCAAGGATGCTTTGCGTCTGAAGCATGTGTGTCAACTAGTCCAATGGCGAGAGTGAACGTCACGGGTGGGTGACGTCATGACCAGGAAAGCATAAAAGCATATGCGGAATGACCAGCATTAGCAATTAGCCGAAGCAAGTCGAACACAGGGATGCAGGAAGTATGGCAGGGCGACGCAGCATCTCGTTCCCTTCTCAGGCAACTATGGTTACAGTCGTAACCTGAGACGTTCCCTTTCGAGGACGCTTTGAGAACAAAATGCCCAAACGGCATGGTTACAAGTGCCTGTTTGTGTGAATACTGAACTCACTAAGAGATAAGCACCTGAGAACCCAGGGCAGCACCCAGATCCAGGTTGTAAAATGTGACTATTACTAATGTGGGAGGAGAGGACCTGCCCACTGCATCACAAACATCATCAGGGAGACCTCTATAAGGTGACCCAAAGCAGACAAACAGCTGATCAGTTTTCCTCCACAGGGCAGCTCTGTGGACACAGGTGTCCAGCGCTCTTACTGGACATACAAGGTTTAGCTTTTCCTGGTCCTGAAGGAGGAGGGCAGAAGACCTGCAAAATGATAGGCCACGTATGTTGGTCAGCATCTTAGGGACATAGCCCGGTTTTGGATAAAGGAATGCTTTGACCATCTCCTGTGCTAATTCCAGGCACGTAGAGAATACAGAAGAAAAGGAGTCTTTAAGGTCAGAAACTTTTCTGGAACCGTATCAAGGGGCTCAAAGGGAGCCGCAGATAAGCCCTTATAACTTTTTTTGTGGATGGAGCTCTGGAGTGAAGTATGGTCTCTACAACCTCAGTTTGGAGACCTGAGTCTATGAGTTGGGCCCGCCCAGAGGCCAAACCCACAGGTTTCAAATCTCTGGGTGGGGGTGAAGAATCATGCCTCCCGCCTGAGACAGAAGGTCCCTCCTGATCGGAATCTCCATGGGAGAGCCGTCATGGAGAGATATTAGGTCCGAGAACCATATTTGGCTTGGCCAGTATGGCACTACTAGAAGTAGAAGTGGATCTGTTTGCGTCTCAGGACAAGACGCACCGTCCATTTTGGTTCTCACTCACACACCCAGCCCCCCTGGGGCCGGACGCTTTGGTACAGACATGGCCGAGGCTACGTCTGTACGCTTTCCCCCCGATTGCACTGCTCAGAGGAGTTCTGGAGAGGGTCCGCCGGTACGGAGTAAGTCTATGAATAGAATCTTTGCCACTAATTCATTGACAACTTCATCTAAATGAATGAACATGCATTTCCCCAGTACATCTTGTGTATTATTACTGTTTGTATATTGTTCTTTCGTATGTTGTATAGTGTTATGCATGCCTGAAAGCTGGAACTACTAGATAATGTATTTCATCTAAGCGATGTTTAATATCAAATTACTCCTTGTTTAATGACTCACATTTTGCTGGACATCACAATACCATAGAATGCATTGTATGTTTGTTATATTTATCAGAGTATAAATGGACACAAACTTTCTAGTGAACTCCCCTATGCAAGTTAATTCACTTTCAAACAAAGGAAATCCCCCGCCAGAGAATTTCACCTTTCTCATTGGTCAAGCCAAGATTTGAAGGTGTCGACTGTCTAGAGAAGTTAAATAGCTCTGAGCAGCTCTGAGTTAGTTCTTCTGGTTCTTCTCTTTGTTTCTGTGGATACTACGGATTGCGTCACATGAGAATCAATCCGGCCGCGAGCCATGCTGGTAGGCCTCCATTCACTTCAAGCCATGCACAACCGCAGCAACCACAAAAGAGTCAAATTAACAGCACAAAGTTTGTCTTCATTTTCTTCATTCAACGCAGAAAATATTGATTACAACTTCCATGCCAGCGGACCAAACCATCAAGGATTTCTCCTGAACCTGCAGATCCGGACAGCTAAGGCATTTGCAAGTATCATTTGAACACTAAATGGCAATTTAGTATTAAGATTGTGAACCCCTTCAATTAACAAAGGTGCTTTATATTATTAAAAAAAAGATGGTTCGTCCAGCAATTGTTAATTTACTCTTTCCATAGTTTCATTCCCCTGTTATAATATGTTTCAAATTCATTTTCCACACTCTCACTGCGTGAATAGTATGTTTGTGTTTGTTAGTTTAGTTATGTGTTTGTGATTTAGTTAAATAAAACTTTTCGACAAAGACAATCAATACTGAGTGTTTGCTGGCCGAACAGATTAGTTGATTGTAATATTAATTCAGCTACATTAAGTTAATTTAATTAACTGATTCAAATATTTATAATGAATTATAATGAGTTATTATTACTTTTGAGCTAATAATTTGCTTACACTGAACCACCTTGCGCTAGAATGAGCCAGTTGTCTATATAATTCAGAATGTGAATGCCTTGAAGTCTGAGCGGAGCTAGAGCTGCATCTATGCATTTCGTGAATGTAAGGGGTGATAAAGCTAGACTGAAGGGAAGAACCCGATATTGGTATGCCTTGCCCCCAAAAGGAAAACTCAAAACCCCTTCTATGGCCTCCTTTCCTAAGAGAGTTTTTACTTCCTGCTCCATTACCAGAGCCTGCTCGGGATGAACCACTGAATGCCGTTGAATTGTGGTGGACAAAAACCAAACTGTTACCTCTTTCTACAATCTGCAGGACCCATTGAGATACGTTTGGCTGAAGCCTCTCAGTGACGCAGTGTTGAGTGACGGGCCCTGATAAATATGCTCGCTGGAAACCGCTGCGCCCCGAGACACCGAGGGTGGCGGGGTTGGCAGAATGGCCTCCTGAAGGCATCGAAGTGTTGCAGGCACCGTATAATGAGGTGTACACCGCTTCACCCTGGAGGGGGCTGCATAACCATATTCTTTCAGTCCTCTTATTTTGGAATAAACATGAACATTAGAGCTGAATAAATGTGAAGAAAACGGTTTATTCCACAACCTAGATATTTCATTGTGGAGGTCAGGCAAGAATGGAAGGCCCCGTGGTGGAGGTGTAGACTTTGGTGACAAAAAGAGCTCATCCAGCTTGCTTTTAGGACAAGCACTTTGTTTCTCAGCTGGCCAATCGATATTTAATTTGGATACAGCACGAGAAATCACCTACACCAGCTCCTCATACGCTGGAGATAGAAGTGGCAAATCTCACTAGCTTCGATGCTCAACATCCTCCTCAGAGCTAGATAGTTGAAGCACCGGGCTCTCCTCCCAGGCAGAAGAAGCCGCAGTGCAGGCTTACGATCCCAGAGAGAGAGCGCTGGATCCCGCGGGTGAAGGTAGAGAAAAGGTTGGGCCGTCTCTAACCCCTCCATGAGATCCATTTGCGAAACCCATGATCTCAGCTTCCATGCTGCCTCAGCAGCAGCAGGGCCGGAACCGCAGGGAACACGGGCCTGATCACTCTCCTCAAAGAGTGACAGGCGGGAGCGGAGCGTGCAAAGCGGCAGCCTTTCACACTGCTTACAGTCAGCTGACAGAGCATGCTCTGCTCCCAAACACATAACACACAAATAATGTGTATCCCCACCAGTGAGAAAACGAGGGCAGGGAGGAACACACAATTTGAATGCCTGCTTAATCGCCATAATACTGTGGCTGTGCTGGACTATATCGGGACAGACAACAATAAAGTGTCTCGTTCCCTCGAAAGGGAACAAGGTTGTGTTGGTGCAAGTGCCGGACAAACAGAATGACAATAAAACGGAGACATAAACGGAACAAAAACCTTTGTTGTGGTTGCTCTTCCAGAATACAAACATATAAAAGGCTATATTTTGCACAGATAATGCTGAAGTATCATGTCCACAGATAGAGGTTGGATAGTACTGTGTGCACCAATGAGTTTATTGAGACAGACAAACAGAAGTGCTTATAAAGAATATATACCACTTCTAATTCACACTGGTTGATGTGCTAAGCAGCCATATTTGATTCTGAAGTAAGGGTTGTTGCATTTCCTCAGAGTTTCCAAGTTGGAACTCCAATTTGACGGGCGTTACAGTTAAAAGTTTCTACTGGGAAGTACAAATAGAACACATCATTACTCCAGCTGATTTGAACATCCCTGCAGCAGTGTACTATCCAGTCATATACATCTGCACACAACACAACTGAAGAGTAAATGTTGGAGAACAGTCACTGGAGGAACTATGGAATAATAATTGCTCGATTCCACAATTTTGGCTTTGGTATGGTACCACAATCTTCGCATTGTGTCTGCACTATAACGGAGAATTCACACAGGGCGTCGGCGTCAACATTTGTTGAGGGTGTGTTTGAAGCATCATAGTGACAACAGCCAATCACATTAATTCCATATGACATGCTATGCTAGCTGTCATTCAATGATAAACATAGTACACGGACACAATATAAGCACAATACACACCAGATTCACCAACGGCCTCTGCCACCTCCTTCCAGGCTTGGTCCCTCCGGTATGAGTCCCGGTACATATATAAACACTGATTGTAAAGAACCAGGTGATTACCCACCGCAATGATAAGCTTTTCCTCCATTTTGATGTTCCTCCAATGTCCTGTGTTGCATGAATGCAATTGGCTAGCATCTGCACTAAAAATAGATTGAAACTGTTATGATGTCTGTGGTCTCCCACAGATTTAAAAAACCGTCTAGTGTGTCCCAGGCCTTAGACCTAGGCCTATATAAAAAATCATTGGTTCTAGCTTGTCAAATGCACGCTGGAGCTTTTGTGTCATTTAAATGATATGATCTTACTTATGTTGATCAGTGTTAAAAGAAAATAAATGTTTAAATTAGATTGTCTGAATGATGCACTCACCTGTCAATCTCTTAATGTCTTGTACAAGTCAGAATGGGCAAGTGACAGAAGCTTGGCAAGGTTTGATGGTTCTTCATCAGTTTTATAAGAAAAGTAATTCCAAATTTCACTTCTACTGCCCTCTTTATTAATTAGTTTTGGGCGTGTTGAGTGAGATTCAACTGCTTTATTCATCTTGTTCCACTATGTTGTCACATTTGACGGTTTCACGCCAGTTTGGGTAGCCGCCTAGCAGTGAACATTTTAACAGCAGCGTATCAAGTACCAAAATTAGCAAAATTATGATATTGTACAGTTTAAAATAAAATATATACCGGTATGTTCCTATTACCAGTATACTGTTGTAAGATTGAAAATATTTTAAATATATTTTAAAATGAACAAAGACATTTGCTTTACTGTTTTAACCCCCTCTCTCTTGCTACAAGGGCCATTTGGAAGGCACAAATGTGTTGATAGTGATCAAGGCCTGTAGGCCAAAATGTATATACATTGGGGGTCTACAAATTGTCACACCTTTGGGGAAGTTTTAATCTTCTGATTGGTCAGTTTGAATGTCTCACATTTGGGTTTCAGTCACATGGTCAAGGAAGGGATAAAAGAAGACTGTAACTGTTACTCTGTCTCTTTTCATTCTCTGCCTCTTTTCTTGGGCACTCTCTGGCCCTCTCTCTCTCTCTCTCTCTCTCTCTCTTTCTCTTTCACACTCTCTCTCTATCTCTCAGAAACCACAGGCAGATGTACAGAAGCTTGAACAGTCTTTGATGTTAGACAAAGACAAGACTAGACATTGCCTGTGTCCGAAATCGCTCCCTATACCTTAATGTATTCCCTACATTACTCCACTAATATAGTGCACTTGAGGGACTGAATGAAAACAAGTGTTTTTTTGCTTGCGGTTTAATAATCATTTGAAACTTAGCAAACTGGCCGCTCCAGTAGTAAAGAAACAATTTATCTTGTACTCTGTCATGGAAACTATGTATAAACCTTAATTAAACAATTTAATAATCAGTTCAAAAGGAATTTATACCTGTATGATATTATGTTGTAGCCACATTGGACCAGTGGTTTGGAAAATGGATGGATGGATGATTCACTTGTGGCGCCATCTTCTGGTCAGACGTGGGAATTCATTAAGCACATGACTCTCACAGTGCATTATGGGTATTCTCTAGCCTTTTTAGTGTACATTTGTTGTGCACTCGTTATTGCGCTGCATTGTGGGATTGAATGACTGCACTCAATAACGTTCATTATGGTTTTGGACACCACTACAAATGGTTTCCCTCTCAAATAGTGCCATATTTAAAGGTATAGGGGGTGATTCGCCAACAGAGTAATATGTCCAAATATATTGTATTCAAAAACAGTAGGCAGAAAGTACCCAAGATGACCTGCTACTTCCGCTGAGATTCTGAAGTGTGCATACAATGCCATGGCCACGGGAGCGGGTTTGTGAATAGCAGTGCAATTTATTTGCAACCTGAAGTGAATGAACAGGGGATTGTCAAGATATGTGCAAGTGTTTGCACAGCACACCAAATACAACCTCAGGGAACTGCAAGGAAACTGCTGTGCTTTTGAACAAGAGATGATTACAGAAAATGGTCAAGTGACAGGAATATTTCAACAGAAAGGGGAGTAAGGACAGACAGGATCTGATGAAATCCATCCTTCACTATGTACTTCTCTGAAGGCATAAGCTATAAATATATAGTCTTCAGATGGCACTAGATACACTGATTACCCTTTTTACAGAGACTCTAATATATGTTTGCATATACAGCCTGCTACTGTAATATTCTGAACTATACTTTATGGCCTCTATATGAGTATTATGTGACGTTTAGATTGACTAATGTGTTTCAGCTGTATTTCAGGATAATTCAGGAAATGTTGAACAGATTTTGGAAAATCTTGTTTTTAGTGGCACGAGCACATTCAGCACATCAGCAGTGTTCTTTAGAGACTGAAAAAACACCACCTTGCTGTCATTTCTTTCTACTAAGCAAGTGTCTTTCTCACAGATTTCTGACACTGGGATTCAAATGGACCAGCAGTGGTAAAGTTTGTACAGTAGACACTACAGTTCACCTCAACTTACCCTGCCTTCAAGTTCACAGGGGAAGTTTGTATCATGGACGTATTACAGCATTTTGGAAACACAACACGGAAGTAGCCTAAACAAAACAATTATGTTGTCAACAATATTCAATTCAATTCACATTTATTTGTATAGCGCTTTTCACAATACATATCGCTTCAAAGCAGCTTTACAGAGAATGCATGTCAACATTACAATTTAGAAAATGCAATTAGCTAATAATGTAATAATTTAGGCAATTTATTTACAGTCACTGTTAGCAATTTAATTGAAGGTAGAAGCAATGAGCTCCTGGAAAAATGAATTACATATGAACAATAATTAGGATATATAGAAATTTGGGAATGTGCGTGTTGATCCAGATGTTGCGTCTTCTGAAGTCTTCGCAGGAGTTGTGCCGTCTCTTCAAAAGTGTTGGTCATCTAAAGTCTTCTTAAGAGGCTGAAGCTGATTTACTCTCTAGTCAACGGAAAAACGGAAAAGCAAATGGCAAAGCAAATGGAGAATAATTAGCGTAGCTGCTGTTCATAACATTAAACAAAGATAGTCATGTGCAGTTGATCTGATATGAGATGCATTATGTGAAAGCTTGGCTAAAGAGATGCGTCTTTAATCTAGATTTAAACTGGGAGATTGAGTCTGAGCCCCGAACATTATCAGAAAGGCTATTCCAGAGTTTAGGAGCCAAATGTGAAAACGCTCTCCCTCCTTTAGTGGACTTAGATATCCTAGGTACAACCAGAAGTCCAGAGTTTTGTGATCTTAAAGAGCGTGAAGAATTGTAGGGCGATAGAAGATCGGTTAAGTACACAGGAGCTGAACCATTTAGAGCCTTATAGGTCATGAACTGACGACAAACTGTAGCAGTGACTGATTACGATTATGAGATACTTGGGGGAAAAGTACAATTAAAGTACATTTATATAATGTAATATTACAATAATTATAACTACTAACTTGTATTAATATTAATATATTGAAATGTACCTTTACTGCCACTTATCACAGTTCAGTTCATTGTTAAGCAGCCCATTTGTTTCTTTCATTCTACTGACAGAATAATACCGTGACAAACAGTATACATTAATTTCATTGTTTAAATGTTAAAAATAATCTGTTCTGGTGCATATGGACACTATTCCACCAATTTCATGTTTAGTTTGGCTTCAAGATGTATCTTGAGAGTTTTTTGTAATGAAGAAGAGGCATGGCCTACTGAAAAACACTTCCTTTACAACATAGCATTACATAGTCATGTCTACAATTGATCGTTCACTCTTCAAAAGATCCTCCAGGCACAGGACAATCCTTTCTTTAGATTGTGACAGGCTTTGACATTCTGCAACCTTTCAAATGGTATGCTGTTATGAAATGTCAAAGTCTGAGAGCTGAGGTACTGTTGTAGCCCATTTACCAGATTACTTTACTGTGGACTGCTACTATACAGTTTACTTAATACATAAAAAACACCAACTGCCATGATACACCTTGTGAAATGTGCACTTGTAGCGTACTTCAAATTTTAAGTGTATATTTAAAAATATATATATTTGCAGATAACATAATATTAATGAAACAAAAGGCAATGTGTTGACTAACACTAAAGCACATGTAAAGTACTTGATTATAATTTTAACTGTAGTTATTCAGTATTACATTTAAAGTTAATGTATTTTAAATGTAGTAAATTGCAACATATTCATTACAAGTGTGTAATTACAAATGTATTTAAATATATGACATGAAGTATATAACAGATGTCTCAACCTTGTTCCTGTGGACTTCAGCTCCAACACACCTGAATGTAATTTTCAAGTAATCCTGAAGACCTTGATTAGCGGGTTTAGGTGTGTTTGATTTGGGTTGGAGCAAAACTCTGCAGGATGGTACAGTAGCTCTCCAGGAGCAGGGTTGGAGACCCCTGGTATATAGTATATAAAGGAAAATGGGGGGAAATAATTGAGAATTTGATAAATGAGTTAAAGTAATGGAAAATTTAAGAATGATTAAATGAGTTAAAGTGTTGTACAAATCCCATTTCCAGAAAAGTTAGTCATTTTGTAAAATGGAATAAAAACCACATCTGTGATTTGTTAATTCTCTTGAGCCTTTGTTTTAACTGACAAAAGTACAAAGAAAAGATTTCCAATGTTTTCACTGACCAACATAATTGTATTTTGTGAATAAAACCAATTTTAATTTTGATGGCTGCAACACACTCCAAAAAAGTTAGGACAGAAGCAAAATAAAAGTGAAAAGATTATATAATATCCAAGGTAAACTATTCTTAAACAGTTCCCAATTAGCAGGTGAATTGGTAATAGGTGAGGGTTTGGGTGTAAAAGAACTTCTCAGTCTCACCACTTTGAGCCAAATGTCATAAGGGAATTGTCAAACAATTCAAAAATCACATTTCTCAATGCAAGATTGCAAAGAATTTATGTCTTTCACCATCTACTATACATAATATTGTAAAATCAAGAGGGAATCAAGAGAAATCTGCATAAGGCCAATTAGGACACCTCAGTTGAATGTGCGTGACCTTTGAGCCCTCAGATGGCATTGCATTAGAAACCGTCATGCTACTGTGTTGAATACAGCCACATGGTCACTTAACAGTTGTCTGACGCTGCATCAAAAAATGCAACTCAAATCTCTGTTACTCAAGGAGAAAGCTACACATCTGTTGTATGCAGAGATGCTGCTGAGTTCTCTGGGCCTGAGCTCTTCTCAGATGGTCTTTTTTAGAAAAAACTGACACTGAGTTCTCAGTCCCAAAGACAAAAGGGACTTTCATCAGCGACTGGTGCAAAAGAAAACATCTGTCATGGTATGGGGTGCATCACTGCAAACGGCATGAGTGACTTGCATTTGTGTGAAGGAATCATTGACATGGAGGCATATATTTGGATTGTATAACTGCCATAAAGATGACATCTTTCCTGGGAAGCAAGACAATGCCAGGCCTCATCCTGCACGTGATACATCAGAGTGGTTTGAAGACACTCTACACCGTAGAGTGGGTGTGTCTGACTGCCTGCCTACAGTCCAGATCTGACTCTTATTGAAAATGTTTGGTCCATCATGAAAAGGAGAATCAGACAACAATGACCACAGACTGTTGCACAGATGTTTTGTATCAGGCGAGATACAAAAGATCCCACTTGCAGAAGTGCAACAATTAGTAATTAAAAGGAAAGGTGATGTGACACAGTGATAAACATGGCTCTGTCCCAAGTTTTGTAAAAACATATGTTGCCATGACTTATATTGATCATATAATTTCTTTGTTAAGGTATGCTAAAGTGTACTTCTTTTTCACAAAGGACTTGCTGGTTCTGCTAAGTCACACTAAGGACATTCATCAAGGTCCCTCTAGAGCCTCTTAAGTTGGAACTTCTGTGCCAATTCTGGAAAATAACCTAAGAGAAGTTATTCCGCAGGACACCTGTGCTTTTACTCTTCAAAGACAAGTGCAATCCCTCATGCACAAATAGCTCACAACCTAAAAGTCTCGCCTCTTATCGTTTTAGCTTTTGAAACTATCTTTAAGTCCCCTCCCCTCTATGTTCCTGTGGGATCTCTCTCTCCCCTCTCTTTCTTCATTATTAACCATGCCTGGTGTGCCTATGTGTTTAAGATGATCAGCAGGAGAATATCTTGACAGAGGACAAGGTCGGAGTGAGAAACCGAATCCCAGCTAAGCAGAATGTAAAGAGACTTCAACAGGCTCTGTGAAAATGCACACATACACATGCAAAGTCATTCGCAGCAGGTTTGTGTAAAGAGTGATCAGATATATCTGAGCCGTTTGGTCAACAGGAAGCTGTGGAGATTTTAGAGCAGAAGGAAGTGGACAATATTAGGATACACTCCTCTCTTTTTCCTACATTTTCTCTCTTCTCCAGGTCTCTCCATAACCGTTAAATCACATGCAATAACCACTCTACGAATGAGAGCGAGCCAGAGACAAGGAGTGTGGTTGATAGAGGTGTGTGTGTGTGTGTGTGACAGAGTAAGGTATGTTTTATAGCTTTGATTGAGGTCTAGCTGCTGTCTGGGACCGACACTACATTCTGCTGCTGTCACAGCCAATAAAACAATGTCACATGCTCCCTTTCGCCACAGTAACCACCGGCCTGACACCTGAACAACTTGATCTGAAGAGACACAACAAAATGGTTTGCTAGACACGTTGTCTCTTCACTTAAAAAGGGAAAAACAAAAGGAGATAAAAATAAACTCCTTCTTTTTGCTTTGATTTTTAAATTTTCAGCCACAATCTCCCCTGATAATGTTTGATTTGTTGTCCATGAGGGAAACAGGTCATTCTAATTTTCTTGACAAACAGAACAAGGCATTAAGCTCTCTCTCTCTCTCTCTCTCTCTCTCTCTCTCTCTCTCTCTCTCTCTCTCTCGCTCGCTCTCTCTCTCTCTCTCTTTGGCTACTTGCCTGATAGTTCCCTGTGAAGTGGACTTAACAGGGTGTTCAGACATCTTCAGTGAGATTTCAAATCACAGGCACTGTATATGCGCAATCAAAATATACATTGATATATGACTTTGAGCACCACCTCAGTATGACACAGTTTGGCTAAAATAAAGGAGTTGAGATTCTGTTCTTTCATTACAGAGTCGGCACCAGCGGAGCACTAAAGAGGTGGCGTCTGGAGGAACAAAAGGGGGCGATGATGTAATGCAAAGTATCCCCAGCTAGAAAAACATATGTGGCCCATTCACGTATTTGTCAGACCGAAAAGAGGAGTCCCGATGGAGTCGTAGGGGTGGAGGGATGGAGCACAGCAGACAGCCCAGAAGTCCGTGGCAATGGTGGGGCGATGACTGACCAGGGCGTAGCCGGTGGGACGAGGGAGCCTGGTGGAGCTGTAGGGACGAAGGTCCCAGCTGGGGCCAAGGGTGTGAGGAGCCATGGCGGAGCCATGAAATCTCTGTGCTGGACAAGACTGGTGGTGATGACGGACTAGGGCTGGACTGGAACAGCGATGATTAAGGCATTGAAGATTCTGAGCTGGGCAGGACTAGCAGTGAAGATGAAGACAGAGGAGATGAACATACATTAGTCGAGGAGGGGACCAACAGCAGAGAAGGTTCATGGGTGGGCAGAGTGGGAAGCACAACATCCGACTCCCAGTCTATCAGCCATCCCTCTGTTTCTAGTTCCACTAAATTAAACGAACTAAACATAAAAATTAACTTGTCTGCCAGTCTATTCAGGTTAGCTTTTTTTGAGTAGGCACACTTGCTTTAATATTACTCTCCACCCTTAACCTCTTAAGACTAAACGCCCTCACTGACACTAACTTTTCCCTTTAAACTAAGGACAGTAAGATTAAGAACTAAAAGGGAACCTTTATTCAAGTTTTTCCATTTCAAAGAGAATCCTAATGTAAGACTTCTATCCTAACATAACACATACTGTAACCCCTAAACATGCTAGCAACTGCAGAAACATACTTCACCACACTGTACTGTGTTTGTTTCAACAGAGAAGTGAAGTGTGAAGTGAAAGTGACATGTGGCCAAGTATGGTGACCCATACTAGAAATTTGTGCTCTGCATTTAACCCATCCAAGTGCACACACACAGCAGTGAGCACACACGGGGAGCAGTTGGGGGTACGGTGCCTTGCTCAAGGGTCTCACCTCAGTCGTGGTATTGAAGGTGGAGAGAGTGTTGGACATTCACTCCCCTCACCGACAATCCCTGCCGGACCTGAGACTTGAACCCACGACGTTTGGGTTACAAGTCCGACTCTCTATACCTCCTCTATATCCTCGATGAGGAAGAGAAATTCCATGGTTGTGCCACCAAGATACGCATCAAACTCAACTTCCTGCATTTTGTTATATCAGCAGTTTATTTGTGCTTAAGTTGTTGTTCCTTCCTAAATCACAGTGTCAACTAAATGTGAAGATCTAAATGTACCATCCATGTGAGGGGATACTTTGTTTTAGTTTCGTGTAAATGGTGAGACTGTGAGTGAAGGACACTGTTGAAGGGCTCTGTTGAAAAGCACAATGTGTATCTAAACATGATTGAGCTTTTAATCTTCTAGGCAATCAGCATTTTCTCCAGGTGTGTGATGCTTATTTACCCAATAAATGCAGACAAATCCTAAGCAAATAATGAACAAATACACGCAATGCTTTGAAATAACACCTGCATAGTTATTGCATGATGCTTAATTCTTATGTTAGTGAATATACTGCTTTTTATAATAGTAAATTACAAATGTAAGTCTAAAACAAGACATTGCACAGCAGAAAAATAACATGCAGGCCTCATAATTGTTGTTATGGATTTCAAGTATCTGGAAACCAAATATTCTACATGAATATGTCACTAAAATTGCAAGTTTGTGCATTTTGTACAGTTATTAATGCAATTTCTGAAATAACTTGTTTACTCAAGAACCCTAAAACCACAAAAATACAAAAGAAAAAAAAAAAGGTTTTTGATATAATATTATACAGTAGTATAATGTGTAAATATATAATGATTTTATAATATATTTAATACATGACAAAGATGTTTCACTTTTTATCGGCATTGATGGTTCCATGAAAAACCTTTAACATCCATGGAATCTTTTCATTCCACAAAAGGTTCTTTACAGTGGAAAAAGGGTTCTTTAGATTTTTAAAATGTTCTTTACACTGAGAAAAAAATGGTTCATTAAAGAACTGATCACTGAAAGGTTCTTTGTGAATTTTTTTGTGGAAAGGTCTTTTAAAACTATTTTAAATTATTTAAATTATTTTTAATTGTTTTATTTTATTTTACCCATCATGTTTTTGCAAGACCAAGTCTAAACATAAAAATGAATAATATATTAATAATATTAAAAAGAACATTCACATGTATCCTTGCTGTCTATAATGGAGGGAAAATAATATTATAATGTAGGGAATCAAATGCTCAAATTTCCTGAGCATATCAATGAAAAGTAAGGAAGGTGTTGTGGTGGATTGACTGAAAAAGAATGATGAGGTAAATAGTTTACCTTTAAAACCTCAACCCATATGCAAATGCACAGACACAATGTGCAAATAAAATCTAAACATATTGTATTTTACAGTGACAAATATAAGTGCCTCTTTGTAGAGAGGAAACATGCAGCCACAGAGGGTTATATTCACACAAACTCTGTTGTCTGATACACAATGACAGGGTCACCCAAGGTCATCAATCACCCTAAAACACATACATCAGCAACTGAGTGGTGTGGTCATCAAACAAACAAATAAACAAAACACTGAGTACAGTAAACAAGGTCATTCTGTCAGCGCAGGTTAAGTGTGAGCAGAGAGGGTTGTTTAGAGCTGATCTGAGGTCAGGGCCGCCACTGCGGTTCTGTTCAAAGCTTTCCATCTAAACAGATGGCTTGATCACCTACCACTTTACCCACAACAGGAACACACACTCACACAGAGCGAGAGAAGTGACCGTTTGTCATTCTTAATGGAAGGACAAAGGCATATGCACATACTCAAACTTTGAATACACAGCTATGCGCACACACACGTGTTGGGTTTCAATGTTTGACATATATAAACATAATGATTTTTATACTGTACATACTGTACACTTTAAAAATGCTGGGTTGTTTCAACCCAAATTTGGGTCAAATATGGACAAACTCAACCACTGGGTTAAATTTTTTTAATTAACCCTACCCCTACTCATCTCAGAAAACGTTCTGCAATTTTACATTTTCAGAAAAATGATATAACTTGTATGACTTATACAAGTATGATTTATAAGCTGTTTTCCTCATGGGGAACAAAAGTGCCCACACAGGGTCAAAAGATCCTGGTATTACCACACTCTAAAAAGTCTTGTGTTATTTTTTCTACCCAAGTGCTGGGTTGAGACATAACAACCCAGAGCTTGGGTAGATTTTGTGTTACCTAGCTCCTGGGTCAGAGATTGGGTCAGGCTGGTGCGGCCTTACACACCATGGCGGTGTTACAGGCTTACCAGGCTGACTTGCTGAAGGATCTAGATCAGAGTCAGGGTCTGTCCCCTGAGGCGGTAGAAGAGCTGCGTCGCACTACAGATCTGGCTCTCCGGGCCACCAAGCAAACTGCTGCATCGGTGGGGAGATCGATGGCAGCAATGGTGGCCACAGAGAGACACCTGTGTAGCGCTCAGATCTGATCCTGGGCCCAGACAGACGGGACGTCCTGATTCGAGGATCGAAGACAGGACCAGAGGTCCAGTGTTGCTTCTCGGGCACCTCCTCCTCCTCGGAGTAGTTCCCAGAGAAGATGGGACTCTAGGAAGAAGAAGCAGGATCTGAGGGAGGTAATCAATTACTTTTCCTGGGTGTGTAAAAGTATTAGATTGGGGTTTTTTGGGTCCTGAAGTTCCCATTAGGTTGGTTTCTTTGTGTTAGCTCTATAGCCACTTTTTCAGCCACCATTTAGTAGAGTAGTTTTCTCCTCTGGTTAGCTAGAGTTTGTTTAGAGATTGGCACTCTTTACTTAAGGATAGATCTAATGTTAAGCGTCGGACTTCGGACAGCCTGACATTTTTTGTCTGGGTTTCGCTCCTCTGAGCTCTTGTTTTGGAGTTTAATTGGAGTTGCCTCCTCTTGATTGAGTTTAGAGTTTGAGTGTTAGCCCCAGGCAGATCTATGCTTTGGTGGCCTTATAGGCCCACAGCTATAGCTGACCTAGGCTAGAACTAGGGTTTAGGTGATATACTGAAGTTTTTCACCCTTTTTATTACTACCCCTGTCAGGAATGTGTAGTTTCCTAGTTCTGGCCTCCTCTTTTCAGAGTTGTCAGGCAGAAGCCCATTACCCCTTTGGTGTAGGTGCAAGGATAGATAGCGTGCTAGGTAGGTGCTAGGTGCTAAGGTAGCAGACTATTGCTAAGTCTATCTGGTGCCGTTGTCTCAGGTGGTAGGCCCCCTTTTCACTATGTGTATAAGAAATGCTAGTGTTGTTGTGGCCCCACTTTTCTAGAGCTTTTCATTCTATATGTTGTTAGTCTTTTCCCCTGAACCCTTTGAATTAATATTCAAGCTTGAGTGAACAGCGTTAGCTTTCTTTAGCTCCTGTTCCCTAGGGTTCAGTGCAGATGTTTCTGTCGTTAGGTGAAAAGTGCTCACCCTTGAAATTCACGTTTCAGGGTGGTATGAATGAAAAGTGAAGCATTCCCCTGTTTGTCAGGGTTGTTAATGCTCTAGTTCTATTTTGCCCTGCACAATGTGAGCCCCTAACTCTATCGCTGCCACAGGTTAGCACCTGTTTTCTGTAGTAGTAGGCTTTATGCTAGCCTCCTTCAGAGCATGGTGACTAGGTTGTACTCCCCTTGCTATTTAGGGTAAGAACTGTGTTTTTACTGAGTATAGTTTTTACTGAGCCTGTTGGTATGCATAACTCAGGCTGAGTTTTGTTTTATGAACCTCACTTTTTATCAGGCTCTGGTTGAGCTAAATAGTTAACCTCACTGATGGTTTGGTTCTAGTTATGGCTCCCTTAGAGCTTGGAAACTGCCACTAGCTGATGCCACGTGTCTTTCTGAGTCGCAGGCCCCGTTTGGGCCTCCTTCAAGAGCATGATGGTGCAGGTTTGTACTCCTCTTGGTTAAAGAGTAAAAGTTATTTTATTGAGTACATTGCTTGGTGGTATGTTTGGTTTGTTTGATACTGCCACTGGCTGGCGCCCATGTTTTCTGGAATGGTAGGTCTTGTTTGGGCCTCTTTCAGAGCATGTCGGCGTAATTGTACTCCTCTTGCTAAGAGAGTTTTCAGTGCTTCACTAAGTACATTGCCTGTTGGAATGTGTTAAACAGTATCAAGCTCAGGTTGAGCTAAATAGTTAACCTCACTGGATAGTTTGGTTCTAATTATCGTTCCCTTAGAGCTTGTAGACTGCCACTAGCTGATGCCACGTGTCTTTCTAAGTCGGAGGCTCCGTTTGGGCCTCCTTTTGGAACATGACGGTGTAGGTTCATACTCCTCTTGCTTAAAGAGTAAAAGTTATTTTACTGAGTACATTACAGGGTGGTATGTTGGGTTATTCCACCACTGGCTGATGCCACATGTCTTTCTGAGTCGCAGGCCCCATTTGGGCCTCCTTCAAGAACATGATGGTATAAGTAAATGGTTTTTTACTGAGTTCATTGCCTGGTGGAATGGTGGCTTAGGTTGAGTTAAATTATTTAACCTCACCGGAGAGTTTGGTTATCATGTTTAGCTCCCTAGAGCTTGGAACACTGCCACAAGCTGACACTAAGTGTCTTTCTGGAAGTTGTAGGCCCTTCTTTGGGCCTCCTGCAGAGCATGATGGTGTATGTTTGTACTCCTCTTGCTTAAAGAGTTAAAAGTGTTTTTACTAAGTACACTGCTTGTCGGATTGTGTTAAGGTTGACTGTTATATGGGCACTCTACAGTCTTATCTGCTGGTTTGACTCGTTTCATTCTGAACGAGTTCCATGTTTGTGGGATCTTGCTTATCAGCAAGTGAGCTGTTCTAGGTGTGTGGCCTTTATAGGACACCCTTGAAGCTTTCCCTCACCACTTCTAGGTGTTCTTTAGCAGATTTAGCATGTAGTTCACATGTTGTGATGTATTTCTACCTTTTCGTAGAATTTGTGTCATGTTGCAGGCCCTTTTTCTGGGCCTCCATGATTTGTGCCTACAGTACGGTTAACTGTTAGGTTGAGCCTGTACTCCCCTCATTGAGGGTTGTCCTGCATAGTACTTAGCTCCCTAAGCTGGTCAATGGTTGAAGGCCTCTCTGGTTGGAGTTAATTACTGCCTTTTTGCAGTCACTCTTACTGGATATCTTCTCTGAAAAATGTGATTTGAGACTCTGTGATCAGACAGGTTGTTGGCCAAGACTAAGTGCTTTAATTAACCAGGTCGGCCTCCCTGGTGGCATTCAGGGTTGACTTTGTTCCCACGGACAAGTGACTGGCTAGGGTTCCCTGGCTACATTCCCTTAGAGGTACCCTCATTTCTGCGAAAAAGAAGTTTGGTCCCAGAAGCCTTTGAGCGGCCTTGGTAGGCCTTCTGTGGAAAGCCTTTTTGAGGCTTATACCTTGGGCTGGTGGGCTGTTCACTGACAGTCTATGTTTGACCTATAGAGGGTGGCACTTCAGTTAAAGCTGCTAGTTCTGACGTTTGTCTAGACATTTTTGGGCATGCACTCCCCTCAAGCATGGCGGCGTGGGTATATCGTTCCCCAAAGCGTTTCAAACGCAGGGTCTCGTTCCCTTTCGAAATGGAACATCTCAGGTTACGTATGTAACCATGGTTCCCTGAGAACGTTTTATTCTTGTCGCTTGTCGTTTTATTCTTGTCGCTTTATAATATTAATATTGAACCACTGTACTCACATGAACTGATTTAAATATGTTTTTAGTACATTAATGGATCTTGAGAGAGGAAATTTCATTGCTGGCTATACAGCCCTTACTGACCTATCGGATTTCAACAAAAATATCTTAATTTGTGTTCTGAAGATGAATGAAGGTCTTACGGGTGTGGAACGACATGAGGGTGAGTAATAAATTACATTATTTTCATTTTTGGGTGAACTAACCCTTTAATTAATGTATGAAGTAAAAAAGCTGGTATTATAGTAAAAATGAATCAACCCATTATGCTGGGTTAAATAAACAACCTAAAATTAACCCAACATGTGTTCTGTCCTATATTTACCCAGACCATATAAAAAACAGTGTTTTTTAGAGTGTATACTCGTGGGGAAATGTAGGGGATACCAGGACCACACACACACACATACACACACACACGTATGGTTAATTAGCTTTCTATAATGAGGACAGAACGTAGACTTCTACTGTTTGTATATAATCAATATAATTGTTTATATGTCCAAAAGTACTTTTGGTTAACCTTAAGTGTGTACTTTCCTGGTTAGTTATTTTTAGAAATGAAACCTATCGTGAAAAGCAGTTTATGCAACTCATTGGAATAATTTCCGCTGCATCTCTTTTGTCAGATGACTGATGTTTCGATGAGCCAGCATTTTTTTCTTTTTTTTTTTTTCTTTGATTGTGTTTTTTATACTATCACCCAGGCTGTGTATAGGTCAATGTGTGGTGGAGTGACTGATGGAGACAGAAGTGGACAGGACTGAAGGGAAGGCCTCTCTATTCAGTCAGGCAAACCCTCTATATGACAACAACATGAAGCTCTTTGAGGCCGAGCGCTATGAATTCCAGCAGAGTGGTGAGTCTAGGACAGACTGACACTGTTCACATTCAAATATGTTTCAAAAATGTTGTGTTTCTGGAATTTTTCATTCTGATCAATTGTGACATTCAGTGGACTGATATTTCCTAATATTAACTGTTGTCCATGGAAATGCCGTAACTTAAAATGGCACTACTTTCATGTCCATCACATCACTTACAATGGACTTTAATCAGTTGGTTGTAGTTTAATCCTGTATTGTTTGTTACAGAGGTAACGACAAAGAAACCAGCAAAGAAACGTCACTGTATTCCTGTTTTCATGGTGTTTCTCCTGTTGCTGATTGCTCTGAATTCTTTTCTGGCATATAAAGGTGAGATGGAACTGAAATAAATTCAAATTTTAAAATGAAAAATGTATACATTTCCTTGCATTAGATACAAAATATCAAAACAAGTAGCATTGATTTGGAAGAAGAATTATACACTTTTCAAGCAAGTTTTAGGTTTTAAAATAATACAATTATAAATAAAATGAACAAAAAGAAGAAGCACTCTGACTTGGATCATGTCGATAGTTAAAGTGATTCTCTACAACTGTAGTTAGTTTGATAGGAACTTGAGTAGAACTGATTTCATACACGCACTAAAAAATCACCAGCAAAAATACACATTGAGCAAAACTGATGAAGAAAAGGAAACGTATTGAAGAGAAAAGCTATATTTCTTTACAGGTGTCACAATTTTATATAATGCAATGAAATTTGTAGAGTTTTAGCCTTAAAGTGCAGTCAATTTACCATTGCTTGGTGAAATATCATGGGCAATTTGTGTGATCGGGTGCAAAACACTTTATTTTACAGTGTCATCTGTTACATGTAGTTACTCCAGAAATAACTATAAATTATCCATAATTACATGCAACTAACCCTAATCCTAACCCTATAGTAAGTACATGTAGTTACTTAATATAACTCAGTACTTAAATGTATAATTACAGTGTAACAAAGACACCTTAAAATAAAGTGTAACCAAAATTTCCCCATGCAGATTTCACTTATTTTCCAGTTGGTCACTTGAATTCACCGCACTGACTTATAGAAAGCTGCTTGGTTTGAAAGTAAGTTCTGTGTAAGCTGTGCTTTATACATCGCTACAGTATTAGACAATTGACAGCCTTACTTGTGACTACTGTACACGAATAATCACGGCATCATGTAAGCTTGTTTCACCTTTGTTTCTGTCATTCCATGATTTAATCTGCTTTGTATGATGTGTATTGTATGCAGTCTTCACTCTGGAGGCTTGGGTTCACACTCATTGTACATCAGCTGATGCCAGAACAGAGGAACTCAAGTCTGCTGAAGGATTTAAGCTGGGCAGCTCCAGCTCAGATGAGGTACACACACACATACACGTCACACCTTCATTCATTTATGCCATATAAACACATTCTTACATATATTGTGTGTGTGTGTGTGTGTGTGTGTTTAACAGGAGTGTCTGTCCAATCTGTGTGGAAAAAATGGGACTCTAGAAAAACTAAGGACTCAACTAAACCAGCTCAACGTTAGTGCACAAAGAGGTACACATACATACACAAGAGAAATCCTACTGGTTGACCAGGTACTATTTTCAGAATCTGCCATGATTTCAATTGTTAAAAGGGGCATGCAATGCATTTTCAGATCTTTATATTTCGTGTCCCGCTTTATATTTAGTGTCTTTAACTACTACATGTTACATTCACATGGACTTTCTGTTTGTTGTTTTTATCTGTCACGTGTTCCTTTGTTCTAGTTTCCCGCCACAATCTGTCAGCATGGACATTAATCACATTCATCTCAGCTGTTCGTTGTTTGAGTTCAATCATCTGTGTATTTAGGTTCCTGTTTCTGTGGATTGTGTTGTCGGGTATCGTTTGACCGTTTGTGTTCGAGTTTATGCTGGTGTATGTTCCTGTCTGTTCCTGTATTCTCCTATCGGATTTTCTAGTAAAGACTCTATTATCTCCATCTCCTCGTTCGTGTGCTTAATCCACCAGTAAGTTTGTAACAGAATACCCGAACCAGAACTGTAAGTGACGTTTTTCTCTTAGGATTTTCTTTCTGGTTTTCGTGTTCAGTTTTTTTTTCCGTTTTCTCACTCCTGCATGCACTATGTTCCCAGATATGAAACTCATGTGCCTTGAGCAGGGAGAAAGCTCCCTCGAGAGACATTTAGAACTGTTTTTGGATCTCGCACATCAGACCACCTTCCCGGACTACTGCCTGTGCACGTTCTTGTACTTTGGACTCAGCTCCACCACTCGTGCACAGCTGTCCGGGGAGGGTCCTCGAGGGAGCTTCGAGTCCTATGTGGAGTGGGTGCTGGCATCCTGCGGATCACCTTTCACTGTCGAGGTTGCCGCCAGCCCCACTCCCCAGCCAGTGCCCAGCCAGAACCACCCAGACAGTGAGGATTTTCGACCTGAGCCCACCGCAGGTAGTACGACGGAGACCGCCGCGATCGAGCCGCCCACGCCCACAAGAGCGATCAGGGGTCACATCACCACAGAGCCCGAGCAGTGTGTACCTGACCAGGTGTGTGAGCCGGCTGATTCTTCCATCGCCGAGGGAGTGTTGGTGGACCTCGAGGGTCCGGAAATGAGCCCTGCCCACCCCCCCCGCTACTGAGAGTGGTTTCGCTGAAACACTGCTGGACTTAAGGTGTGGAGAGGAAACCTGTCTTGCCCCTATACTGTCTTCACTCCCACTGGTTCCGTCCAGCCCTGAACTGCCTGTCTCCCCGCTGGTCCCGTCAAGTGTTCCTCTCCCATCATCTCACCAACATTTCTGTGACTCACCACTTATCTTGGATGTTTGCATTGAACTTCAGCCTGTTTCCCAGTCCACAGCCATCAGTGCCACCCAATCATCTCCGTCTACCTCCAGTTCCTCGATACCACCTCCTCTCAGTAGCGTGGTACCATCTCGGGCCTGCCGGGATCCGCCTCTTCCTGGGCACGAGGAGCCCGAAGCTCCGCCTCCAGCTTCAGGTGGTCTCAAGCTGCCTCCATCCATCGCCCTGACTCCTGCGCCTGCGCTCCTTCCACCCTCGACCTCAGAGTTGACCACGTCAGCTTCACCTGGGTCAGACATCGCTTCGCCTTCGGTGCGGACCTACGGACCATTCGCTGTTCTCTGGCCCTCCACCCCTTCCACTGCGGCTTGCTCCGCCCTACCTCAGGCTCCGTCTCCGCCCTCGGTCGCTCCTGCGCATCTTCAGACCTCCGGATCCCCTCCTCGATCTCAGGAGGTCGTCACTGCGGCTCTATCGCAGCCGCTTGGATCGTCACCATCTCTCCACCTCCTCAGCTCGTCAAATACGCGATGGGTTCCATCCTCACCGTTGTTGACTTCGGTCCTCCCCATGGCGGTCGTCATTAACTCTCCCATGGCTCCTCCCTCCATCAACGCCACAGTGGGGCACTACCCTGGCTGGTGCCTGGCACAACAGCCTGCAGCCCCTGTTCAAGGCCACCTCCCGGACTTCACCACCTCCTGCACCACCCTGGACCTCTGTTCTTCGCCTCCTCCCGGTTAGCCGTCCGCCTCCTGAACCGCCTCCTACATCATCTTCAGCTTCTTATCTTCAGCTTCCCCTCTCTCTACGGCACGAGGACGCGCCTTTCCGGGAGGGGGCATAATGTTACATTCACATGGACTTTATGTTTGTTGTTTTCATCTGTCACGTGTTCCTTTGTTCTAATTTCCCGCCATAATCTGTCACCATGGACATTAATCACATTCATCTCAGCTGTTCGTCGTTTGAGTTCAATCATCTGTGTATTTAGGTTCCTGTTTCTGTGGATTGTGTTGTCGGATATCGTTTGACCGTTTGTGTTAATGCTGGTGTATGTTCCTGTATCCTGTATAACACCAGTAAGTTTGTAACACTACAGTATGTACTAACATTTAAATGAATAATTCGATACAATGCATTGTGTACATACATGTTTTTACACTGTATTACGTTTAAAAAATGAACGCTGTAATTAATTCCTGTAATTATATCTATAATGAGACTGTTGACCCTTCCCTTACACCTTAAAGGGATAGTTCACCAAAAAATAAAAATTACCCCATGATTTACTCAAGCAACCCTAGGTGTATATCATTTTCTTCTTTCAGACGAATACAATCTGTGTTATATTAAATAATGTCCTGGCTCTTCCAAGCTTTATAATGGCAGTAAATAGAGGATGAGATTTTGGAGCCCAAAAAAGTGCATCCATCAATCAAAAAAGATATCCACACAGCTACAGAGGGTTAATAAAGGCCTTCTGAAGCGAAGCGATGTATTTGTGTGAGAAAAATAACCATATTTAAAACTTTAAAAACTTTAAACTTTAGACGGCCGTACGCATCGATTTACGGCGAAAGAGTGAACTCTGACCTGACTCAATGACGAACGCTAAAGCGCAGAGGAGAGAGCAAAACACCAGTCATGAATTAGAGGAGGAGCTTGAGTTTGTTGCCCAGCCCTATTTGTTTGAACCGCTACTGCTACATCGCGTAAGGGGTACTCTTTTGGCGTAAGTTGACGTGTCTGCCGGAAACCAGTTATTTAAGTTTTTCAAGTTTTAAATATGGATATTTTTCTTATACAAATGCATTGCTTCACTTCAGAAGGCCTTTATTAAAGGAAAAGGCCTTTATTCACCACTTTTTTGGGTGAACTATCCCTTTAATCCACCCTTATACCTACCCATACTACCAAACCTGTCCTAACCTTACCCATATCCACCTCAATAGCAGCACAAGTTGTTTTGTTTGTTTGTTTGTTTTTGTTTGTTTGCTTTATGTAAGTACACTGTAGTTAAAGGCACCTAATATAAAGTGTGACCCACATCTTTATATTATGTTTCTGGAGGTTAACCAAGTTAATGCTCATGCTTGCTAAAATCACCGTATATAGTTCTAAAACTATTTTTATAATTTTCTGCTATAATCAGTGCTATAATTAATTTACATTTAGAAAAACCGGCAGCATGTTGAACAAATGAAAACATTCTTGTTCAAATATGCAGGCATATCATTAAAATAAACTTCAGTCAGGCATTTCTAATAGTCTGATCTTTTGGAAGGGCATGCACAGTTTTTGGAGTTGCAGTTTGTCTACATTCAAGGACAGAACCACAGTCTTATCTTTCGTGACATCTCATTTACATCTTATTAAGATGTAACACCTGCTTTATTTGCATGTTAATGGGTGTGTGAAGGAAAATAGATTTCCTCTTATATGTGGAAATATCATGAACATTTCAATTTTCCATTTCATGACCCCTTTAAAGCAGTTAGTCACGAGCCACCATAGGTGTGTCCCACAAAATTGAGGTCACTATTTTTCTTTATATTTTATAGACATGGTTTGTCCGCCTGGTCCATCTGGTCCACCTGGAAGACCTGGAACCCCTGGATTACAAGGTAACTGTGTACTTTCAGTCACTTTTGCTCTAAATACTGTCACTCAGTCACCCTCTATCTCTAATTTACACATTGCAGTATTTAGGCAATCCCTAATAAGTGTGATATTCATGACTTATTTGTCCAACGCTTAACTACACTTCTCAGCATGAGGCATCAGATTGAACAATTCAAAAAACATTTAAAATTTAGTAAAACAACTTATTAAAAGTTATTTGAACAATTTATTAAAAATCTGTCTGTTTAATATAGTTAAGATATTCTGAGGGATGTTAGCAGACTATTCCAATATAACTGTTCCTACTCCGAATGGGATTTGAACCATTGTCAACTAGGGTGCTTAAAGCCACTGCCCCACCTGCACAGCTCTTACAAGCTAGCACTCACAAGTTACACTCACCCCCCTAAACATCACTCACCTCCAGGTCACGGCACCAATGTAACTGGTCCAACTTGCACCACTCTGAACGGGAATCAAACCATTGTCAACTGCCATGGGAAGGCAGAGGAGTGAGGTTTTACCTGCACAGCTCTTACTAGATGGCCTCCGTTACACTCATCCCCCTAAACGTCACTCCCCTCCGGGTCACGGCACCAATGTAACAGGTCGTACTCACACGGCTCCTAACAGGATTCAAACCACCATCAATTAGGATACTTAAAAACACTGCTTCTTGTGCATCTCTTGAGGTTTCACCTGCACAGCTCTTACAAGCTGGCATTTAGCCCCCTAAACGTCACTACCCTCCGGGTCACGGCACCAATAAAACTGGTCCTACTTGTGCTGTTCCGAACGGGATTCAAACCATCGTTAACCGGCATGGGAAGACAGAGGAGTGAGGTTTTACCTGCACAGCTATTACTAGCTTGAATACAGAAGGATACCAAACATCTGTGACAGTGGTTCCCAACCACATTCCTGGAGGCCCCCCAACACTGTCTCCTTTGTCTGACACATTTATTTCAGGTCTTGGAGTCTTTACTAATAAGCTGATGACTTAAATCAGGTTTGTTTGATTAGGGAGACATGCAAAATGTGCAGTGTTGTGGGGCCTCCGGAAATGTGGTTGGGAACCCCTGATCTGTGAGGCACCCAAAAACTCTGAGATCCTGCTAAATTTGACTGGTTTTGATTGGTGTTTTCTTTAGAACCCAGCTACAGAGCTCAGTGACCAGAATAGAGCCAATCACTTTCCACATGTTCCTTCACAATCTGTGTGGTTTTAGCACTCCCTGCTGGTCAAAACAGACATAAATACTCAACCAAACTAAAGCTGTATTTTGACCTCTGGTGTCTTCGATCCTTTTTTCCAAAAAATGTGTGTGAATAGTATTTTTCGTCATTTTGATGTCACGCTTTGAGCAGTCAGTAGTTATAATCCAGCTGTGTTCTGTATCAGGTTCTCCTGGAATCCCAGGAATACCAGGACAGAAAGGAAACACTGGCTCACCAGGTTAGTGTATTTTTGTATATCTTTATGAATTTGCATGCAAATGTGTATAGGTGTAATGGCTTTTGAAAAGCATGTATGAGTATTATGTTAATTTTTCATTGTTTTAATTGGTTTGGGAAATAATTGCACATTAGTAATGCTAAAGCATTCACTGCTTTGGTGCATACAATGAAATTGCTGCAAAACATTAATTGAAAATATTTTTATTTCTTTCAGGTAAGGTAGGTGAGCCTGGAACTCCAGGTGAAAAGGGACAGAGAGGAGACCCAGGTGTTGCAGGGCAAAGGGGTCTGGTCGGCATTCCGGGTGCACCTGGTAATTGCCTCCTCACTTTTACACATCTCTCCCATTTTGGAACAGTATAGCAGATCCACATCTCTCCCTAACTGTATTTATTTTTGTCTCCAGGTGTTCCAGGCTTGAAGGGGGATCCAGGAGAGAGAGGAATACAAGGTGCCTGTTTACTGTGATCAAAAGCCACTTTAATAATCCATACCGTAAAAAAATCCAGAAAATATGTTTTGTGGAAATGCCTTGCACATTTTTCCATGCTGTAAGAGTTTTACTACTGCTCTAATCAAACTTTTTCTGGTATTTTATCTGTGCACTCAAGGTTTACCTGGGAATGATGGTAATCCAGGTGCAAATGGAAAGACTGGTTTGCCAGGAATGCCAGGGCTTCGTGGAAATCCAGGTACTTGTTGAAAGATAAATCTGAACCAAATAATTTGATAGCTTGTCTAGAGCTGCTAATTACTACTAGTACTAAAAATAACAAGAAGAAAAATAAAACTAAACAATGCATTTTCTGAGATGTTTTTTATTTTTTTTTTGCAGTGCAGTTGCTAGGGTGTTTTGGGTGATTTCTAGGGCATTACTAGGTTGATGGTAAAGTATTCTGGGTGGTAGCAAGGGAGTTATTTACTGGCCCAAGTCAAAAGAGCCAACCCAAATTTCAGTCAGGCCACTTTCGTCAAATGTATATTTATTATAATGATAAATGCATACAGTTAGTGTTGGCGGTATGGTTCTGATCTGGGCAAAATCCACACACCCGTCCATGCAGCCATGCTTGGACAGAGCGGGAAGAGCAGCAAGTCAAATCCCCCTTGGGGTACAGAACAGATCCAGTATCATACATACATAATTACAGTCACAATTACATGAGTTGTTGTAAACAGCTAAATACATGGGGAAGGATGATAAAATAAAATTACTGTACGCAAAAGACAGTCGTAAACAGACAATAGATCCCAGCTAGGTGTAGTTCGGGATGGAGGGGGGAGTTAAATGCAGCGTGCAGCTAAGCAATAGAGAGAGGCAGAATGAATGGGGATTTAAATGAACCGCTGTGATAAGTGTCACGACTGGATTGGTACACATCATAAACAGCTGACTATCAGCTGGCGCAAGCTTGACTGACATGGCCTGCCTGAACTAACGCGATGCTTGATTTTTATGACATTCTGATTACAAGATATGTTTTTCCTCTCTTATCGTCCACCAGAAAAATAAATGTACATTCAATCACTTATAAAAGTAAAACCACACCACAAAACCAATCTGTTTAGTCTGAACAGTAGTAATAGTGATGCTTGCCTTATTAAACACCACTAATAGTAAATCTCAGTCAGTGCCACACTTGACCGTTCTACATTCAACACTGTTTGACGCCTTGTACTTGTTCTTAAAATCTCTCTTCCTCAGGGCCTAAAGGAGACCCAGGTCCCAGTGGTGTGCAAGGACAGCAGGGACCTCCGGGTGTAAGAGGTAAGATAACTTGTGTAAAGAAACAATACAACACCACAGCCCAGATCATTACCCAGATTTTGGGTTGTTGAGCCCCTGACCCTTTGATCGCGAAAGTGAAAGTGTCCCTTGCGGTCGCGGTGCCCCTGCGTTCCCATTTCTCCCCCCCCCCCGAACGCGATTTCTACCGAGGGAGAACTATCTCTCTCCCAGCACCCCAGTTACTTATGAAAATATTAACGATAACAAAGGGGGTTACATCTTAATATTTTCTGTAAAAAACTAGAATATGTTACAGTATATTATCACGCTATCATTCATTCATGGCTATTAAACCATTCAAGTGCGATAAGACGCAAAAACAAGAACTTAAGAACTGTGTCAGATCCGCGTCATGTGCGGCTGGTCTTAAAGTGACAGCAGCCTAATAAACCCGCTGCTATAATGTCTGTTTTTAATGTTAATCAAAGAACAAAAGACAAAGAGAAAATCACTCACTGCTCTTGACTGAACTTTTGTAGCTTTAATGAGGATATATCATTTATAATTTATGCAGTGAAGACTTTGATAAATCTATTTAATTTCTATATATTTAGATATAATATTTAAAATATACTGTCTTTATGTTGTTTCTACATCAATTTGGAGATAAAATGTGAAATAATTACAATATAAACATTTTTAGTCGATTGACAGCACTATTTAAATAACATTATTTTGTTTTTGATGTGCACGATGCTTCCTGCCATTTAATGGCCGTTTAGCAAACCGATGCTATTCTGATGCTTTTGATTGGTTCTTATGTTTGAATTTTCAGCGCACCAATTACATCAGTCCACTTTGCCGCTGAAAGCTTTAGCACTGCAAAAAATGCTTTTCTTACTTCAATTTTTTGTCTTGTTTCTAGTCCACACTGTAAACCCAAATAAGTTACGCTAACTTAAATTTTTTGAGTTATGATGTTCCCAATTTTAAGCAGAACTAGTCAAGTCAAGTCAAGTCACCTTTATTTATATAGCGCTTTTTACAATGTAGATTGTGTCAAAGCAGCTTTACAGTGATAACTGGTACATTATTTTGGCTGCACAGCAGCTCTTAAAGAATAGTGTCAATGCAGGCAGATCAAAGCACTGTTGAATATCAAATATCAATTGTCAAGTGTCCCCAACTAAGCAAGCCAAAGGCGACAGAGCTATCAAGTTTTGAGTTTGTAGTACTCATGCATGTTAATTTCTCCTAACTTAAAGTACTTAGTTAGCTAACTCATACGTTTTGATAGCAATTAACATAAAATATTTAGTTATTAACTTTTTTATTTGAGTTCTTGCAAAGTTATTTACTTCACTGTAAACCCTGAGAAAATAGAGAAAATGCCAACTTGTTAACATTTGCTAACATGTTAACAATAGCATGGTATAGCACTTACTGCGTGAGTACAGCAACTTGAAACATGTAACTTACCTGTTCTCAAACCAAGCAGCATGCATTACTTTCCACCATGAAAAAACCCACATTAACAGAAACTCTTCTAAATTCAAAACATTAATCACTACTAAATCTCCCTTACCATTAATACTGCGCAAAAAAATTTTTTTAGCATTTATTCTCCATTTCGAGTGCCATGGGCAAAGCATGCTGGGAAATAGAAATCCCAGTTCAGTTTCAGTTAAACTTAAGTTAGTCTAAATTAAAAGAAATGAGTTCATACAACTCAAATCAATGAAACAGTTCCGTTTTCTTGAAATATGTCAGTGCTGTGAACTTAAAAGAAAGTTCTAAATACTCATAGCAGTTAATTTAACTGAACTAAATTGTTAAATTTAAGTTTGTCCTACTCAAACCAATTAAGTATTTGAGCATTAGGGTTTACAGTGCAAATATCTAAAAAATCTTAAATCAAGAAGCATTGTAGAAGCAAAATAATCTGCCAGTGGGGTAAGCAAAATAATATTGTTTCAAACTTAAAAGAAATAAGATTATTTTGCTTGTTTTAAGGAATAACTCACTTAATTTTGACTTATTTCTGTAAACAAGACAATAATTTTTACTTGTCTAGAAAATGCTTCTTGATTTAAGAATTTTTAGATATTTGGACTAGAAACAAGACAAAAAAAATCTAAGTAAGAAAAGCATTTTTTTTGCAGTGAGGTTACAACCTGTCTGTGAGTTCCCACCATGGCGAGTGATAAAAATGCGCTCCAGTGCTGGAAATTTAAAAATCATTTAATCCATAAATCCGTATTTAACCTCAGAACGACCTCAAACTAAAAAAAGATGCTAAAGTCTGATTTTGTGGTGACTGTGCTTTAAAATTAAGTTACACTACTACATTTTAAATAGGGTAACTTGTAATCTGTAACATTTCCAAAGTAACCTTCCAACACTATTTAGCAGTGACATTGTCAGGCTTATTTATTTACAACAAAATCATCTAATTGCCTGCAAAAAAAAAAAAAAATATAATAGCAGTTTAAAAACCTTAATGTATTTAATTAAGAGAAGGTACACTGCCATCTTGCTCTGACGAAAGTGACTTGTACCACCTGACGTTGTAAACACGAACTTCCCAGGAGGACTTGAATGCACCGATAGCCAGGCTTATGACAACTGGCATAAAATCTGGTATACTTTGGTTTATCTGAAATAGCTGATACCACAATATTGGATAAAGCTCATTGCACAGCAGTTTCAGTGCAGAACACAAAAGTAATCAGAACATATATGTAGACTTTCAAAGATAATAAATCTCTCAAAAACTACAGATTATTTTACTGACAGTATTTACTTCCAAGTCATAAATATTTCAGAGATTTTACACTACTAACTTGGCAACTTCAGCAAATATAGAGATTATAATTCTTCCTCACAAATGCTCATTGTACTATCCTGGTACCCTGTAAACATGACTTTGTTTTCAGACAGAAAGGTGGACCCATGAAGTTTCATAATTCCTGATTCATTTGTGCCCTAATCTTGGTCTTTTAGGGCCTCCCGGTCCAAGTGGCCTGCAAGGACCACCTGGAGAAAAAGGCTCACCTGGACCAAAGGGAAGCAATGGCCTTGGCATTCCAGGTACTGTAGGAGTGCTAAGAACACATGCACATAAAAGTGATATATGCTGTTATCAATCATTTTGGGTAAATATTTGTTTTCAGGGAACCCAGGACAGCAGGGGCAAAAGGGAGATCAAGGCTTGACAGGTAAATGGACCCAAACAAGTGAACAGATGATAAATATTTGATTTATATCATGTAGCCGCCATCTAAGTTCGATGTTATACGTAGGTGCCCGAGGACCTCAAGGTCTGAATGGATTAAAGGGAAGTAAAGGGGATTCAGGTGAGTTTAGTAAAAAGTTTATTAACGACAAGAAGGCAACATTCATCTGTGTCTGTTTCTTGATTTTCTACCTTTCATCTTACCCTTTTCTCTGTCTCCTAGGGCAAAAGGGAGCTCAAGGTACGTTTTGGCATATTTTGGGCATATCCACGATATCTGTGAGTGCACAGCATTTCTGTGATTACTCATCTGTTTTCCGAGTGAATTGATTGTATGCACATGTATAATGGTCTTAAACAGGTCTGAAGGGTCAGAAGGGTGATGTGGGACCCAAGGGTGTGAGCGGTACTGTGCCTGGTAATTTCCATAAATACTGATTCATCTCTCTGTACTACTGTGTGTCACTAGCTATGTTTCCATCCAAAGTTGTGAATTTAACTTGTGCGCAAAACTGGAATATCGCATAAAACATTTGTGAATAAAGCAGCGTTTCAATCCCATGTGTTCAAGAGAACAAAATCATCACTTCCTGGTGTAAAATATCTGTAATAAAAATATAAGTTGCTGCAATCGGGGAAGAACCTGTGGCACTTTATTCCTCCGTCATAAATTACTTGAGTCTCAGAGCGCACAGACGAAACGCAATAAACGCCGTCATGTTCTCTTGCGTTCGGATGCAGGCGCAATCGCGTGAGACACTTCTGTAGGAAATTAAACTAAATCATTCTGATGGGCTCATGCATTTCAGAAGGACCAAAACAACATTTGAGATGCTGTGATGTGATTGGTCCACTGGTTAGTCCAGTTATCCAATCACATCCTCTGCTGAGGCAAATTCACGTGAGCTTTTTGTTGCGCATCAAAGGATTTGTTCTGTAAATGTGTTTCCGTCGTAGTTTGTGCACAAGTCTTCTTATCGTATAAAAATATTATCCACCGCCTAATTTTTTATGCCGTTTCCATCCAGTGGTTTTTTCATACGATAACCCAAAATTCACATGAAAATAGGTGGATGAAAACATAGCTCTACAAAATAAGTCACTTTATCATGACACATCAGTGCCTAAACATGTAGCAAACAAAATGATCTAAGCCAGTGTACATATACTATACTGCAGCACTCCAACAGGTGAAGACAGTGTGTCTTACATGTGTGTATTTGTCTTTAGCTGTGGTTCGTTTAGTGGGAAGCGCCACCCGGGGAAGAGTCGAGGTGTTGCATAATAATGCCTGGGGAACGGTGTGTGATGACAGCTTTGACACTGTGGATGGTTTGGTGGTGTGCAGGATGTTGGGCTACCAGAGGGCCACCCAGGTGTACACGGCCGGTGCAGGTGATGTATCTGTCTGTGGTTATGAGGTTTTAGTTAATGGTTCATGGTATACAGGTTATCGTTTCCAAACCCTCTCAGAACCGTCTGCTGTGTATCTACTGCAGGAACTGGAAATATCTGGCTGGACGAGGTGAGATGTACCGGAACTGAGAGGAGCATTTTTGACTGTCCGCATGCAGGAATGGGAACTCATAACTGTAACCACGGTGAAGATGTGGGAGTTAGCTGTGTTTGAATAAAGGATGAAATCTTCTCACACCAAGAACTCTTTTACTTTTAATCAGATTTTTAATGGATGTATAGCCAGTTCTCCTCACATAGATGTAGTTCATCAGATATTTCACTAATGTTTAAAAGTTGTATCGTGTGAAACTAAACTTCTTTTTGTCAAATGTTATGCTTAAAAAAGTGTGCATGGTGTCATCAAGGCTGTGACATTCATATATTTTTTAAATGGGACTTGTGTGTGCGCAGATATTTTTGGCCTATGTACAATATGAATGTATAAACAAACTCATCCATGTATACTCTGCTATCCTAAACCTGTCCAAACTCGTAACACTTATACACACAGCAAAATAAAGGCTTAAAGTAGCTTTTGACTCTAAAATGTGTCTTGTTTATGTTTCTGTACACTCAAACACCCAATGCCTTTTACACATCTCTCTCACGATCTAACTAGCGCTGTCTCGCATTTTGGATCTAAGAGACACTGATCTACAATTATCATTCAGAGGGCTTCTCTGCTCCTGTTCTCCTCTCCAGGGACCTCCTCTCTTTCTCTCTCTGTGTCTGTCTGGCCCCTCATTAGCTGTAGAACCCTGGGTAAAGGAAGGGTGGGCTTGGGAGTGAGGTCCTCCGAAAGGGGTAAGAGGCCGCACTAATAAATAAATGATGCAGTCGATGACGGTAATAATAATGAGAGAGGAAGGGATACCGTAGCATTTATAAAGAGCTCCGGTCCACTGGGAGCAAGATGGTCGGTGCTCTTTTAAACTGAAGCCAAGTCTGAGAACTGATCAACACCAGTGTGTATTACTTACAGACAATAATTACTACATTGCACTTACAATGGGAGCATTCAGGACAACACACCATAGACTTCAATGCACTTAAATTTTCAAATAGTACCGCTCACTAGTTTCCGGTTATGCATATTTTTAATGTGCTGTAGCCACCTAGTTTAACTTTTAAACTTTTAGACATACACTCACGGACTTCACTAAGAACTTCTCCTCGCGGGAATCCCCACCACCATTTTGAAGTGCGTTCAACTTCGTCAAGTGGACGAGGGAAGTTTATTTGGACCCTCGACCCCTCGATTTTGACCGAGGTAGCGAGTCTACTCAATATGTATTAGAGCTGCACGACTAATCATTAAAAGATTGCGATCTCGATTCAGACACCTATGTGATCTTATTCCTAAATGACAATAATTTGCCTGTGTCTATTAAACCTTAAACATCAAAACATTCAGATCTGCGTCGGTGCTGCTGCTGATCCAGAGAGAGCAGTTGTCATGTATAGATATGAAACAACAGTCTTTTCAACCACAGTATCGTTATTTCGGTATTACAAATTTTCAAATTATCACAGAATTCAATTCGATTCAGTTCAATTCACATTTATTTGTATAGCGCTTTTCACAATACATATCGTTTCAAAGCAGCTTTACAGAGAATGCATGTCAACATTACAATTTAGAAAATGCAATTAGCTAATAATGTAATAATTTAGGCAATTTATTTACAGTCACTGTTAGCAATTTAACTGAAGGTAGAAGCAATGAGCTCCTGGAAAAATGAATTACATATTAACAATAATTAGGATATATAGAAATTTGGGAATGTGCGTGTTGATCCAGATGTCGCATCTTCTGAAGTCCTCGCAGGAGTTGTGCCGTCTCTTCACAGGTGATGGTCATCTGAGGTCACAGAAGAACTGAGATAAAAGTTTATATTCGGGATATAAACACTGATGTCTACTGATGTCTATCAAAATAGAGCAAATCACCTTTTGAAAGTACTGTAACTTGACGCTTCAAATAACACTTGCCAATTACATCGTTACACCACTATGTGGCGACAAGTGAATTTAAAAAAAAAAAAAATTTAATTGAATCATTCATTCAAGAGATTTGTTCAAAAACTCTGATTCAAGCAGTAATAAAACAAGTGAAGTCTTTACGAATAAGTCATTGAATCATTGATGATTTTTAAAAAATAATTCGTTCAAATTAATTAAACATTAAATAGACTGGAAAGGGCATATAAAAATGGATTAAAATGCAGCCCTAGTTGACTAAACATCACTTAAAATCAGTGTCTGCAAAAAGATTTAAAAATCCAGGTATTTTCAGGGACAGGACAAGAGATATTATGATGAATAATATCAGAACAGACCTTTATTTATTTGTATTAAATGTTTTACTCACTCAGTTTTTTTTTTTACATTGACAATCATTTCATTGTATGCATTTTACATGTTTATGCCAAAATTCTTAATGATCATTTATAGTAGTAGTAGCACCGTCAGTACTTTACTGTTTAAGACTAATTAAATATGTTTAACATTGTTAAATTTCTTTATAAGGCAAGTACCGCATTCATTTAAACTATTTTAAAAGACTGGAATAAGAGCACAAGCAATACACACAAGCAAATTCTGTTTATCAGTCAAATTCGTTTATAAATTGAAACTCAACAGGTATGAAATTTGATCAGTGAGTGAAAGAAACCGTAAATGAGGAGATCAGCACTACACTGCTGCAGTTTAGTAGGGAAATGTATTTATTATTCAGAATGCCCATTTGGAAAAGAAAATATATTTATAGAAACATTTCAGCAGGTTCAGTATAATGCATGTTAACACAGAGAATATGATTGTTTTAATCAACTGACAGCCCTAAAACGTAGTATTAATCTGTTCTTATGAGTAACTGTCTGTATTGATGTGCGCTGAACGCTGTTACCAGAAATGCCTGAGACATAAGTAGAATGCAGAAGTTTTGCAAGTAGTCCATTAACACAAGGGTTTACGTAACACTCATTGAACCTTAAAACTTGTGCAACAGGATTAGGAAAGCATTTTATTTATTTATTTAAAAAGAAAACAATGTCTTTATAGAGAGTAAATGAGGAAGCGTAATTGCTGAGGTTTCTGTAAAAGTTGCAGATATGTGTTTGTTGGAATGTGAGTACACATGAGCTGAGTGAGGACTGAATGTTTATGCCCTGTGGCCTGAAAGTCAGCTATTTATATGTATTATTTTTCTTCTGAAAATTCCAGCACAGCAACAGCCTCATTATAAAATGAGCCTTCACAATAGATAATGCTTTACAATGAACTGTTAGAGAGCTACATATGGCAATTTATCTGTTCAATAAAATACCTTACTCACCTGTTGAATAATAAGAACCCCATCTCCATGTCACTTTTCAGACATTTCCAGTCCCCCAGTTCTCGCCATCTCAGTGTTGATTCTGGTTTTATTACGAGCTCTGTCGTGTTTGTTATGGACAGAGGAGCGGGAGACAACAGGTTAGTAATGATGAGTGACTTTATTGAACAACAGCGTGGAATGAACAGATGACCAGGTAAGTGACTATTAAGTAGATACTTGTGATGGTAGATAAGAATGGTAATACTGTCCTTTTCCTTTGCAGGTGAGTGACTCGTGGTGGATGGCTGGTGCAGAGGTAGACAGACCAAACAGGAACGGTAGGAGAACACACAGGCAGACACTTTACACGGAGACCAGGAGAATCGCGGAGATAGAGCAGGTAAGTATTCCTCACAATGCAAGAGCATGGGAGTAGCAGTCCTTGTGTCAGTCGAGACCAGACAGTGAACTGAGGTGAGTGCTGTGCTTAAGTGTCTGGCGGTGATTGTGTGGTGATGGGGATCAGGTGCGCGTGGTTAGTACTCGGGTGAAGGAGTGCGCTGTGATTGGCTGATGGATGAGCCTGGCGGGTCTGTGACAGTACCCCCCTTCCACGGCCTGCTCCTGAGTGAGTCCAGTGGTAGGTTGGCGCAGGGAGTTCTGGGTGTAGAAGGTACATGGGTGGAGTTTAGCTGGTTTCCCCTGCTGCTGAGAGAGCACCGCTCCTACCACGGTGTGTGAGGCGACCACCTCCACGACGAAGGGCTTATCGGGGTCTGGTTGGATGAGGAGCGGTGCGCTGGTGAAGGCTTCTCGCAAGGTGTTGAATGCGTCGTTGGCAGCTGGTGTCCAGGACAGAGACTTGGGCTTGTTGCGGAGGAGGTTGGTGAGTGGATGGGCTATGGAGCTGTAGTTCTGGATAAATCTTCGATAGAAGTTGGAGAAACCGAGAAATCTCTGGAGTTCCTTGATGGTGGATGGTATGGGCCAGGTCTTGATAGCCTCCACCTTCCCCTCGTCCATCCGGATGCCACTGCTATCGATGTTGTAACCGAGGAATTGAACTGAGGATTAGTGGAATGAGCATTTTTCAGCCTTGAGGAACAACTGGAACTCACGGAGGCATTGGAGGACCTCTGCAATGTGGTGGCAATGTTCGGCCATGCTCCGGGAATAGATCAAGATGTCATCAATATATACCAGGACTGATCGGTGGAGGAATTCCCGGAGCACCTCGTGGATGAAATCCTGGAATACGGAGGGGGCGTTGACCAGGCCATACGGCATGACAAGATATTCGTAGTGGCCGGTAGGGGTCACAAATGCCGTCTTCCACTCGTCCCCCTCACGTATCCGGATGAGGTTGTACGTGCTGCGGAGGTCCTGCTTGTACTCGGCCCAACCCAGGAACTGGTTCCAGGAGTCCTGGTGGCCATGGTAGAAGGTACGTCGGAAGCAGCTGATGTCCTGGATCTTCCGTTCCGTCTGCCCATTCGATTGCAGGTGGTAGCTGGAGGAGAGGCTGACGGTCACACCTAAGTGGGCGAAGAAGGCTTTCCACATACGATATCTTCGGGGATGCCATAATACCTGAAGATGTGGTTAAACATAAGCTCTGCTGTTTCCATGGCCGTAGGAGGACCCTTGAGGGGTATCAGTCGGCAGGATTTGGAGAACCTGTCGATAACACCAGTATGCAGGTACAGTTGTCGGAGGGCGGCAAATTGGTGATAAAATCCACTCCTAGGTGTGACCATGGTCAGTTGGGAACGGGCAGAGGAAGAAGCTTGCCGGATGGTAGATGGCGTGGGCTCTTGGAAATGGCGCAGTGCTTACATCCCCGTATGTACCTTCTCTCATCCCTGGCCATGTTTGGCCACCAGAAGCATTCTCTCAGCAGAGAGAGGTGGTAGGCTCAGCCTGACCACCCATTTTGCCAGTCACTGCTTGGACACAGCCTGGCCTTGCACTGAGTCCCCAAAACAGACAAACAGCTGACCAGTTTGTCTTACTTGTTGAGTGCAAGCAATGTATCTCCTCAGTGCTCTAACTGGGCAGATTAGATGCGATCTGGCTGCTTCTGCAAAATCACGAGGAGGGGGATAAAAGGGTTCTAGTACCAAAGGTCTGGAGACAAATGAAAAGGGGAGAACTTTTGACATGATTTAGGGGTTTGGAAGGAGTGAAATAGATGAGTCTTCTTCCTCCAATCTCATGCAGGGTGTACAGACAAGGCATTCAGTTCACTCACCCTCCTAACTGAAGAAACAGACAAAAGAAATGGTGTCTTCAATGTGAGTCGTTCTAACTCCAATGTGTCTAATAGCTCAAAGGGGGGTTCTGTTAGAGCCTTCAGGACAATGCTCAAATCTTATAAGGGAATTAACCGAGCTCAAGATGGGCATAATCTACGAGCCCCTTTCAGAAAGCATTTCAAGAGGTTGGACATACACTGTGTTGCCTCCATAGCCGTATGAATTTTTATTGATCTGTCTGTGTAGGTCTGATTTTCTATCTGTCTAACGGTAAAAACTTCAAGCTTAAGAAAACTATTTGATTCTTTCAAACAAGGATTTGTCAAGCAAACGTTAAAAATCATCTTTACAAACTAACTGTATTACGGAGCACTAAAGGGACATGGTAGTCGAAAAAATACAGGATGTGAGGGAAAAAATATATATTTTGATGATTTTGCATTTTCTAGCAAGAACTTTTTCATCCCCCTGAGAAACTTTGCATTCGCTCGCAAACCTTTTGAGTTGTTTGTGAGTGAACACAAAAACATTGAAATATAATTTTTCCTCCCATCTGCTGCCTTTATAGTCTCCGTACTTATGCGTAATTATGCTTTGACCACTAACACGTTTGTACTATTTACGACAACAACAAAACAATGGCTTCATACAACATAAATTTACAGTGGGTACGGAAAGTATTCAGACCCCCTTAAATTTTTCACTCTTTGTTATATTGCAGCCATTTGCTAAAATCATTTAAGTTCATTTTTTTCCTCATTAATGTACACACAGCACCCCATATTGACAGAAAAACACAGAATTGTTGACATTTTTGCAGATTTATTAAAAAAGAAAAACTGAAATATCACATGGTCCTAAGTATTCAGACCCTTTGCTGTGACACTCATATATTTAACTCAGGTACTGTCCATTTCTTCTGATCATCCTTGAGATGGTTCTATACCTTCATCTGAGTCCAGCTGTGTTTGATTATACTGATTGGACTTGATTAGGAAAGCCACACACCTGTCTATATAAGACCTTACAGCTCACATTGCATGTCAGAGCAAATGAGAATCATGAGGTCAAAGGAACTGCCTGAAGAGCTCAGAGACAGAATTGTGGCAATGCACAGATCTGGCCAAGGTTACAAAAAAAATGTCTGCTGCACTTAAGGTTCCTAAGAGCACAGTGGCCTCCATAATCCTTAAATGGAAGACGTTTGGGACGACCAGAACCCTCCCTAGAGCTGGCCGTCCGGCCAAACTGAGCTATCGGGGGAGAAGAGCCTTGGTGAGAGAGGTAAAGAAGAACCCAAAGATCACTGTGGTTGAGCTCCAGAGATGCAGTCAGGAGATGGGAGAAAGTAGTAGAAAGTCAACCATCACTGCAGCCCTCCACCAGTCGGGGCTTTATGGCAGAGTGGCCCGACGGAAGCCTCTCCTCATTGCAAGACACATGAAACCCCGCATGGAGTTAGCTAAAAAACACCTGAAGGACTCCAAGATGCTGAGAAATAAGATTCTCTTGTCTGATGAGACCAAGATAGAACTTTTTGGCCTTAATTCTAAGCGGTATGTGTGGAGAAAACCAGGCACTGCTCATCACCTGTCCAATACAGTCCCAACAGTGAAGCATGGTGGTGGCAGCATCATGCTGTGGGGGTGTTTTTCAGCTGCAGGGACAGGACGACTGGTTGCAGTCGAGGGAAAGATGAATGCGGCCAAGTACAGGGATATCCTGGACGAAAACCTTCTCCAGAGTGCTCAGGACCTCAGACTGGGCCGAAGGTTTACCTTCCAACAAGACAATGACCCTAAGCACACAGCTAAAATAATGAAGGAGTGGCTTCACAACAACTCTGTGACTGTTCTTGAATGGCCCAGCCAGAACCCTGACTTAAACCCAATTGAGCATCTCTGGAGAGACCTAAAAATGGCTGTCCACCAACGTTTACCATCCAACCTGACAGAACCGAAGAGGATCTGCAAGGAGGAATGGCAGAGGATCCCCAAATCCAGGTGTGAAAAACTTGTTGCATCTTTCCCAAAAAGACTCATGGCTGTATTAGATCAAAAGGGTGCTTCTACTAAATACTGAGCAAAGGGTCTGAATACTTAGGACCATGTGATATTTCAGTTTTTCTTTTTTAATAAATCTGCAAAAATGTCAACAATTCTGTGTTTTTCTGTCAATATGGGGTGCTGTGTGTACATTAATGAGGAAAAAAAATGAACTTGTGAAATGATTTTAGCAAATGGCTGCAATATAACAAAGAGTGAAAAATTGAAGGGGGTCTGAATACTTTCTGTACCCACTGTACATCAACAACCAGTTTCATTCTTTACTGAACAGCACAGGATAGAGCAAACTACAGTTGTCCAAAGTACTTGCAGTAGCAGCTGACTTATTGAGCTATGTATATAAATGTGGCTGTAGGCAACTTCATCTGGTGTATGACGGACGTCAGCAAAAAAAACTCAGAAAGAGTAACCTCTGTCCTTTTGCAGCCACATCCCAATAAAGTCTCCATTCTCCTGAGATAAAGATTTGACAATATGACGCTTTACACTTACTAAACTGTTTTACACAATGTGTTGCCAAATTGTGGATTTTAAAACAACTGTAATGTTGTATTGACCGATCAAAATCCAGGGTCAGAACAATTTATTTTATATTACACTATTTTTTCACATATAAATATGACCATTTATCAGTGCTCTTGTCCTATTACTGCTCTGCGACAAAAAAAAAAAAAAAAAAGTATTATCCTTGTATGATTAAATTGTATGCAGGCTTTGGATATGATCCTCTTTTCTAAAATGTGCTGTTGTACTCTCCAACATGTGATTTTGAGGAAGGAACATCTCATTTGAGAATCAGCTTTTCTTACGAAAGAGCTATATGAATTTAAATGTGCAAGTAATCATTTTTCTCACAGAGGGTCCCATGACTCTTCACTGTAATTTTTGTCAGTGCTTGTTTTAAGACAATGGTAGGCTACTTTTCACTTCTGTATACTAATAAACCTGGTAGCTGTTATTCTGAGGCACTTCTGAACTAATAAAAATGTCAAAAAGCAGTTAACTTTCTCTTATTTATCTCACTCATTTCATTTCCCCTTTGGCTCAGTCATGACAGTAACAGTAATCAGTCAGTAGTTTACATTTACTTTTGGCATATTAATTCAATCTTGAATCTGTATGACCTCTTAATATGATTTTTTTTTACATTTCCACAGCAATGTGAAGAAAGACACCAAGCTCTTGTAGTTTTCTTTTGATAATGTCCATATGTACAAGTTATAATGGCACTGCTATCAGTATATTTGTCTTTGTGGTGCTGTAACTGGTGTAAAAATGACACAATGTTAAAAGCTTCAGATGGACTTCTGCAGATGAATATTATCCGGTCTTTCACTGCCCCCTTTTGGTGTACAGGCAGTTTGACGAACAGTGTATGGTTGATGGTGAGCCAAGTAGCCTATTACTGATGGCTTAACTCATTTGTAAATATTAAACATCATGTGCATGTCTATGAGGTGACTATGGGGTCAATTCTCAGGTCTTCTAAAAGGTTTTGCATTAATTGACTATGACTATTGTGCAATAGTGGAAAGTGTGATTGTAACAGGGTTCCACTGTAAGACAGTAGAAGATGGTATAGCTAATGATAAAGAGTTGATAATGAGAAAATGTTCATTACTGAGTGTGAGAATGTACTCTCTAAAAAATGCTGGGTTGTTTCAACCCAGGTTTAAGTCAAATATGGACAAACCCAACAGTTCCCAAAGGCTGGGTTTGTCCATCAACAGAAACCCTCATAGAATTTGTAATGGTTTAACGGCTATAATGGGAATTGTATTGGTTTTAATGGAAACTGTAATGGTCCCTGTGGGTCTCTGCTGGTAATTTGTTGCCTTCTATTGGTGGCATGTTAAAGGATTATTTCACTTTCAAATGAAAACTACCCCAAGCTTTATTCATCTTCAAGCCATCCTAGGTGTATATGACTTTCTTCTTTCTGATTAACACAATCGGAGAAATATTAATAAATATCCTGACGCATCCAAGCTTTATAATGGCGTGATCAACGAGTATGAGCGTTTGTGTAAAAAACAAGACCACCTTCCGTATTCTACTTACTCGCAGTATTCTTCTACTTCTACTTCCGTATTCTTACTTACTTAAAACTCTCGCAGTTCAATAAGCTTATGCCACGTCCTACACCTTCCCTATTTAACTTACGAAAAAAGCTATGATGCCAGTTCCGTTTTGTTCGCATGTTGAATATGGAAGGCGGTCTGGAGGAAGCTAGATATTTTACTTCATAACTTGTTAAATATGGATTTTTTTTTTTTTTTTTTACACAGACGCATCGCTTTGCTTCAGAAGGCCTTTATTAACCCCCCTGGAGCTGTGTGGAGTATGTTTATGATGGATGGATGTGGAGTTTCTTCAGCTCATACTCGTGGGTCCCGTTCACTGCCATTATGAAGCTTGGCTGGCTTGAGGGTGAGTAAAGCTTGGGGTAGTTTTCATTTGAAAGTGAACTAATCCTTTTAAACCACTAAATCCTAATGGAATATGGCCTAAAACACACTGGAAACCATTTGGTAATGGTTTTAATGGTTAACAGTTAATGATGTTTGTAATGTTTTTTGTATTGGAAACCATTAGGACTTCCGTAATGGGTTTTTTCAGCAGGGTGGTCGCATGTTTTCTTGAGAAATCACTGAAAATATGATGAAAATTCTGTTTTGTAGGCTAAATTTAGGCCATAGAATACAATGCCTCTGCAACAATCAAAATGCATTAAACATCTAGCCCCTTTGTCTTTGAAAAACAGTTAAAGACCCATCGAAATGTAATGAAATGAAGACATTTCAGTTGTCTGCGACGCTTTTGTTACCTTACCAATGTTTTCACATTCTAAATACAGCCTATGCATATACGCGTCATCAGTTCATGCATTTCCTCCGGATCAAACCCATGACCTCGACTGTGGCGAGGACGAGGCGTCACTATTCTAACTGGCCACTAGAGGACGCAAAATATTGCAATATAACTGCAGGGGGGGGGGTTAAATAATATTTCAGACATAGTACAGACCGTGGTAGGCTAAAGTCACAACAGATACACTTATTATGGATTATATTATTTTACAATAAAAACTAAAACGCCATTTAGAACGCCAGATGCTCTGAACCAGTTGTCTTTCATGTTTCTTTCCGATTCTCCATAGAGGTTTTGGCATTGTGCTTTCTTCAGATGTGGGCATAGGTTTTTGACATCATTAAAAAATGACTAGCACAAAATAAAAGTTCAATTTTTAAGGTCAGAGAAAATGTTAACGAGTAGCCTAAAAAAAAAAAAAAAACACGCCTGGTTTAGTCTCCCAATTGAAGAATTTGCGCCTAATTCCGTAATAATATCTGTTGTGGAAATGTAGGCCTATAGAATAGAATAAAACGAAGAGCTTCGACTAATCCACATCTGTTCCGCGAGAGCAGCATTCTTCACGCATGACTGAACACATGCGCTCTGCCAGGGCCTCCGACTGAGGGTAACAATATCTGTGATGTGGTTACTCGCTGTCTACTTTTACACACCTTTACTTACATGATCTAAATGACTAAAAGGCATGGTGGGAACCTGAAGAAGGCATAGTCCTATGAAGCCAAGCTTAGTGTGTTGACCAAGAAAAAATGATTGTCGTGCCTCGTTACCGTCTCATCGTTTTGCAGGTCACAACAGGTCTCTGCTTAGGCTCTGATAGGCTTATTCACCCTGTGTATTTTTTATGTAGCCTAGGCATAATTTACATTTATAGCAGAAATTTAGAGAAACATTTCTTATACTGTGTTTTCATTAGGCTACTTTAAATCAATATCCAGTCAGATTTAACATGTTATTATAATATATTGCAACTGCATAGGCTACATTTCTAAAAGTCGAATAGCTAGCCTAATTAATTTCCGAGAATAACGATTTCCCTCGATTTTTCTCTAAATACCTGGGAATATCTGGCCTGATGATGTTTGTAGGGTAGAGTGGGGGGCTATGAAAAAGGCAATAAAAAATGTCCAGAGTTTTCATTAGATTTTTTAGCAAAAAATCTGTTTGTATCACAGGTGGGTTAAAATGCCCCGACTCTGTCAAAACAATTTGCTTTATACATTTACAGCAAAATCTACTACTACCACCACAACTAAAATAAACTAAATCAGTAATGAAGTCCTAACCATAACCAGTAATTATTAATTACAAAACTATAATAGACTATTTGAAAAATATTGCTAGCTGGTGCTAGCTAACTAGCTAACTTGAGGTAATTTTTTAAATATAAAGTCCAAATATTTTCATTCAACCACCTAGTTTGATTACATTTCATGTAAAAACAAAGGATTTGATGTTCAGTACTAAAAATATAAATATATTTTCCTTAAATTACGTGTAGGCTACTTCCGAACTACAGGCCTCACTATTATCATATATATAACTGATGTTCTACAAAACATCAACCTTTAAAACGCTCATTTTCTTGTTTTCTAATTAGATCACTTAACGTGAAATCCGTTTTCTCTCAAGTACATCGCCAGTGAAAGTCACAGTACTTCTACATCACTCTTGTCAACGTAATCCATAGCAACAACAAAAACGTATCTACAGTTGGGGGTGTTTTACCCCAATGGGGGCGTTTTTCTCCCGCCCTACTTAACTCAAAATAAATAAACAAAAATAAAACGGACACATTTTTGAACTGCTGAAATTGACCAAACACTGAGCACAATTTAACTAAGTCATTGGACTTTATCCAGGGGTCGTTTACATTTTGTTTAACAATGAAAAAATACATTCATCATATTTTCACAAAAACTCTGCCATGCGGGCGATAAAATTAATCACCGGGCATTTAGCTGTCAGTTCAGCCATTTATGCAAATAGAGCTTTTTCTACAGGCGAAGCGTCATCAGGACGTTGCAGAGCTAGTTTGATTAAACGTCTCTCGCGTGTATTGTGGCAGCGCTTTCACCGTGCTGTATTCACTGCTGTGTGATGAACGCCCAGCTGATCGCGTTGAATGCGCGCTAATTAAAACCTATAAATTATGTTTCTGCACGAGTTCTTAAGGCGCGTCCTGCGAGAGAGATAGCGGACTATTCAGCCATTATAACCGCCTAACCGACGCCGCCTCTTCAGAATGAGCCAGTAATACTGTCCTAATTAGAAATTAATTAAGTGCAAACGCGATAAGTGTTTCAGGGACTCAAATATTGCGAACGAGGCTATATATTCCAATCTGACTTTCAGTTGTCCTGAATGAGGTCTAAATTAAATGTATTATTTTTTTTATCACTTACGAAAATTAACCAGTTTTTTATAATGTAGTAACCATGTTTTTTGTTGTTGTTGTTGTTGTTGTTTTTTTGGCGGATTGATTACCACAGTTTATTATGTATTATGTATAACCACAGTTTTACTAGAACAGATAGCGCACGGTTAAACTAAAATGGTTAATTTGTGGTTAACTATATTAACCATGGCTTTTTTTTTATTTTTTATTTGTAGTAAAACCATGGTTAATTTTCGTATAGGCTATGAGTAGTATTAGGTTATTGTTTTAATACGTTGTTAGCCTATTATCAATTTATAGGCTATTTAGGAGACGCTCTCTTATCAAGCTCATTTGGCTTTAAAAGTGAAGCAGACCGTGTTTTTGCAAAGTATTTTTGTTGAATGTGTCGTCGAAATTTTTGTGATTTTATAATCAAATGTAAAAATGTATGCCATATAACATTCTTATAGGTAGCCTACTGTTTGGATTAAAGTCTTGTTATTCTCAAAATCTGCAAATGGCAAAAGATATTTGAAGACATGTTTTCCATTTTGATTCTCTCCTCTGTCTCCATGGGTGTATTTGAACGCGACAGCAGGCAAAACTGAACGCGATCTCTGTGCAGTGTTTGATATCCACGAGCACAGACGCGGAACGGAATTGGACGCGGACACACGTGGCGTTTAGCTCCTTTGTCACGGATAGGCTCCCCGCTCATCTATGTGATCTGATGTGTTTCCGGTTAGTGGCCACTAAGAGTGGTTGTGCATGAGAAGAGTTCCAGAAAAAAAAAAGAGGTGTCAAACTCGGGTCTGGCAATGCAGTACGAACGCTGCGCACTGTGCGCTGTCAGTCCTCTCAAAACACGCTCAAAGTGACAGACAACACGCGAGCGTTATGTCAACAAGTTGACTTACAAAATGTACTCACTTTCGCGGGGAATTAGCGCGTTGACATGGATACCTAGATAACATTGTCCTGTCTCTTGGTGTATTTGGAACACAACCGGTTACTATCCAACCACTGGAGCGAATATCAGCTGTTATGGAAGAGCAGCGGGATCAGAGTGAAGATGACACCGTTTCTCTGCCCTCTCCGCCGGCTGCGCACCACACGCACAGAACCACAAACTTTTTCATTGACAACATCCTCAGACCGGACTTCGGCTGCAGAAGGGAGCGGGGTGCAGGCGCGCACGCGTCGGACAGGGGAGTGCGGGGTATTGCTGTGCGCCGCCCGCCTTGCCCGGATTCCAACTGCAGCAGCGACAGTGTTTCATCATCAGCCTCCTCCACCGTTTCGTCTCCGGTCAGCAGTAGGCATTCCAGGGTAGACGAGGCCGATAGAGGGAACGCAGCAAAATTTGGGTTTGTCTCAGCGTCATCCGTTACTTTGAACAGCCCAGGTGAAACCTCCTCGCCCAGTAAAGACACCCTGTGGCCCGCCTGGGTTTATTGCACGAGATACTCTGATCGGCCTTCATCTGGTAGGGCATCTGGTAACAAATACTTCTGTTGAGTAGCCTATATTTTCTTTCTGTAAAGGCCATATAATTCGGTTACCTTCGATCATTGCTATTTTACTTTCATGAGCTGGAGAAATATTCGAGCTGCACACACACACCATAATCACACTCTAAAAAATGCTGAAAGAACCCATTTTGGGTTAAATATGGACAAACCCAGTGAATAGGTTGTTTTAACTCAACTACTGTTTAAAATTTACTAGGCTTGCTCACCTAAAATGAATCCAAAATATGTTGGAAATTGACATTTTTTATAAATGAACATTTATTAATACGTTTAATCGATATTAATTAAACAATAAACATTTATTAAATTGCTTATTAATAAATGTTCACCTTTTGATTATTATTGTTGCCTCTAGTAATTATGTCTTATTTTTAATTTCCAACCTATTTTGGGTTCATTTTAAACCAGACATATAGTCATTTTTAAACAATAGTTGGGTTAAATAAAATGCCCAACGGGTTGGGCAAACATTTAACCCAAACGCTGGGTTTGACCATTTTCCAACTTGGGTTGTTTTTAACCCAGCATTTGTTGGAGTGTATAGGCCTTCCTGATTTAGGATACAACAGAAAAGGCCACAAACCACAATAGAAGTGTTTTTCTTTTACAACCTGCACGATCCAGATGGGTTTCCATTTGTAAGGCAGTAATGGTTTTTAAAAGCCATGGCGTTTTTATATTATGATTAATGCAAATATTCTATAGAAAATGCTGGGTTGTATATATAAACCTAAACATAGGTAGAAGCAGCCCAGTTGCATTAATTATTTAATCAATGAAATTAAAGAAACCTTAATGACAACGACAATACTAGGCCTAGTAATAATAACTAGATAGAAAAGTTTGTAGAAACTAGAAAAAGCCTAGTCTGAATGTTTGAAAATAGTTTAACAAGCTGTAAGTTTGCAGAATTTAAAATGACAACGACAATAACAATAATCGTCATCTTGGGAAAAAGTCTTTTCAGGCGCGTCGTGTTATATAGCCTAAACGCAGTGCTAGAACAAAAACTACGATATAGGCATAATTGTTGAATAAATACCTTCAAATCTAATAAATTAACAAAATCTATTTTAATTGCGTTCGAATTTTAGTTTTAAACTTAGCTTAGTCCTGTAGTTAGCGACAATTGGGCTATTTTTATTTACTATCACATATTTAGCTTAAAGCGTATTCATTGTAATTTCGTTAATGTTTTATCAGATGCTCTATTCTGTCTCTCTTTATCATTTCACCCTTTAAAATGGAATGAATGGACGTTTCCTTTCATTCCCGAGGAAGGTCGTATGGCTATATAACCCTTTTAAGTCGCTCGATCTCTAGGCATTTTTGCTTTTGTCGCTATGCTAAATTTTGCATTTAAGACAAGTTCAAGTGCATTGGACGTCTAAACGAATATAATGTATGTAATTTATTCTATAATATCTATAATAAATTCCCCTTATAAAACACTTTTTAAAATAACCATTTTTCCTTAATGTGAAGATCATTTAAAAAAATCTAAAGAACCTTTTGTCGGGATTTCAAGGTTCTTCATGGAACCATCAATGTCACTAAAGAACCTTTTAAGAGAGAATATGCTTCTATAAGAAAACAGTAGACTCAGTTATGGCTCAATATTTATCATTTGTAATACCATCAACATCATATATATATAGCCATATGTGTAGAAGTTAAATTAATATTTTCCCCAAACGGAAGCAACAATTCGCGTTACACATGTTGAAATAAATCGCTTGACGGGAATTTCTTAAGCTACTGATTCTTATGGTTTAAAACAGAAGAATATCTTCTGATGTGTATTTAATCCAGTGGTGTGGCATGACAACAATACTCAACACGCTATAGTGCCCTATTGTGTGTGTAGTTCAAAATGGCTTTGACACTTAATGAGATGGTTGATATTCATAGATTCGTCTCATTGTTGTCTCCACACAAGGCCCAAGGACCCGGAAATTGAAAAAGAAGAAAAACGACAGTGAGGATAAACGACCCAGAACGGCGTTCACAGCTGAGCAGCTCCAGAGACTGAAGGCTGAGTTCGGGGCGAGCCGGTATATCACGGAGCAGAGGCGGCAGGCCCTGGCGCGAGAGCTCAGCCTCAACGAGTCGCAGATTAAAATCTGGTTCCAGAACAAACGGGCTAAAATCAAGAAGGTCAGCGGATTCAAGAACGGCCTGGCGATGCAGCTAATGGCGCAGGGACTGTACAACCATTCCACCACCACCGTTCAAGAAGAGGACGGCAACTAGCAAAGACTGAGAGAAAAGGGTATCGAGTGAAGTGAAGCAAAACTAAATTACTTGACCAGACGTTACAAAGGGAGATTATTATCAGCCTTTTTGGACGAGCGGGTTTTTTTTTTTTTTTTACAATATACAAACATGTGGAATTAATGAAAACCTAGCCCTCATTTTGATTTTGAGGATGCAATTCAAATCCAGGTGGATCGCGTTTTGTTGTTCGAAATTGTCACGTGACACTATCGGTCAAATGGCACTTAACATTTAATCTAAATTCTTTTTTTTTTTTTATGCTGTTAAAAGCAATATTTCTTCGTGCCAAAGATGTTATTCGATTAATGTATCCAGATTACAGTACAGGCTACATTTTTTTAAATATTTTTCTTTGCTGATGGGATAATGGGAGACTTGTCTGATATCAGATATTCTTTACAAGATATTTAATACTGTACCCAAATAAAAACATTTTGTACCTGCAAAACGTGGCCTCTGGACTTCTGTTTATTTTCTCTTTATTTTATTTGTTCTTGCACCGGGAATCAGAGAGACAGAGCGCCAACGGAGTAACCAAAGTCATCAAACATGTGTAGTCAAATTTGTTTCGCCACTATGTTTAGTCAAGTTTTTCACAATAACACGACTTTCGCATAACAGTTTATATAGAAATAGGCTACGTAATGCAAGTAAAACACAATAAAATGTAACATCTCCACACAGCGTGATTGTTTCACATATAGTCTGCTGCATTTTAAATATAAAACACAATCTAAAGCCTAAACAAGACATTGCATTTACAATATTTAAATACAGACTGATAGATCAGGATAAAAAAGTACATTATTAATTTATGCGGGAAGTGCAAAAATATGAGAGTCCACTTGCATAATAATAATACGTTTGAACAATAATATTTTAACTGAATGGAAAGTAAGGCTTGTTGTTTCTAATTCCATTTAGCCTATTAGCTTCTCTGAGAATCTGAGAACAGTAGGCGAATTACTTTTTCGCGGTTTTGTGCATACCTCGGCTTTTTTGTAACCGATTAATCAAACCAAAGACAGAGAGTCGTGAACACCTTATCCAGATGGGAATCACTGTTTGTTTTCTGAAGCTCTCTGCCCGGGGCAACAGTTTGCAGCGTCACATGGCATCTGCATCGGACATAAGTTTTTGGATCCGTGGTTTCTCACACCTTCATCGTCTTCTCCTCTATATGGTCCTCTACACGAGACGCGCCCGGACAGGCTCGGTTGAGTGCAGGAATTAGCAACTGTCAAGTTCAAAAGTGAGTCACGCTTGATTGAGATCTTGGCCTGTAAACCTATTCAAAACTATAATAGAAATAGCCTTCATACTATGAATTAGAAATAATAAACTACGCTAACTCTTGATCGTTCTCCAGGAATGTCTGCCACAGTTCAGGAATCGCCAAAAAACGCACTAGTTTGGCTTAAAGCTCGTCTTTGCCGTACATAACATTCAGAATCCGTAACGCGTCACTTTGCTATAGTCACCAGCAAATTGATTTTGTGGAAAATTCGGAAACGAATTATATGAGTAAACGAGATGTTGCTGCCAGATGTTATTCGCCATCAATCACTGCAAAAAAGCTCACTTTTCCTCTTGTCTTCCGCCGCCATGCCAGGCTTGAATTTGGTGTTTAGGCCTAGTCTATCCTTGTCAACAGACAAAAAGGTAAAACACCCGCCAATTACAGCGTGAAAATCGGCGATTAAGGTTTCGTTCATACAGATAAACCATAGCCTTATGAAAATGGACGACGAGAATCAATGGTGCCAAAACGTGTAGAAACAATTTAAGGAATATTTGGAATTATTTCATGCGCAACGCATACTGTCGTCGTAAAGTAGCTATAAAAAGTTGATAAATATTATAAGCATTAGACCGGCCTATGTCAGTATTTTGAGTCAAAATTTGTATTTATGCATTTACCAGACGCTTTTAGCGACTTTCAACAGAGCAATTCATCACTATATTACACAACAATGCATAGACTGAGGTGAAATGCAAAGAAAAGGAAGACTTGTGTGTGTGTGTGTATGCTTGTTTTCATGATTTATGAGGACAAAATCTGTATAATGACATGGGTATTACACTGGTATTACGACGTAAACATTAAATATGAGGATATTTCACGAGTCCTCATATTTAAAATAGCTTTTTTTTTTTATTAAAAACAGTTTTCTGTGTAGGTTTAGTAGTGTAGGGGGAGAGAATGTACAGTTTGTACAGTATAAAAACCATTACGCCTATGAAATGTCCTCACTAAGATAGCAAAACTAACCTGTGTGGGGTTACAAGGACTGAATGTTACAAGTTCAAAGCTATCTATGAAAATGGTGGAAAGGTGAGTCAGACTGCACATAATACCGCTGAGGAATAAAACCAGCAGATCAAATTTCACCACCACATATGTTTCCATTGCTCTTATATCTAATAGGCTCCATCGCACCTTTAAAGTCTTTGTAGATCTTTAAAAAAGTTAATTGGTTCTAATTAAAACCCTTATTTTTAAGAGTATACTTAAAACCCCGATTCTTAAAATAGAAAAATAGGCAAGACTGTCAGAAATCTTCTCAAAGATTTGGTCTAATGTAATGACATATATATATATATATATATATATATATATATATATATATATATATATATATAGGCTAAATTACTAAAGTTCTAAAAACTTGCACTTACTCGTTTTTTTTAAGTTGAACCAATTTCAGCAGGTGAGGTTGATTCATTACACTTTTTTTTTTTTTACAGTGTGTAGTGTTGTCACACTATATAAGCCTGGCAAGTTTCCAGAATGGATCTTGCTGCTTATGAAATCTGTATAAACTCGTCCACAACATTTGTATTTAAAATGTAACAAAAAACATAAAAAAATTTTTTTTAAAGGCCTACACAGAACAATTCATGAAACCGTAAAATGGATAACATTTTATATATATATATATATTTGAAACCAACATAATAAACAACAGCTGACCTAAAGCAAACACACACACACACACATTCACTTAACGTCACTTAAGCACACATTAAAGCGACAATTTGCCAAGAAAAAGGACATGTGGTCTTCGAAATGTCTGTGTGCAATTAGCACTTCGTTTTTTGACTGGTTCGGGGCAAGTTGTCACGGGTGCTGTATTTATTCAAAAGTCCAAATGCATAAATGTTTTTTAGCAGTGGTTTTGTTTGTTGCAGGTTTTGTATGTTTCATCAAACCTGTCCTAAATTGGGACATTTGTGAGCTCTGTCGCTATACAATGAACGTTGTACTGCTGAAATATTTCTTCCTCTTCTCAGGTTATTAAATAGATGCATTGCCCCCCGAATCTTCAGCGACAGCCTAATTAAAAGCTATGAAATGAAATGTAGATTTGTGGAAAAACAGAAGCTCAAATTATAGCGCAGCTATTCCATTTATTTAAATGTCACCTTTTCTTCCCACCCCGAGCCTATAAAAGACGAGTCCTCAGAAATTCAGAAAAGCGAGGAACCAGGCTTGTGATTTTGTGCACGAGCCATATTTCAGTATGACAGGTTTCCATGGCATTCAGAGTAGGGCTCGGGCCGAGGCGACGTCCAGTGAACGCGCATATCCCATCTGTGTCTAGGAGCTTGGGTTTCCACTGACAGTATTTTTGGAATGGAGTTCCTCTCGGACCGTGAATAACGCATTTATACGCTGTCACAACATGGTGTGTGGTCCACCGCGCGCATCAGTCCTCTATTGAAACCCCTTCGCGAAGCTTGCATTTGTTCATTGTATGCGAATACAACGAATCTCTTTATTTTTTTAAATTACGATATGGGTGTATTTGGCAAATCGGCCTTTAACGAGCACGACTGCCTGTGCGTACAGTATAAAGAAGTTTCAAACTCTGGGAAAAGTGTGCTGGGACATAACAGCTGGGACACGTTAACTGTGTTGGCACTACTGAGAAATAAAACAGGAATATTTTAAACGTATACCGGAATAAAGACGTTAATCGAACATTACTGGAATGTTCTGCAACCTAAAAATAATGTGTGTTTCCGTAAAAGAAGGTTTCCTGGCTAAACCTGAAAATCGGCGATTAAGGTTTCGTTCATACAGATAAACCATAGCCTTATGAAAATGGACGACGAGAATCAATGGAATAGAATGGTGTCAAAACGTGTAGAAACAATTTAAGGAATATTTGGAATTATTTCATGCGCAACGCATACTGTCGTCGTAAAGTAGCTATAAAAAGTTGATAAATGTTATAAGCATTAGACCGGCCTATGTCAGTATTTTGAGTCAAAATTTGTATTTATGCATTTACCAGACGCTTTTAGCGACTTTCAACAGAGGAACATGAGCAATTCATCACTATATTACACAACAATGCATAGACTGAGGTGAAATGCAAAGAAAAGGAAGACTTGTGTGTGTGTGTGTATGCTTGTTTTCATGATTTATGAGGACAAAATCTGTATAATGACATGGGTATTACACTGGTATTACGACGTAAACATTAAATATGAGGATATTTCAGGAGTCCTCATATTTAAAATAGCTTTTTTTTTAAATTAAAAACAGTTTTCTGTGTAGGTTTAGTAGTGTAGGGGGAGAGAATGTACAGTTTGTACAGTATAAAAACCATTACGCCTATGGAATGTCCTCACTAAGATAGCAAAACTAACCTGTGTGGGGTTACAAGGACTGAATGTTACAAGTTCAAAGCTATCTGTGAAAATGGTGGAAAGGAATATTTTAAACGTATACCGGAATAAAGACGTTAATCGAACATTACTGGAATGTTCTGCAACCTAAAAATAATGTGTGTTTCCGTAAAAGAAGGTTTCCTGGCTAAACCAAAACAGTTATTTTCTGGGCACATTCTGAGAACGTTCTGGGAACCAAAAACTAAAGTTACTAAAAAACTAACTAATTCAAAATTGTACGGGAAAGCGGTTTGGTGATAAGTTATAGCCTTGACCACAGTAAATATTACTTTACGACATCAAAAGACAATTGTTCAGTATCGTTCTGATTATTCCAATTCTGAATGGATGAGCCATGTTCATGTGACCTTATATTCAATGTTACTGCTCCAAGTTGATATGTTAACCAGAAACAGCATACAATTAAACTAATGAAATAACCAACTTGCTATATTTTCATTTTTGAAAATCATAGTAAAAAAACTACATTGAACTTCACAGCACATGAATGAAATTTATAAATGAGAAGTGTGTCTGGCACACCCTAAACAAGCCCTAAATATTGGCAACCACATTACAAAATAATCACTTTTATTTAGCCTAATAGAATTTTAAAATAACACTTTTTATTATCTTGAGATTAAAAATGGAAGGGATATTTGATGAGCAGCCAAACCACTAAATAATTATGACGGACAAAGCAAATAATTGTGCTTTAACGTTTTTTAATTGTGTATTCTAACAGCTCAAACTAATATGTCAAGGGTCTCATTTAAACATTTTACTTTCTGTTTAATGGATTTTTACTTTATTTATTTATTTTTTTTGTTACAGGTGCATTCTAATGCACAAACTATTATTTATAAAATAAATAACACATTCAACAAAGGTTATGAAAAGTTGAAATCCTGAGGAAGCAAAAGAGAGTTTGCAACATACCAGGAGGAACTACTTAAACACAGGAAATACTTAAAGACTGATCACAGGGTGAATTGTCAAAAGAGGAAATGTAACTTAATGTCGTTTGTTCATTACTGAAGGGTTTCATTACTGGTGGACTCTGAGTCTGATGTGACAGTATAACACCGGAGCACCGGACAACTTTGTTGGGGATAATTATATAGGCTTATACCAACATCATTCATTGAACATAGCTACATCCCAAAGTCAACATACTGGCAGGAGATAACACTAACCATCAGATAAAATGCTTTTGACCCCCAGGCAAATGGTTAGAACTGGCCAATATCACAGTCAGACTGACTTTAAAGATCCTCAAGTGCAACACAGCTATTATCCAACTAAAAATATATCAATTAAATCACAGGTGATATTCTTTTATGATGTTTTATTTAAATAATATATATTCAGTTGTTAAATGTTACTCTTAATTGTGGACAATATATTAGAGATGCACCAATGTATCAGCTGCCAATATTTAATGGGGCGGTTTTTGAGCAATTTAACACCATTGACACATCGCCTATCATGAACAATTAACTGCGTGAAGGCACTGAGTTGTATAATGTCTGTTGCATATTCCAACGTTTTCTCAGGGTAAAATAATTCAACCTTGCCAATTTAAATAATCAAGTGCAAGAAGATGCAAAAGAAAACTCAATTTGGTACTCGCTATGTGAGAAGTTTTGTGTGCGCACACATCCAAAGCGGGCGCCCCGAAATATCAGTATATTGGATCTGTGCAGCTCTTAAAGTGACAGCAGCCTAATATTCCTGCTGCGCTGCTATCTGTGTTTTTTAATGTTAATCAAACAACAAAAGACAAAAAATAAAAAGATCGCACACTACTCTTCACTAAATAACTTTTGTAACACTAATATGTATTAAAGGGGACCTATAACGCCCCTTTTACAAGATGTAATATAAGTTTTTGGTGTCCCCAGAATGTGTCTGTGAAGTGTCAGCTCAAAATACCCCACAGATCATTTATTATAGCTTGTCAAATTTGGCCCTATTTGGGTGTGAGCAAAAACATGGCGTTTTTGTGTGTGTCCCTTTAAATGCAAATGAGCTGCTGCTCCCGGCCCCCTTTCCAGAAGAGGGCGGAGCTTTAACAGCTCGCGCTTCGGTTGCTCAACAACAACAAAGCTGGAGAATCTCACGCAGCCAAAATGAGGATTGTCAGTAACGGTGTTCAGCTTTACATTATTCAAACCGGAGTCAACGCTGATGGAGAGACTCAGGAAGAAGTTACAGCTTTTAGACGTTTCTGAATGGTTAGTGGATAAATGTATGTAGTTGCTGTGGAGTTGATTCAACTCATCGACTAGCATGTGATGTCATGTTAATCTTTTGTGCAAAACCAGTATGGACGCCCACTATATATAGCGTACCTGTTTGTCAAACAGTCATACACACCAGGCTAACATTTATGATTGCTATCAAATGATGTTAATGGTCATATATCTTTTCCAAAATATTGCTTGGACAGAAACACTCCTTTTTTAGCAATCCAGCTTGCCAGGGCCAACTTGCAAGCTATCCAAGCTAACGAGACTCTAACGCTTGACTGCGCAGCCAATGACAGAACAGTTAGCATGCTTTGCTCAAACTTTTGCCATGGCGTTAGAACTGGTACACCGAAAACAAAATGGCGGAGTCGTGAGTGGAAATGTGAGTGGGAGGTAATATTATAATAGGATCTGCTTCCTTACCTTAAATCTGAGCAGCTCATTTTTTCACATGCTTTCAGAGAAAGGCTTGCCAAAAAAAAAAAAAAAATGTTTTTTCATGTTTTTTGGGGTTAGCAGATACACCAGGGACATGATTATAGCACTTAAGCATGGAAAAGGTCAGATTTTCATGACATGTCCCCTTTAACATTGTATATCAAAATGTTTAACAGTATCAGTATTTGAATAGTCAGCCAATAGTTGTTTATTAAAATCAGTATCGGCCAAAAATTGGTGCATCCCTACTAAATATATTATTTTAGTATATTTGGATATCTATATCTAGTTGGATCTTTCTAGATTTTTCAGTTGACTTCAAAAATGAACAAAAGAACCAGAATTACAAATCTGGGAACAAAATCCCGCACAGGAAAGCATAAAATAGCGATATTTAACGCATGCCAATCAATGGTCTCCGCCCCTCACTTTAACACACATCACATCTGTATAGAATATATGGTAAATTCCTTGTTTGACATTCACTATTGATGCAGTGCAGACCAGGTTTAAATTGCAGTGTGTGCATGTCTGCAGGATGTCAGTAGCTACCTATTATTATTATTATTATTTCTCCAACCGGAGTGAGAGAGCGGACATATGGCCTCAAATCACACAGACACGCAAAACACACAGTCAGACAAGGATGAGCCAGCCAAGTGCAGACAAGACTGTGCTCCGGATAGCAGTAATAAATCTCGGGCTGGGATCAGCCGTGACAGTTCAGATGCTATCAGCCAGTCAGTGGTCAACCAGTAGAACTAACAGGGCAACATGACAGAAATCATCCATAATACAAACGTACACATACACACTGAGAGGGATGATTCCCGAGGAAAGGTAGGAAAATAGAGACAGCGAGAGATACAATCAGACAGAAAACAGGCAATGACTCAGTGACACTGAACAGAATATACTAGCTTTAGGCTAATGCACACACTCAATGTTTAAGCTGAACATAATAACATATTATTAATATGTTAATAATAATAACAACGTAATAATATGTAATTATCGATTATTATGTATAAATTCAAGAGCGATAAGAAGCAAAGTATAATTTCACGCTTCTAAAATCTTCTGATGACACAAGTCTTCTCCGCAAGCACAGCTGAAATGGCTTCACTGAGACACACACATTTATCATTGTTTTACTGTCATCAGCTGATATATGTGTGAGAGAGATCAGGAAGAGGGGAACACATGCTCTCTGACCTTTTGATTGGTGCTAAAAGGATCGGGAGAGAGGAGAGTAATAGAGCATTATGGGATCACTCGCCTCATTGGTTCTGAGAGATAGGAGAGCTATATGTGCAAGGCTGTTGCCAAGGAAACAGTGGCTGAACTTGTTTTAAAGTGAATGATAAATATGCTTCAAGCAGATCTTCCACAGATTATCTATTGCTCCACAGTTCATTAAAAACCTTAATTATATACAATGGTGGGTGATGTACACAAATCAAGTACAGATAGGCCTACCCTGATAAAGTCTTACTCCAGTAAAAATATACTCCTTTTCAATTTTACTAAAAAAAAAAATAAAAAAAAAAATAATAATAAAAAAATTACAAAGCAGGCTACTTTATTTTTGATGTATTAAACGCAAAAAGGACTGGTCCATGTTTATTATTTATTCTAGCCAGCAGTAGTCAATAAGTACGATTATGCAATGATTTGCACGTAAGCAAACGTTATATTTAATTACCAAAACGTATCATATCAAAACGTTAAACTTCAATATACTTAAATGTTAAGTTAGGCATACTGATAATTCAAGTGGCAATAACAAGATATATCATATATACTTGAGGAAAAACAAAACGTGTGTACATTATGTGACAAATAGTTGAAACTTAACATTTTATTTTTAACATTTCACAGTTTATTAACAGTTTAACCGTTTTTAACTTATTTACAACATTATTTACTATAGCTAGTTTTTACCTGAAGTAGACAGATCGTGACAAATGTCAACATTCACTCATTTAGTGGCAGCGTGGCGAGGCTTGCTGGACCTTATTTTTCAGGTAAGAGTGGGCGAAACCATTTTGTAAATTTAATGTGTGTGGCTTCCAGTATCATTTGCTTCCAGTTATTTTTACAAAACAGCTTGTTATGATGTTTGTGTCACGGAGTCACAGCCAACATCCACCAACATCGTCACCGGATCTCCACGCTCCACCCACTCGTTCACAATCCCCAACAATACTAAGCACCTGCACCTCATCACCCATGGACTATATAAAGACATTCACTTCCTTCACTCTTTTGTCTGGTCTCGTCAACGTACCTGGACTCCTACTCACCTGAGTTTGCTGTGTTCCCATCCTGTCGTCTTCTGTCTCCAGTTCTCTGTTCCTTGTGTTCTCCAGCATCTGCAAAGACATTGTTCTGTTATTCAGCCAGCTAAGTCACCACTCTAAGTGCTTTTTCATTTACTCACCTGCATCCACCGACTGCCTGTGTTTGTGCCTCTGTTTAATAAACTTGTGTGTTTTACTCACCTCTCTGCCTCCGTCTGTGTCCTGACAGAAGACCAGACCTCACACAGAGCACCTTGGACACAGGTGGGGGTCGCACCCCGGACCCGTTTGCCACCTTGGTCTACGCAGTGCGATCCTTACTACAACAACCATCCACAAGCACTTCACCTACAGTTCCGGATGATCTCGTACACGTTGTCCACCAAACACTCCTTCAACCAGCACCCACCGCTTCTTCGCCAGCTGCCTCTGTCAGTCCTATGGCCTGCCAGCGACATACTCCGGCGCGGCGGAGGATTGCAGTGGGTTCCTCCTTCAGTGCTCGCTCTATCTAGAAGCCCAGTCTCAACTCTTCTCTTCGGAGCGTGCCCGGGTGGCATTCGTCATCTCCTTACTCTCAGGACGAGCACTACAATGGGCTCAACCCCACTGGGAATCCAACGCCCCAGTAACAGCCACCATCACCGCTTTCTTCAGCCATTTTCGAGAGGTATTCGGTCAAAGTACCGCCAATCTGTCAGTGCACGACCAAATCTTCAACTTACGTCAAGGTGATGAAACTGTGAGTATGTATGCCCTCCCATTTCGTACGCTAGTGGCCACTAGTGGCTGGAACGTAACGGCCCTGATAACGGCCTTCCACCAGGGGTTGGATCCTCCTTGGACCCGTGTATGATGACACTATGGTGTTGGAAAACTTAATCCAAAAGACCATCCGCGTGGCTCAACGCTTCTCAGCATGTACGCTCAACACTCCCACTGCCAATTCTCTGCCCACCTCACCATCTGTTGGCCTTCCAGCACCTGAATGCATGCAAGTGGACTCCTATCGTCTAACTCGTGCAGAGTGTCAGAGAAGAATTCAGTTAAATCGCTGCCTGTCCCATCCGACCACCACGTCCAGCGGTGAGTACCATCCAATTGCCCACTCAGATTGCACCCCTTACTAGAACTACTGTACAAATTCTTAATTCTCATGTCTGTGTTTCAGTGCAAGCCCTCATCGACTCCAGCTCTGCAGGGAACTTCATCAGCAACCAGATTCTCCAGACATTAAATGTACATCGTAAACGCTGCCAACAGGATCTCCGTATAGAAACCATCCAAGGAAAGCCGCTGGGCTGTGGTCACATCTGCCACTTCTCCCCCACACTGACGCTCCGCATTGGCTGTCTACACACGGAGAAGATCACATTTATGGAAGGAAGGATCCACCGCAGACATCATCCTGGGACGCCCCTGGCTCACACAACACCAGCCAGACATCCAGTGGAACACGGGTGAGATTCTCAAATGGAGCGACGAGTGCTTTAAAGACTCCTGTCAGAAAGTCTTCTTTTAATGTTCTTCCAGTGTTGAAAGCCCAGAAACAGACCTCAAAGTGGAAATTCCTCCTGAATACCGGGCGTTCCAGAATGTGTTCAGCAAGCGGTTGGCAACGCAACTTCCACCTCATCAGCCATGGGACTGCGCGATTGACCTGCTGCCTTACCTATTTTCCATTCCGGAACAGAAGGCCATGGAGGAGTACGTACAGGAGGCTCTAAAACAGCGTTTCATTCGACCATCAACATCCCCTGCCGCTTCAAGCTTCTTTTTCGTGGCCAAGAAGGACGGAGGCTTGAGGCCGTGTATTGACTACCGTCACCTGAACTCCCAGACAGTAAAGTTCACCTATCCCCTTCCTCTGGTCCCGGCAGCTCTGAAACATGCTACGGGGAGCTTGCATCTTCTCCAAGCTGGACCTGTGGAGTGTGTACAACCTAATTCGTATAAACCGGGGGGGATGAGTGGAAAACAGCCTTCATTACACCGTCTGGGCACTATGAATACAGGGTTATGTCATATGGCCTGTCCAACTCTCCCTCTGTCTTCCAGAACCACATGAATGAGTTGTTCTGGGAGTTCATCCACCGGTTTGTCGTAGTCTATATAGACGACATCCTCATCTTCTCCCGGAACCTGGCCAAACATCGCCAATACATCTCCCAGGTCCCCAAGAAGCTCCGCGAACACCATTTTTACCTCAAGCTGGAGAAGTGCGAGTTCCACACCACCTTCTATATTTCCTGGGCTATGTCATCGACCAGCATGGCATCCAGATGGACCAGAGGAAGGTGGAAACCATCCGCAACTGGCCATTACCCACAACTATGAAGGAGTTACAACGTTTCCTGGGGTTTGCGAATTTCTATCGTTGATTCATCTACAACTACAGCCTCCTCAGTGCACCTCTCACCTCGCTCCTCAAAGGCTGGCCAAAGTCTCTGTCCTGGACTCCATCTGCCCGAGAAGCCTTCAGTCAGCTCCAAGAAGCCTTCCTCTCCACTCCGATCCTGGTCCATCCTAACCCTGACCTCCCGTTTGTCAACGAAGTCGACGCCTCAGCCACCATTGTCACAGCGGCAGGGTGATCCACCACGACTTCATCCATGTGCCTTCTTCTCCAAAAAGCTATCCCCGGCAGAGCAAAACTATGACATCGGGAACAGAGAGCTTCTTGCCATCAAGTTGGCATTGGAGGAGTGGAGACACTGGCTGGAGGGAGCGAATCATCATATCTAGGTAATTACAGATCACCAGAACCTTGAATATCTCAGAGAAGCTAAGAGACTCAACCCTCGCCAAGCCCGTTGGGCCCTCTTTTTCACAAGATTCAAATTCACTGTCTTCTATCGTCCTGGAACCAAGAACTGCAAGGCTGATGCCTTATCCCGCCTGTACCAGCCTGATCCTGGGAATCCAGATCCCGAACCTGTCCTCCCTCCAGCCTTGATCGTAAGCCCTATCCAGTGGTCCATCAACCAACGCATTTCCCAAGCTAACCGCTCTGAACCAGCTCCGCTGGGAGGTCCTGAGGGGCTTCTCTATGTTCCACCGGCCCACCGTCAGCCCCTTATGGACTTAGCTCATACCTCTCCAGGCTCTGGACACCCAGGCAGTTCACATACCCTATCGCTCCTGCGACAGCACTACTGGTGGCTCTCCGTGACTCAGGATATCTCCCGTTACATCAGAGGATGCTTAGTCTGTGCTGTTGCCAACACTCCTAGGAAGCTCCCGGAAGGAAAACTGGTTCCCTTACCCGTACCACGCAGACCGTGGTCACACCTTGGAATTTACTTCATGACAGACTTACCACCATCTAATGGCTTCACCTGCGTTCTAGTAATCGTGGACCATTTCTCCAAAGCTTGTAAACTTATATCCCTCAAGGGCCTTCCCACTGCAATTGAAGTTGCCGAAACCCTGTTCCACAGCATTGTTGCAGACCATGTACACCCTTTCATGGAAACAGTATTCCCTGATGGCTGTGGCCTCTTTCAGCAGGATAATGCGTCTTGCCACAAAGCAAAAATGGTTCAGAAATGGTTTAAGGAGCACAACAATGAGTTTGAGGTGTTGACTTGGCCTCCAAATTCCCCAGATCTCAATCCAATCAAGCATCTGTGGGATGTGCTGAACTAACAAGTCCGATCCATGGAGGCTCCACCTCACAACGAACAGGACTTAAAGGATCTGCTGCTAACATCTTGGTGCAGATAACACAGCACACCTTCAGGGCTCTAGTGGAGTCCATGCCTTGACGGGTCAGGGCTGTTTTGGCAGCAAAAGGGGGACCAACACAATTTTAGGAAGTCTTATGCAACTTGATAAGGGTGCTCAAAGCCTTATCGCACTTTCAATTTTAGTTAGTTTGACAGATACTTTGCCAAACTAAGTAACCGGGAATATTGTGTCTAAAATGTACATTAATCAATATTAACTTTTTATTTATTGAACTGTTGTGTAAAAACAGACAGACCTTGCTGATATGTAGGTACAGTTCTCCTGCCTGTGTAGCATTGAATATGTCACTAGGTGTACAGTTTCTGACAAAAAAAGAGGGTTGCTTGCCATGGCATAACTTGCTTTTTCATGTTGCTATACAGGTTGCTTAGGTCCTTTAAATGGTTGCTAGGGCGTGGCTAGGCAGTTGCTGCACCCCATGTCTCTATGTTGTTCTGGTGCTGAGATATGGCCAGTTCACTATTGTTATTGCATATTATCTTACATATTTCTATTTTATATGCCATCTGTGTTGGTAAGTTGGTCATTACTTTGTGTGAATATCCAGTTTTTGTCTATTGATTAAATGATGATAATAATCAATCATGCTCAGATTACAATGATTAATTGGTCGTAGTAAATGATTTAGGTATAATGAGGAAATGATTTGATGTTCAGTAGCATTACAGAGGTTAATGGGATAATTATGAGTTGAAATGAATTAATTAACCTCTCACTCCAAATCTGTGTGTTCAAGGGAGACTCCACATGCTGGGAACACAATGATACTGCAGTCTATCTGCCCTCATTACAACGACAGGGTCAAAAGTCAACATGACTGAGTCCATCTGCTGCGAACACACACACACACACACACACACTGAATTGTTCACCAGCATGTCTGCTTTCATATTCTAATGAGATGACCATAAGTTCTGTCATTAATCCTCATCTGACATACACATGAACACAGACACACATCCAAAATATAATAATAATAATAAATGACATAAATTTTTTGGCACTGTTAAAAGTCTGACTCTTTGACATATAACTAAATCATGAAGTCTGTTTCTGATTGTTTGGTCAGAGACATTTGCACCAGTGGCCTGCTGTAGGTCATTTTGTAGGGCTCTGGCAGTGCTCATCCTGTTCCTCCTTGCACAAAGGAGCAGATACCGGTCCTGCTGATGGGTTAAGGACCTTATATGGCCCTGTCCAGCTCTCCTAGAGTAACTGTCTGTCTCCTGGAATCTCCTCCATGCTCTTGAGACTGTGCTGGGAGACACAGCAAACCTTCTGGCAATGGCACGTATTGATGTCCTGGAGGAGTTGGACTGTCTGTGCAACCTCTGTAGGGTCCAGGTATCGCCTCATGCTACCAGTAGTGACACTGACCCTAGCCAGAAAAGATGAATAGGGAACAAAATGTCAGTGGCCTCCACCTGTAAAACCATTCCTGTTTTGGGGGTCGTCTCATTGTTGCCCATCTAGTGCACCTGTTGTTAATGTCATTAAGTTTGTTTCCACCACTAGATAAAAGGTAATTGCGACTTTTTATCTCACAATTCTGACTTTTCTCTCACATATTAAACTCGCAATTGCGAGAAAATGTCAGATTGTGTTAGCTGACTTTTTTCACAGAATTGGACTTTATACTGTATCTCACAATTAAGAATTATCTTTTGTATTTTTTTCATTCCGTGGTGGAAACAAGCTTCTATATAAGGCTTTATTTAGAGTTGGCATTGAAAAACTTTAACTCATGACAAAAGCCTGAGATGCTACAAGACAAGCTGGTTATCTGACTTTAGTAAATCTCTCTGTAATTACCAATGTACAAATGACTAGGTTTCATATTTTTTGGCTCTTGAACAAAACTATTAAGAAATCCTATTCTTCATCAAGGATAATAGATGGTGGCTGTTGCCAGAATCGCTGAAAAACAAGAATGTGGCCAAATTTAGCAACACTTCAAAATGCCGAATTTCAAAGCAATTAAGAACGTTTTTAATGTATCCGAACGAGTTGCAACATGAACCATGTAAAACTATTCTGAACCATTTAAAACCAGTATTTAAAATTAATAAATTTAATGAACTTTTTTTTTTTTTTTTTATCATGTTATCAGATATTTGTTAAAATAAAGAGTGTTTTATTTCACCCACAGTTTTGGCTTTGGAAGCTTGTCAGCTGAAATGTATTAAGTATTCTGAGCATCTGGACCTGTTTATCTGTGTATCTGCTGTGGGAAACTGTGTCTGTAGTAGCTGTGTTAGCATGAGCTTCTGTGGGTGGTAGCGGCTGCACAGTTGCTTTGAGCAGCATGACCTACACAGGGTTAAAGGTGAAAGGTTTATAAGGAAAGAGGTTAGTAACTGTTTTAAATAGGGTAGGGAGTAGGAAACCTCACAAACGCTTCCCACCCCCCACCTGCTCTGCACTAAACACCTGACACTCGGACTGCATAAAAGACATGCAAACAAATGCATAAACGTACAAGTCTGCACTAATGTTACAAAAAATGCTTTCTCGGCTTATGGGAAAATTGTTCCATAAGTTAATGCTAAATCAAATCTGTCTTATCTTTAATTCTGGGTGAACTACACACCACACATGTTGTTGCAATTTTGTGTTGCAATATATTGTGACACAATATTGTTACAGCCGTAAAGGATTAGTTCACTTTCAAATGAAAATTAGCCCAAGCTTTACTCACCCTCAGGAGTTCTTCTTTCTGATGAACACAGTCAGAGAAATATTAATAAATATCCTGACGCATATGGGCTTTATAATGGCATTGAGCGGGATCCATCCATCCACATCCATCCATCATAAACGTACTCCACACGGCTCCGGGAGGTTAATAAAGGCTTTCTGAAGTGAAGCGATGCGTTTGTGTAAAAAAAAAAAAAAATCCATATTTAACAAGTTATGATGTAAAATATCTAGCTTCCACCAGACCACCTTCCGTATTCAACTTACGAAGAAAGTGTAAAACTCTCACAATTCTTCTGCTACGTCCTACACCTTTCCTATTCAGCTTATGAAAAAAGCTTAACTGACACGATGCCAGTTCCGTTTTTTCCTTAAGTTGAATATGGAAGGCGGTCTGGTGGAAGCTAGATATTTTACTTCATAACTTGTTAAATATGGATATTTTTTTAAACAAATAAATATTTCTCCGATTGTGTTCATCAGAAAGAAGAAAGTCACCTAGGATCGCTTGAGGGTGAGTAAAGCTTGGGCTAATTTTCATTTTAAAGTGAACTAATCCTTTAATAATGATTATAGTCTAATCTGAACTTTTTTAATCAAATTATTTTTTTTATGAATATTCTTTTCCAACTGAGGACATTCCTGGATGTCCCAAAGGTTTTAAGTAAAGCCACATACATGCACATGCACGTACAGAGAGGCAGTGCTCTGAGAAATGCTCAGGGGACAAAGCGAGGTGCCCCAGTGTTCAGACTGGCAGTCTAGACGTCTCGCTCTGTGTCCTCTTCAGTAAGGTTTCTCTCTCTCTCTCTTTCTCTCTCTCTCTCTCCCTCCCGCAGAGCTTAAGAAAGAGAAGAGGGATTTTTCACTTCCTAAACATGCAAAGGCTTTGCCATGTCGTGTCAGATCCACTGTGCATGGGGGAAACTCTGATCACTCATGCTCAACAGGAACAGCAGGAGAAAACACACATACACACACACACTCACTCATGCACGCACACACACACACATTCTCCACATGCACATATTCTCATTAAAAACCAGGCTATTCCTGAGGAAATGGAAGAATGGATGGATAACGGTTTCTTCTTGCTCTCACTGTTCTAAAATGTATTTAATTTAGGGCTGTCAACGTTAAAACGTTAACATGTGATTAATTCAAAATCCTTAACACATTAATAATTTAATGCAAATGAATTACTGAAGCACGTGAAACTGCACCATTACCGTAATTTACATCACGCAATTACATGATCCTAGAAGTTTAAGCTGATTACATCACAGATGGCAGAGAGAACAGTAACTCACGAATAGTTTTTAGTGAATTATTCATTCCAGCATCTGTTTAGCAGTGTCTGTTAATCTGTGGTTGTTTCTGAAGGGCGCAAGCCCTCATGTATCGCACAGTGTGTGAAATACAGACTGAACAAAACTTCAAAACATCCCACCGCTGTATGGCCAGATGATACGCAAACGTTTCTCGGCTGGATAAAGCAAACCAGCGTCTCGCTAGTAAAGTTTTGATGGATGATGATTGTAATCAAGGTAAAGACACACACACACACACGTACAGAAAGAGTCCGTTGTCCATCTGGGAGTCTCAAGCTCCCTTCTGTTCACTCTTTAAGGATTTTCATTTTGAGATGATGATGATGAAGTCTTATTGTCAGATAAAGTCTGAAATGTGTCTTGCATTTTCACTCACAATTACAAAAACACCATTATCACACAGACAAGATCTTACAATACATTAAAAAAAAGATGATTAAGCTGTTCAACCAGTCTGCCCAAGGAGATGAGGCAGCTTTCTGGTTGGGGCGACTCAATTCAATTCAAGACCCTGGGACCTGCCTGTGATGAACGAGGGGACTCTGCGCTCGAAATTCCTGGAGGGGTTGGACGATGAAATCCAGGATGAGATCGCTGCCCACGAGCTGGCACACGAACTTGATGCTCTGATGGGCTTGGACCTTCATGTCAAGGATCAGATTCTGCGTCGATGCCAGCGTCACTCGTGGAGATTGGAGGAGAGCCTCTCCCATCAGACCGGCTTATCTTCAATTCAGCCTCCTCTTCCTGAACCTGAGCTCATTCAGTTAGGCCATCTTCATCTCACGCCCCAGGAGAGACAACGCCTTACCCAAGTCCTGTGCTTGTACTGTGGGAAGCCTGGATACTTTGCCAAGCGTTCTTTAAAAGCCAGTGCCCATAAGTAGACTGGAGGATCCTGGCGGGTGCTTCTCCCTGTGAAAATTCTCCATCATTTTGCACCCTGTTACCTGTTACAGTCCAATGTGAGGACTCTTCTAACTCCTGCTCGACTCTGGTGGATTGTGGGGCACAGGGAAATTTCTTGGACTGTTCCACAGCAGCGTAGTGGGGCATCCTGGCTGTTACCTTACCTGTTCCTATTTCTGTCTGTTCCCTTGATGGTTGGCATATCACCTCCATCACCCACTCCACTCCTTGACCAAGCTGTACCTTTTTAATTGCCTGAGTGCCCTGTTAGTCTTGGGGCATCTGTGGTTGGTGCAGCATGGCCCTTATATGGATTGGTCTGGGAATTCTGTGTTGGCCTAGAGTCAGTCTTGTTTAGTGTCTTGCTTGGGTTCTGCCTTTTCTCCTGGCTGTGTGTCTCCTGTTTTGCTGTTTGAGGCAGCGGATCTGTCTGGGGTCTCGGCGAAGTACCACAATCTTTAGCAGGTCTTCAGAAAAGTCCTGGGCCACGTCTATACCTTCTCAACGGCCGTATGATTGCGCCATTGACATCCTCCCAGGCACTTCTTTGCCCATGGGTCACCTTTATTCCCTGTTTGGATTAGAAAGAGAGGCTATGGACAAGTATATTCATAATTCTCTCAATGTCCCTTTTCATTGCCTGCTGGTGCAGGTTTCTTCTTTGTCAAGATGACATCACAATCAAGAACAGGCATCCCCTACCTCTTATGTCGTCTGCCTTTGAGTTGCTGCAAGGAGCCAAGGTCTTCACTAAGTTAGACCTCCACAAAGTGGAAGACAGCATTAAACACACCTACAGGACACTATGAGTACCTGGTCCTACCCTTTGGTCTGACCAATGCACCAGCTGTCTTCCAGGTTCTGGTTAACGATGTGTTCAGAGACATGATTAATATATTTATCTTTGTGTACCTGGATGATATACTTGTTTTCTCTCCGTCCTTACAGGTACACACTCAGCATGTCCACCAGGTCTTACAATAGCTACTGGAGAATCAGTTCTTTGTTAAGGCGAAGAAGTGTCAGTTCCACTCCAAGTCTGTCACGTTCCGGAGGCCAGCCTTCGACACCCATAAGGCCTTGCAGCCGTTACTGGGGTTAGCCTCATCAGGAACTTTAGTCAGATTGCTGCTCCTTTAATGACTCTCACCTTCCCCAATGTACTGTTCAGCTGGAATTCTCAGGCTCAGACAGCCTTTAATTAAAGTCCTGTTTCATCTCTGCCCGTTTTCTCTCTATTCCAGATCCCAAATGGCAGTTTATTGTCGAGGTGGATGCTTCTGATGTCAGGGTAGGCACGGCCCTGTCTCAGAGGTCCCCTAAGGATGGGAGGATACATTCCTGTGCCTACTTCTCCCATTGACTGTGCCCAGCAGAGTGTCTACGACATTTGTAACAGGGAGCTGTCGGCGGTCAAGTTGGCTTTGGAGGAGTGGCGCCACTGGTTGGAGGGGTTGGCGCAGCCCTTTTTTATTTGGACTGACCATAAAAACCTTGAATATATTTGCTCGACCAAGAGGTTAAATTCTCGCCAGGCTCGCTGGGCACTCTTTTTTTGGTTTAACTTCACTCTTTCGTACCAGCCAGGATCTAAGAATGTCGAACCTGATGCCCTCTCTCAGCTCTTCGGGGAGACAACGACTGAGACTATCCTCCTTAGAGGAGTGGTGGTGGGGTCTTTTTCCTGGGGCATCGAACGGCGAGTGGAGGAGGCCAGTCGTCAATGTGAAGTGCCGAAGGAGTGTCCTGTCTGGCAGAAGCTAGATATTTTACTTCATAACTTTTTTTTTACACAGATGCATCACTTCGCTTCAGAAGTGAATTAATGTGGATGGAGACACTTTCTTCAGCTCATACGCGTAGATCCAGCTCACTGCCATTATAAAGCATCAGGATATTTATTAATATTTCTCCGATTGTGTTCATCAGAAAAAAGAAAGTTATATACACCTAGGATGGCTTGAGGGTGAGTAAAGCTTGGGGTAATTTCCATTTGAAAGTGAACTAATCCTTTAAGCCTGCAAATGAATCCCATCTTGACTTGTGACAAATAGTTAATCTATAACCATTCATCTTTATATAAAAACACAATTAATTCTGTGGTATTTTCAGATTTCAGTGACTTTGTGTGTCTGAGTGTAAAGAAAAAGGCTATTCTTCAAGTTGACTTTGTAGTGTCTTTATGAAACCTGACATTTTTACTAAAATGTTTTTATTTATTTATTTTTTATTTTTTTGAGAAAATGTAAAATTTGCACTTTTTAACCCCATTATGCAATGGATTCTATTTTTTTTTCCTTAAACATTTTTAATTTGTATATTTCTTAGCTGCTTTAGTGTTAGGGTTATTATTAGCGATAAATAATTGATACTTGCAAGGTTGTTACCACTTATTTAGGATTGGGGGTAAGAATCAAGAATCTGAAACAACACTTATTTGATGACCATTAATTTGAAATCTGGTGGTCCTCTAATGGCTGTTTTCTGTTTTCTGAATGTGTCGTGACAGCAGTGTGCGACTGTATCTGTCTGTTCTGTTTCCCACAGTCTCTGTGTGGTTGGTCAACTCCTGCTGGTGGCCTAGATACCCCTAACCTCTGACCTTTGCACAGGTGGCTGCCTCACCGTTTAAAACCAGTTATCTGACCCTGCTCACACTAAGGTCCTGACCCTTGACCCGACAGGCACCTGCTTTGGGTCTGCAGTGATGAAGTCTCTCCAATCACAACAGAGTCATCGATCTACAGCAGTAGTACATGCTAGAGAAATCCACTCATCTATGCCAAATATAAGTGTGTATAGTGGTTTGAGTGACCTAAACTCACACCATCTCACATTTGTACCAGAAGAAATGTAGAAATTATGACATGTTCAGCTCAGTTACACCTGGAGTCCCGCCCTCATCCGCTCCCAGAATCCTCTCTGCTCATGCATGTGCACTTCAGTACATTCAGTCTGCCTAGTAATAAGTCACACAAATATAATTAGAAAAACTGATATTTCTCTTTCAAAAATGTTTTGTGTCAACCCTGTTACATTCAGAGTGTTTTGGGGTTAAAGATCCGTTTAAAATGTTTAATAAAGGCATTATCAGCAGCTTTTCCGTCATTTACGAACATTTCCTTCATCCCTAAAAGCACAATGTAAGTGTAATTCAAAATATTGATAAATATTAATATATAAAAATTCCTTTTTTTTACATAACAGACTGATAATATTGAACTTGATGAGGCCAGTATAAGGGTAAACATAATGAAATAGCCTACTTGACAACTATTTGAACCAAAACATTCAAAAATGTCAAAAACATTTAATGAAATGATGTCAGAATAATAAATCATTGCACTGAAGGGTGAAATATCACAATAATGGGGTAATTGCATTAAACTGGCTGATATTTTGTTGAAAAACAAAAATGTGTCCAGTAAAATTGCTGTTTTATGTTAACTGTTTTTTAAACAACTGAATTCAATTTATCAAATACTGTTAGTAAATTCAGTGTCTTGTTAAATATGCCAGTAGTAAATCATAAACACAAAAATGTCACTATTTGCTTATGACTGCGACTGTTCAAATGATTTATTGCAGAACATATCAGTGAATTATCCTCTGTCCAAAGCAAGTGTGGTGTGTTTGTGAGACCACTGCATGTATAAAGCCCAAAATATGACACATTTGTGGTTGGATTTAATTCTTTGCTTCAAACTTCAACAAAGCAGGCTAAAATGAGGACACAAAGGTGAAGTGTGTGAATTCATGAGCTCTTTCCACAGTAAAACATGCATTCTCATTCTCACTGCCTGTGGAGCAAATCAGAAACAGAGCTGACCTTTGACCTGATGCTGGTGTGTGTGTGTGCAGCTAGTGTTGTAGACAAGACCACCTAAACTGAGACCAAATCGAGACCACACCAGCACCCCTCAAATTTATCTAAAAGATGCATATACTGTCTGAGAAATGTCTTATATTTAATCAATAAATACTATTAAAATAATAAGACACTATACAGAGCTGTTACCAATAAAATCACTACCAAAAAAAATCAACTTTGTGTTGCACAGGTGGCACAGAAGTTTCATCTGAATTGGTACAAGTACACTTGCATAATACTTGCATTTGCAATCGTGCCCATATTCAGCTCTCTTGCTCTTGTGATATTGTTTAATTATATGCTCTGTTATAGGCTAATATAAAAAACATACTAGTACTTTTTTGCAATCATATCTTGAATTTGTGGGCATTTATAATAATTTTGATTGTTTTTGAGACAATCCTGCATTGATATCGAACCAGGCGCAACAGTAACAAAATAAATCACATTAGAAATATGTTACTGATTGCATTTTAAGCAGTAAATTTTACATCCAATCACATTAATGATGTTAACAAAGAAATCAGACAATTCACCGGCAATTTAGTGATATCTTTGCAGTTGTGGTCTTGACCAGTCTTGAGATAAAATCCCCAGTAGACTGAGACCAAGACTTTCTAAAAATGGTCTCTGGACTGGTCTGGAGGACTACATGTGCAGCACATCAACAGTACAAAAGACAACTGACACATGTTTAATGAAAGTTTACTTGTCAATTCTTGTCAATCAGCGCTCTCTAGTGTTAATGAAGCTGCCTCAGTGGTGTTGTCCTGTTCTCATCTGCTTGTGTTTTTAATCCCCATTAATTCATGTGATAATAATAATAATTATAATTATGATTACATTTATATAATAAATAATTTATACAGCCTAACAACAACAAAAAATATTGTATTAAATGTATAATAATTTATTATTATTATTATTTAATTAATGTAATATTAATAATAATATATTTAATTAATATTACAACAATTTAATATTTATATTTAATGTATAATAATAATTATTATATGCATTAGAATATCAATTTTGTACTATTTTATAACAACAAAAAATAATAATTTTATTTATTGTATAATTATTTATTAAATAATAATAATCTTATTTGATTTACATAAAACAACAAAAATATTTTTTTAAAATGCATAATATTTTTTATTATATTATTATTACATTTATATAATACTACTAATTGTTATTATTAAATGTATGTAATATTCATAATAATTGTATTTAATAAATATTACAATTTAATATTTATATTTAATGTATAATAATATTAATAATAATAATTTATTATTATCATGATTATTATTATATCCATAGTAATATCAATTTTATAAAAAATATTTTTATTTATTGTATAATAATTTATTAAATAATAATAATAATAATAATTACATTTATATAATAATCTTATTTGATTTACATAAAACAACAAAAATATTTTTATTAAATGCATAATTTTTTATTATATTATTATTAAATTTGTGTAATATTCATAATAATAATGGTATTTAATGAATATTACAATTTAATATTTATATTTAATGTATAATAATAATAATAATTATATTATTATATCCATAGTAATATCAATTTTATACTATTTTATAACAAAAATATATTTTTATTTATAGTTATTTATTAAATAATAATAATAATAACATTTATATAATAATAATAATAATAATAATTGTATTTATAATTGTATTAATTACATAAAAACCAAAATATTTTTATTAAATGCATAATAATTTTGTATATTATTATTATTATTATTAAATTTATATAATTCTACTAATAATTGTTATTATTAAATGCATTATTTTTTAAATAATATTAATAATAATTTTATGTAAATTATATTACATTTTTAATATATATATGTATAATTTATTATGATCACCATTATTATTATTTAACAACAAAAAATAGATTTTTGTATTTAATGTGTAATAATAATAATTATTTATAATTATAATAATATCAATTTTATACAATTTTTATAACAATAATGTATATTTATTTATTATTATTATCTTTATTATTACATTGATGATAATAATAATAATATATAATATAATATAATACGATGGTACTTCCATGCATACAGTGATACTGAATTACTGGAAACTAAATAACCAGATACAGTCGAAGTTTCTCACTTCTGTGAAATTAGAGTGACTCAACTAATATATCGTGACGCATGATCTGTTCTGACGGTCACGTTTTGTGAACTCGTCATGGCTGTCCAGTAGATCCTTCATAATGAAGAAGCCTGTGCTGTCCAAGTCTGCTTGTTTCCACTTCAGATGCCTGCTGTTAGAGATCTTCACCAGACTCCTGGAACTCACCCCGTCCGTGATCAATCGTGTGGTGAGGAGAACGAGGCCTCCTGTCAGTCACCACACACCTGCTGTTCTCCTACGCTGTTCATTTAACTGCACGCTTTCAGAAGCAACCGTCAGACAGGCACCCGAGAGGAAAACAACCCCGCTGGACAAATGTGTGACGAGTCTGAACATACTTTATTGCTCAGATACTGTAGAGGAGGGCAGAGATCAGAGTCAACACATCAAGAGCTTGTGTTATTCACACACAGCAGAGTGTCTCCTTTGCTTTTTGAAAGCTGTATTCATATTTTGTTTGAGAGATGTCTTGTGAGGAATGAGGAATGATGGATCTTCTTGTATGTTCAGTGTATATATACATCGATCAGGCATGACATTATGAGCACTGACAGGTGAAGTGAATAACAAATATAATATCTCTTCATCACGGCACCTGTTAGTGGGTGGGATATATTAGGCAGCAAGTGAACATTTTGTCCTCAAAGTTGATGTGTTAGAAGCAGGAAAAATGGGCAAGCGTAAGGATTTGAGCGAGTTTGACAAGGGCCAAATTGTGATGGTCAGAGCATCTCTAAAACTGCAGCTCTTGTGGGGTGTTCCCAGTCTGCAGTGGTCAGTATCTATCAGAAGTGCTCCAAGGAAGGAACAGTGGTGAACCAACGACAGGGTCATGGGCGGCCAAGGCTCACTGATGGACATGGAGAGCGAAGGCTGGCCCGTGTGGTCCAATCCAACAGACGAGCTACTGTAGCTCAATGGGAAGAAGGCAAGCCGGCGGAGGCAGTGTGATGATTTGGGCAATGTTCTGCTAGGAAACCTTGGGTCCTGCCATCCATGTGGATGTTACTTTGACATGTACCACCTACCTAAGCGTTGTTGCAGACCATGTACACCCTTTCATGGAAACAGTATTCCCTGATGGCTGTGGCTCTTTCAGCAGGATAATGCAAAATGGTTCAGGAATGGTTTGAGGAGCACAACAAGAAGTTTTAGGTGTTGACTTGGCCTTCAAATTCCCCAGATCTCAATCCCATCGAGCGTCTGTGGGATGTGCTGAACTAACAAGTCCGATCCATGGAGGCTCCACCTCGCCACTTACAGGACTTAAAGGATCTGCTGCTAACATCTTGGTGCAGATACCACAGCACACCTTCAGGGGTCTAGAGGAGTCCATGCCTCGACGGGTCAGGGCTGTTTTGGCAGCAAAAAAGGGACCAACACAATATTAGGAAGGTGGTCATAATGTTATGCCTGATGAGTGTATATACATATATCAGTGGTGTGCGGTCCATATAAGCTGCAAATGCTCTGCCTACCCAAGCCATTCGTGGACTCGGCAATTAATATTAACATTATAAATTACTATTAAAGCCCTTGTTTGAGGTGTACCATAATGCCTACATGATTGGAAATGCGTATGTAACTATCCATAATTTTTTTATTTGCCAAACGACGGTCATTGTCTTTAAATCTGCCAGTTACGGTGACTTCAATAAAAGGTTTTTGCTGTGTTGCTATGTGTCATGAAGCAAATGAGTAAACACTGTCTAGAGAACCCGAACGTCTCGCTTATTAGCTATAAACCCATTCAACGTAACTGCATCGGCTACATTTTTTACATGACGCACCACCCAGCATAGGCTACCCGGTTAAAAAAGTCACCGCTCGCCACTGATATACACCGATCAACAAACATACACAGAGCTCCTGAAATATGGTAAACATGGAAGCTCAACATGCACGCTTAATGTAAAAACCAATTATATTTGTTCTCGAGCGCCAAAGTCGCATGAAACAGAAGTTACATTAGGCTATTATGTCATATATCTGAGTAAAACAGCTTCTGGAACAAGAACAAATCTAGGGCGGGGCTTGATTTTGTCTGTGAAGAATTGATTGGATGATTTGATGGTTGTGGTTTGCTATTGGTGGATCTCATGTGAGTGACAGGTTGCCCCGCCCTCGTCAACAGAGAAGAGAAGAGATGCTGCAAGAGGGAGGAGAAGATATTCTGATTCAAGATTATGAGGCACGTGAATTTGAAATAAAATAATGTGCACAGATAAATCATTTATAATAAATACTGCAATGTTTTGATTTCATGGTGACTTTAAAGCTGTTCAGAAGACTTGGATTGAACTGCTTGATTCATATAGATTGCTTTTATGGTGTCTTTTTTTTATACTTTTTGAGGTATCAAAGTTGTGGTTGCGTTGACTTTCAATGGATGGAAAAGATGAGAGATCAGTGTTTATTTATGAATAAAAGTCCCAATTAAATCATGTAAAGCGATCGTGTCTCTTCAGAAGACTGGGATTAAACTGCTCCATTCAAACAGGTTAGTTTTAAAATGTCTTTATGCACTTTTTGAGGCATTAAAGTCTTTGGTTGCATGGACTTTCAATGGATGGAAAGTTCAAACAGAATATTAAAAATATCTTCATTTGTGTTTTGAAGACGAACTGAAGACTTATGGGTTTGAAACCACATTAGATTGAGTGATTGATGACAGAGTTTTCATCTTTGGCTGAAAAAAACGCTTTAGCGTTTGTGTTTAATGGACATTTAAAATTAAACCCACTCTTGAAGGAAGAAAATGGTCGGAATAAGCCATCGTCCAAATATATTGGCGAATACCTTCTTGTAGCACACAGTAATTCATCCATGTATCATTCGGTTTTCAAACTGGTGAAAAACTGAAAATGAAAATCTAGTATGAAGGAATTCAGAAGTCATGAGGAGAGATAAATGGCAAACAGCTGTGTGAGATCAACACCGGTTCACACTTGCTTTAAACACTCTGGAACTGAGAAGAATGGATTAACTAGAGCGCGAAGCAGATCTTCTGCATTAACCTTTATAGATCGAGGCAGAGTGTGTGTGAGGCAGCAGTCATATTTCCACCAGATAACTGTCCATGGAGAGTTAGTGATCACTGGTTGTTCAGGCTTTGAGCAGTTACATGGGACCACACACAGACTGACACAGTTAAATCGATTAAACGCACACAGCCCGTAACTGGGATTACAGCAGTCAGTGTTACTGAGATACGGAGGAACCAGTGATGCTGAACATCACCCTCTAAATCTCCACACACACATTAACTTGTTTATCTGCTTGTTTTTCTGTTTTTATACGGAGCTAATATTTTCTATCCCCTAACACCCTAAACCTCACACAAACCATGCATTTTTAAATACCATTGGCTGTTCTCCTCAATACTGGTGATTGAAGAGAACTTTTATTTATCAATAGAAGTGTAGTACTCAGAATCAGAAAGAGCTTTACTCCATTGCCTCCACAGTGCTGTTCATAATGGTGAGTGAGGGGAATGCTGGGGGTTTCTCCTCAAGTCCACTATCATCTCCACTGTTTTGAGCGTGTTCAGGTTGTTATAACTGCACCAGACAGCCTGCTCTTTAACCTCCTGTCTCTAAGCAGACTTGTCACCATCCTGGATGAGGCCAATAAGTGTGGTCAAGTCAAGTCAAGTCACCATTATTTATATAGCGCTTTTTACAATGTAGATTGTGTCAAAGCAGCTTTACAGTGATAACTGGTACATTATTTTGGCTGCACAGCAGCTCGTAAGGAATAGTGTCAATGCAGGCAGATCAAAGCACTGTTGAATATGAAATGTCAATTGTCAAGTGTCCCCAACTAAGCAAGCCAAAGGCGACAGCGGCAAGGAACCCAAACTCCAACAGGTGACATCAGGTGGCAAACAGGTGTTAAAATGGAGAAAAAACCTTGGGAGAAACCAGGCTTCTGCAAACTTCAGGAGCTTGATGGAAGGTTCTTTTGTGGTGCAGTCATTGGTGTACAGCAGGGGTGGGGGACGTTGATCCTGGAGGGCCATTGTCCTGCGGAGTTTAGGTCCAACCCTGAAAAAAAAACACTCACCTAAATGTACCTTTAATAATCTTGAAGACCTTGATTAGCTTCAGATGTGTTTAATTAGGGTTGGAGCTAATGGTTGGAGCAGTGGCCCCCCAGGATCAACGTTCCCCACCCCTGGTGTACAGGGAGAAGAGCAGTACGGAGAGAACGCACCCCGCCAGTGCTGATGGTGCAGGTGTTGGTTGAGGTTTTTCCCAGCCTCATTAGCTGCTGCCTGTCTGTCAGGAAGCTGGTGATCCACTGACAGATGGAGGAGGGCACTGAGAGCTGGGTTAATTTGGACAGGAGGAGATGGTGTTGAAGGCCGAGCTGAAGTACACAAACAGGATCCTCAGACAAGTCCCTGATTGTCCAGATATTGGAGGATGTAGTGCAGTCCCATGTTGACTGCATCATTCACACACCTGTTGGCTCAATAAGCAAACTACAGGGGGTCCAGCAAGGGTCCAGTAATGTCCTTCAGGTGGGCCAACACCAGTCTCCTAAATGACTTCATGACCACAGACATTAAAGCAACAGGTCTGAAGCCATTTAGTCCTTTGATTTGGGGTTTCTTTGGGATGGGGATGATGGTGGAGCGTTTGAAGCAGGAAGGGATCTCGCACAGCACCAGTGATCTGTTGAAGATCAAGATAGATGACAGCTGGTCAGCACAGGATTTCAGACAGACACACCTTCTTGGCCTGGTGCTTTCCTCGACTTGTTTCCAGAAGACCCGGCACACATCCTCATCACAGATCGTAAGGGCAGGAAGGAGGGAGAAGGGGTTGCTGGAAGTGTTAATGAGGGTGTAAAACCGCAATAAAACTCATTCAAATCGTCAGCCAATTGTCGACACAGTGCTGGGGAGTGGTGTCTTGTAGTTTGTGATGTCTTTCAGTCATTTCCACACTGATACAGGGTCGTTGGCTAAAAACGGGTTTCTCAGCTTTTCAGAGTAGTTCCTCTTAGCCACTCTGATCTTCTTTGTCAGTGTTTGTTCCTGTAGACATCTTCTTTGGCTTGACCAAGCTGTCTTGAGTTTTGCATACATCCCCATAGGGATGCACATATTCTCAGAGAAACTGATATACGATGATATATAACAGTCCAACTGGTGCATTCGAAGCAGGCCTTTAAATCCCGCTCTGCTTCATTAGTCCATCCTTGTTATAGGTTTAGCTGATTTCAGTGCCGTCTGTAAAAGGCAGTTCACAGGAGAGATTTACTTTATTAAAGTCCCCGAAAATGATTATGACAGAGTCCGGCTGTTGTCGCAGCGCTGCGTTCACACACACACTTGCGGAGGAATGTAAACACTCATGAGAGTAAAAGAGGAAAACTCCTGCGGGCAGTAGAAAGGCTTAGTTGATCAAGAGCACTTCTAGATCGGCGCAGCACATCTTCTTTAACGCGGTTACATATGTACACCATCTTTCCTTGATGTAGAAGCATGTCTACATGTCATTTCCCCATTACAGCTCATCAAAACTGTTATTAGTTTGTAGGCTGCCTACTATTTTCGCTGTATAGCGCTCTAAAACCATAATAATATTTGATAAATCAGGTGCTGTTCTATCATGAGCATGACCCACCCTGAATAAAGTTCATTATACCATGGTATGTCTGAATACTCCATTCTGATTGGCTGGAAGATGTGCAATAAATCTGTTTAATGCACAGGTAGTTCCATGTCAGTTTAATCACCATTCTACATTAATGCACTGCTTACATAGACGCACCTTACTCTCATGCATGTCTAATGTCTGAAATATAGATGTATATTGTTGTATACATCTGATGCATTGATTGCATTATTATTATATACATTTTTCGTTTGTTTCTACCAACTATATGAATTAAAAAAAAAATTACTTTGTGCATGCAATTAATTACAGATGGCAATTAAAGCTGTAAACTTACATTAGACCTATAGCAAGAGACATGCAAGGTTAAAAATAGTCGCTGATTATAGAAGAAAAGCCTCAGAACGTGAAAGAAAAAAAGTGCAAACGCACTTTATTATAGGCTAATATCAAACACATACACAAATTAATTTCAAAGAAAGTCTCTTTTAATAATGCAGATAACATGTGACCTTAAGTTCAGAAAACAGTAAATGTGGTTAAATACAAACCATGGATCAAGTAATCGCCAAAGCATGAGAAAACACCCCAACATACCCAGGTTCTGATGGTCACCAATGAATGGTGCAATTACTCTTGCAACTATACATTTATTTCAGTTGTGAAAGTTCATTGTAACACTTAATATAATATGTTGATCCCACTAACTACTCAATATTTTATAAAATAGGTAAGGTAAAAAAAAATAATAATAATAATAATAAAATAAAAAAACCTCCCTTAATTAATCCAAATTCAGTGCACAGATGCTGGTCTGCCTGTTCTAGACTTTTTACTTCGAGCTCCAATCTATCTGTTATTTTAAGGCTTAGGTAATAATCAATGGAATGTCATTGAAAATCATTTTATTTTTATTCTGAAGCCAAAACAGCCGTTTATATCAGATCTAGAAATGATTTCTGTATGTAAGGAAGCATCTTTCAGTCAAAACTGGAGTCTAGCAGGGAATGATCTTGTTATTACGAGGAATACATCACAATAAAGTATTCAAGTTGTAATTAAAGCAGTAATAAACACCTTGTTGAACACTAATTCCCTTCACAACTAAATATGGTGATATCTTCCCTGTATTTTGTACATTTCATCTACAAATACAGTTTGACGCAGTCAGTTGTGCTCTGACGCCCACTAGTGCTGGATCTGAGACATCACAGGAGCGAGCTGCCCTTGTAACAGATGACATGCCCTGTCATAATACTCCATATATTACTCTTTTAGGTGTTTTGTCCAGATGACTCTCCTCCACCCGTCATAGAGGATGGAGGAGGCAACAACAGTAGGAAGATCATATTCTGTGTGAATTACTGTGTTTTGTCTCTCTGCATGTAAAGTCTAAATATTCAGTCATTATATTGTAAATTTAACACACACACACACCAGGCCTCACCTGCAGTCATGAAGAGAGGACAGTCATGCAGTTTGACCAATCAGAGTCAGTTTGGCACTTCACTGCAGCCAGTAGCATTTCAGCACTGGCACAGACGGTGTGTATGAGACATCATATATTACTGTTACACACACGTGGAGAACCTGAGCGTCTGAGGAGGCAAACGGTGGATCCGCAGGCATGAATCACAACACGTCTTCAAACACGAAGAGCGGCTCCTCCTTCAGTGACGGATCGCACTGTCTGGTCGATGCCTCGCTCCTGTTTCCTGGTATTCCTGTGTGTGTAGACGATTCTCCCTTAATCCTGATGGCTCTTTTCCTGACTGACTTTGTACTCGTACTACAGGAAAAAAAAAAAAAAAAAAAAAACACAAATCAATGCACTGCATACTGTTTCAAAGGCAGCAGCCGTAACACATTACAAGTAATGTGCATTATGTAATCAGATTACTTTTTTTGATTTAACGATTAAAGTAACGCATTACTTTGTTGACTGCATTACTGCGTTAAACACTTGCAAAAAAGAAATCAGTAAAAAACACCTGCCATGCCTGAAGAGATCGAGCCTTAGCCAGTTGAGAAAAAGTAACACAACAGAAACTTAACGCATTACTTTCTAGGGCTAATAGTCGACTAACCGTTGGTCGGCGAGAAGAGGCTTAGTCGACCAAAAAGTTATTAGTCGCAGGGGGAAAAAAATCCACAGGACGTGGCGAAATCACAGACAGGCCACTCGCTCTAACTTTAACCTGGAAAAATATGGGCAATTCAAGTGTTTGTGAGGAGTGTGAAAGCTGAATGTGAGTGTGAATAGTAGCAAACTTACTGCATGACAGCTAACATGGAGGTGCGATCACTTGCACTTAAAATACTCCATCATTTCTGGTCATACAGATAATTCATCTTTTCAATCTGTGAAGAGTCTACTTTTATTTGTGTGCACTTACAATAACAACATATATCATATATCTATAGAAAGCGAAATGGCTACTTTTAAATGAACCAATTGAAATCTAAAACAAATATTCTCAGGTTATGTAATCCGTATGAAACGTGAATTTAGGCACGTCCACTACTGCGGAGATGACAAGTCAGCATCGTCGACTTCATCACTGCAGCCAAAAACACACAAAACACTAGTTTATCAATGAATTATTACAATGTTAAAAGCAGTCTCTTTTCTGTTTTCCCCCGATGCATTCATAATCATTACTTTTGCCGGTGCGCTGTGTGCTTGGGCGCTGATTAAGCTATGTAGACTGTGAAGGCCTCATCAACATGACAACCAGTGGCGCAGCTCCTCAACAACCGTCCATACTGGCGTGATGAATACGATCCTCAACTGGATGGAACTGAATTAAATACTTTGAATGTTGGGATCCTATCTGACTTATGATAGTCACCTGTTGGAGTTTGGGTTCCTTGCCGCTGTCGCCTTTGGCTTGCTTAGTTGGGGACACTTGATATTTGACAATTGACATTTGATATTCAACAGTGCTTTGATCACTATTCTTTAAGAGCTGCTGTGCAGCCAAAATAATGTACCAGTTATCACTGTAAAGCTGCTTTGACACAATCTACATTATAAAAAGCGCTATATAAATAAAGGTGACTTGACTTGACGTTAAAGGCTCTTTATTATGATTTATTATATGGTTTATTAATAAATGTGTAATTAATCGACTAATCGTTTATAATGAATGACTACTAGTCGACCAGAAAAATCTTTCAGTTCAAAATCAATTACGTAAGTTAAGTTACGTAATTAGTTACTTTTTAAAGGAGTAACACATTACTTTGAAAAGTAACTTTCCCCAACATTGTACACTACATTTCAACAGTTTGGGGTCGGTAAGATTTTGAGAGAAGTCTGCTCACCAAGACTGGATATCCTTGATGAAAAGTACAGTAAAAACCGTAATATTGTGAAATATGTGTACAATTTAAACTAAAATAGTAAAATGTAATTTATTCCAGTGATCAAAGCTGAATTTTCAGCATCATTACTCCAGTCTTCAGTGTCACATGATCCTTCAGAAATCATTCTAAAATGATGATTTGCTGCTCAAGAAACATTTATGATTATTATCGATGTTGAAAACAGTTGTGCTGTTTCATATTTCTGTGGAAACTGATCTTTTTTTTTTTTTTTTTTGATGATGAATAGAAAGCATTTACTTGAAACAGAAATCTTGTGTAATATTATTATGTGCCTTTACTGTCACTTTTGATCAATTTAATGCGTCCTCTTTCCGACCCACACTTTTGAATGGTCAAATCTTGATGCAGCTCCCTACGTAGACAGCACACCCCGTTCGGTTCACTACGATTTGGAGCAGAGCTTAATCGTGTGATTATGTGTGAGTGAACATGCGAGAGTTTACCAGAGCGAGCTGTCGTCCGATATTCCCCACGGTTATCACTCCTGCGAAGAAGATACACGGCAGCCAGGACCGAATGTACAGGAAGTCAGGGGAGGTGTATCTGCACACATTCAAAACATCCATGCAAAACAAGCTTGTAATGATGCTCACGGTGTGAGCAGTAGATCTTAAATTGCTCTGTGTGCACTTATTCAAAATCAAATCAAAATCACAACACAGTAGTACAGGATTATAAAGGCTGCAACTTAATGATACTCTAGTCCTGATGAATTAAAAAAAACATTCATGTATGCTCTCAAAATAAACAAAATGTTATGGTCTGTTGGTGTGGATGTTCATACAGTTGTGAACAGGCCTTAACACTACTTCAGTCAGTTTGGTCATGCCATCATGCAGTCCTATAGGGTGAATATGACTCACTGAAAGACTCCGTTGTAAACCAGCAGCTGAGTGGCGAGTGTGGCTAGTGTTGCAATGACGACACCAAGCCCAAACCCACTGCGTGAGCGATCAAACGTCCACCACAGGCCGACCGACAGGGCAGCCAGCGTCAATGACAGCTGCACATTATTCGCAAAGTCCACCTTCTGTCGGCAACAGCGTTAAAGGTAACAGATTCTAAGATATAAACACATCAGTAAAGTAAAGCGTGATTTTTTTCTTAAAGCTTTTACTTTATTTATGTCTAAATGCTGAACAGGTAAACTCATCTAGTCGCTAGTCCACTTTCACAGCTCATTGTGTACTCTAATGCAAACTTTCAGGGAAAATGTTTTTTAAATAAAGACTGAAAGACTTGATGAAGCTTAAAGTGCCCCTATTTTAAAGGTCCCTAATTTTGTTTGTCTGTCCAACAGCAGGTTTACATGCATCACAAGACTTGAATTGTTTTATTATATGCATTGCAGCATCAGCTCTTTTCTCACAGTGTCTGAAACTGTGAAACCCTCTAAACCCCTCCTTTCTGAGAGTCTGCTCTGCTCCGATTGGTCAGATGGTCCAGTCTGTGGTGATTGGTCGTCCACGTACAGCGTGTGTCAGAAACCAAACTCTCATTATCATGTCTGAATTTCAGCTCTTCCTCAGCTTTTGATACACAGTGATACGAACAGTAACGATGACGTCGGGTTTTTTTTTTTTTCAGCCAATGAAGACCATAGACTGGCCTTCTGCAAATGTGTTACAAACATACGCATGTTCAGCAGGAAGTGAAACTGGAATTACTGACGACATAATCAGAATCGATTCTTTCTTTTGAGAGACAAAAAATTCATTTATCTGCACTTTGATCTTTGCAGATCTTTTACATTTACAAACATCTATTACACACTACAGGAAAGGGAATATCTGAAAAAGCATGATGGGGCACTTTAATGATGGTGATGTTGAATTAATGTGATCGTGGTATAGTTCAATTATGGACTACATTTAGTTTTTTTTACCTCTGATGATTGTATTAATGATTCAAAGTTGTGTTTATATATATGGAAGAACAGATCTGTCTGTACTTCAGTTACATTAAGACTGCATGAACTGCATGACAGAATGACCTTTACAGAAGGTCAAGAATGAGAAGAAATGGGACGTTGTGAGAGAAGGATACAGCACTGGCGTGGTTTATGCCCACAAAGACGGCCACACAGCGCATGACATTAGACCACTCCCTCTTGAGCTTATGGGGCTCCCCGAGACGCCGGTCCATACAGGGGTACAGCAAACCTATCAACGCTGAACAAACAAGAGTGACAGTCAATCACACTACTTAAGCAATGTCGGAGTTACAAAACAGACCACACACACTGCAAAGCTACGGTAATGACAGCAGACGGCTGTACGGAGCCCCTAAAGGGGCAAAACTTGTGCGTTCCCCTGAGAAACACTGTGTTTGCTGGCAAAACTTCCGCGAGAGAATGCAAAAGCACTGACATAATTTTTCCTCCCATCTCATATTTTTTCCCCCATCACTTTGTCCCTTTAGGGACTCCGTAGGGTTGCCAGGTGTGCGGTTTAAACTGTTGCCACGTGTTGATTTTGAGATGTGTTTGTGATAACTGTGATATGCCGGTTTTTATTTTGCATAACAGTGACTGTAAAATATGTATTTTAGATATGTGAATGGAGTTTTTTGATATTCATATTATGCAATATTATTAAAATATGATATTTTGATTTCATATTTTGAGTTTTAATATTTGGGATATAATCAGTGGGCTAGTTTTGTTAAGCAGATCTGGCAACCCTGATCCTGCTATAGTTCTGCATGACAAAGAATATCGATTGTTTTTGAAGAAAGTCTCTTCTGCTCACTATGGCTGCATTTATATGATCAAAAATACAGTAAAGACAGTAATATTGTGAAATATTATTTCAATATAAATAACTGTTTTCTATGTGAATATATTGTATTTATTCCTGTGATCAAAGCTGAATTTTCAGCATCATTACTCCAGTCTTCAGTGTCACATGATCCTTCAGAAATCATTCTGATATGATGATTTGATGCTCATGAAACATTTCTGATTACTATCGATGTTGAAAACAGTTCATAATTCTGTGGAAACTGTGAGAACAGCATTTATTTGAAATAGAAATCTTTTGTATAGTCTAAAATAAATCTTTTGTCTGTTTCTAGAAAACAGAATCCTGACATTATCAGGTCAAGTTAATACGTTTACACTTATACATTAATAAAATTGTTGTGCGTGCAAACACAGCCAGTGCTGTTGCTGTGGCCAGAAGCAGTTCAGACGATCACTGCCGCCTGTGTAAGTACATGTCGCATGTTTGCGTACCTGCGGCTGTCCCACAGCAGGGAGGAACCCACCAGGCAGACGAGAAGATGCTGCTGATGACGTCAGGAGGGAAGAGCGTGACGTTGCGCTGCACCTGCAGCAGGTTCAGCACCAGTGCTAGAAACACGCCCACCATGAAGAGCATGGCGGCGCGGATCAGCAAGTTCATCGTCCGATTGGTGATCATGCTGATGTAGGGCCCACGGCGCATCGGAGCACTGCCGTTCAGTGCCGAAATCTCCGCCATGGCCACTGTGACTGAAGGATGATGCTGCCGGCGGACATCACATGCCTGTCAAAGAGAAAGTGATAATAATGATGATCCTACAAGCCGATGACCGTTTCCACAAAGATATGAAGCAGCACAACTGTTTTCAACACTGATAATAATCAGAAATGTTCCAAATCATCATATTAGAATGATTTTTGAAGGATCATGTGACACTGAAAACTGGAGTAATGATGCTGAAAAATCACAGGAAGAAATGACAGTTTACAATATATTGACATAGAAAACAGTTATTTTAAATTGTAGTGATATTTCACAATATTACTGCTTTTACTGTATTTTTGAACTAATGGTGGCCAGAAGAGACTTACTTCAAACCATTTAAACATCTAAACTTAGCAATAGTGTAATTTCATAATAACAATTGTATAATCAAAGCTGAATGTCCTACGAAATATTGAGTAACTGGGAATATGACCCTATATGAGATACACACTTAATATCTGCAACTGTACTGTAAATCACTTTAGATATAAAACCCAACAAAAAAGGTCACTGCTGGTCATGTAAAGAAAACTAGTTAATATCTCTGATCAAAGGCCACATCATCAGCAGGCCTTCAGGTCTCACCTCGATTACAATGCAAATAGACTCTCATAACAGTTTACCTGAATAACCACTACTTATTATTCATTAATAAACGACATAATGAAAGTACTAGTACGTTCAAGATGACGAATTCTCTAAAACATCATCATAACATTGTAGCTAAACTCGTAGTTTCTGACCCAGTGAGGGGCAAAAAACGGTCATATCCAAAATGCGTTAACTTATTAACTCCATTGTAATAGATATCTGATAAAACATCACAAATTACTCACCGCTGTGCAGTTTTAAAGAATCTTCTCTCTTGTTCTGAACTGAGATATTAAAGTCCTAAGCGAAGGAAGACCTTCTTGCTTGGATGATAATGCTGAACTTCCGCCCCGCTGATGGCGTGGCTCCCTCCGCAGCCAATCAGAGGTGGCGCTGGTGACGTAATGAAGAAGAGCTTCGCGATTCTTCTGTATGCGTAATATTTTTTCGGTTTCGTAGCAGTCCGATTACGCTTAGGTTGTTGTCCACGAAAAGTCAATTTGATATTTCTCAGAAAAGTTGTGTTCACGGGTCTCTGAAATCTCGCGCAATCTCGCGTGAGATTACGCGCCTCTTCTCACCTCCCATTTCCGCTCTAAATTTTCACATTCCCGCCATCATCGGCTGCTCGTGGGACTCGAGCGCAGATAACATCATCAGCATACCCGGCAAAACTCACAAACTGACAGTGAGCCACATTGAGAGGATATATTCATTCTCCATCGCTTTCTTTAAGGAATTACCCTCCCGCAGGTAAATGATATGTGGTTTATTCGCTGAATTTGCCCGGGTTTTTATCAGAATGGTCAGTTAGCTGAGCCAAGCCTGTCACACGGCCTGGGCTGCTAATGCTATTTAATTAGCTGCGTGTGGATGATGCGTGTGTCATTATTTCACAGCGGCGTGTGTGGATACTGCAAAATAAAGACCAGTTTCAGCGAAACACACGAGTGTTACTGTATTTTAAGACGCGAACGTGAATGCATGAAGTGTGCGCGCTCCCTAGGGAAGCTAGTCAAGTTGGTTGATTTAAAGCGCGCGCAATGTCTTGACGTGATGCGTTTGTTTACTTTTATCTTTACTCGCTGTAACTTCTCTAAACATGCGGGACCTCGGGCTCTTTACGATAAAATCTTATCAAGGAGAGCTTTAGCCATTGTTTTGACGCATGACCTTTGTCAGTTAACTTTAAATGTCAGAAGTTTGCCGTAGTTAAGCTCAAGGCTTTTAAAGAAACGTTTGTGATTCGACTCAAGGGATTTAGTTTTATATCATGTGGTATATCTGTAAAGATGTAGATACAAGGAGTTTAACGCTTTAATGCAGATTTATTTTGTGCTGTAGTTGTCTGAAAGGTATCGGTGAGTGGTTTTAAATGTCTAGGATGTTGTTGTTATTACAGCAGACAGATTGTTAAATGACATTTACACTTGATAGGTTCACGCGTGTGAGTTTGGTTCACTGTTTTAGTTTATTATTTGGCAGCCCGATCCATTTCCGGCACGTGCGTTGTTTTCGCTCGTTGGGTCGTCTTTAAGTGTTCGTTTTGTTTTGTTTTCGGTTTTGTTGTAATGTGTCTATCTATATACATTGTCAGCTTCGAAACAGATGTGCTGCATGAAACATACAGGATCAAAATAGTTTGTTTTCCTTCAATGAATCGCTTGCTTCGCTGCCAGTTATAGTGTGAACGTCATCGCTGACGTTATTAAATGGATGTAATATTTACATTTCTGTGTCTCAGGCTTTTTCACGTTGCTCACTGTCTGTGGTCTTTTGTCAGGGCTTTTGTTGAACACCACTGGCCGCATCTGCTCGCCCAGAGCCGGAGTTTGAGCGCCTCTCGCACTCATGGCTGTCGCAGTGCCCAAGCTGACCAGCGGCGGCGCTGTCCGCATCCGCATCAGATGTGGCGAGCTGGGGACCACCAAATGGAGAGAGGGCATCTTTGAAATCCACGAGAGAGACAACAAAATAAACCTGGTAGTGAAGTTCAACAGCGGCGGTGCTTCGAGGATGTTTCAGGTGCAGGAGTCTGTCTTTTCCTTTAACCCTGACATATAAAATTGATGGTCAGGAAATTGTAGTTTCTTTTTATGTAAATGGAACAGTTTTTTTAACCTTTAGACAAAATCTTAAAGTTATGCAAATGTATGGTTAGGGTTAGGCAAATGCAAATTTTTAATTTTTCCCTATAAAAATGTTTTTGCATGTTACTGTTAATAAGTTAATTTTATCTGCATCTCAATTCAAGCTATACTGTCAAATTTCCAATTAATAAACATGTAATATTAGTAACTGCACTCATTAATGCTAGAGATGCACCGATTGCAATTTTCTTGGCCGATTCCAATATTTTTATTATTATTTTTTTTTTTGTTAGTGTGATCTGCCGATACCGATTTTCTTTCTAAGAACTATAATACAAAAATCTACTTTTCTTCAACGCAAAGTTTTATTTTCATAAAAAAACAAGTGAAAAGTCAGTAATAAAATAAGAACAAATAAACAAAAAATAGCAAACAACAGCACAAATAAATGCAATACAATAAAGAGAGCTATGAAACTAAGTTTTTCAGGTTTTTATTCAGGTAAGAAATACTACAGAAATTAAAGTAATCAAATGTAAATGAACACATCTAGTGTATTCTGTATTTCTGTATTCTTTATTGCAAATATTAAATACAGATTTATTCTTACCATTAAAGTTATAAAACGTATTCAGTCAAGAGCAGAAAGTGATTTTCTTTGTCTTTTGTTCTTTAAATCACACGACAGACAGCAGCAGGAATATTGGACTGCTGTCCCTTTAAGAGTTTATGAACGGACCCAATGCGGTTACACAACATGCGTTCTCTTTCTTAGCTATTTAACAATCCAAAACTGACTCCAAAACTTTATCTGAACAATCCAATAAGCCAAGACGGGCATTTTGACATAATTTTGTATGTATTTGACCATTTAAGCGTAGTAAACCACTCATTTTAGCACTTGTTGTGACTGTTTGACTTCAATCTCTGTTTGAAACTGAGCGTGGCTTGTCCGCTCCACTAATATAGATCTGTGGTGCGCGCGCTTTTGGTGTGAGCGCGAAACCTGCGGGAATGACTAAAATTATACACAATACAAGCACTATTTAACTGGAGCGAATGAGACGAGTGAGAGAGAGGAGGCGCCCGCGTGGGTGTGTGTCACTTTGCCGTCGGAGAGTAGAGAGCGAGAACGCGCAGCTGACGGTATTTCCTGTGCCGCTGGTAACAAAACAGATCGGTTCTGAATCGGTAAGAAGTGAGACTGATCGGCCGATCACCAATCCGGGCCGATCATGAGGAAAATCGTCCGATTCCGATCCCTGGCCGATCGATCGGTGCATCTCTAATTAATGCAAAACATTAGTAATATGAGGCTACATTCACACTGCAAGCCTTAATGCTCAATTCCGATTTTTGCTCCGATATTTTTTTTTTTTTTGTATAGCTGTTCATTGTTGTTTTAAATGTGGCCAATATCAGATTTCCAGTGTGAACAGATCATGGTTCTGAACTGACCTGCATGCACGGAAGGGGTTGCCAGGTATTTACCACAAAATCCGCTTCTCAGAACTAGTCTAAAACTAGCCCAATAGCGTTTTGTGGGGTATTCCGGTAGAAATCACGTTCTGGGGATTTAATATCGCATTAGTGCGGTCGCCTCAACCTACAGAGTTGAAAAACAACCTGCGGCAGCAGTGGAAAAAGTATCCCGATTCTGCAGGAAAATCGTAGACTTGGCAACACACACAGCACACTGTCATATGGAAGTGAACACGGAGGGCATTAAAGCAAGTGATTACACGTCTGCTGAATTGTGCAAAATTATATAAAGACCATGATGTGCCAAAAGAGAGCAGAGCTTTGAAACTTTTATGAAACGAGCCCTCATGTTTTGCTTGCATTATAGAGCTGTCACTGTAATACTTACAAGTTCTCACACATCTCCCAGCCCTTCTACTGACTACCTTTCACAGCTGTCTTGACAATGTTGGGTTTGTAAAATCATTAAATAGACTTCCATGAGTGCAGAATCGTGACGAATGTTGATCTCGAGTGATGTAAAAATCGCATGAATTGCGAAATGGCTGTTCACACTGCGGTCGCAGTGACCCGTATCGGATGGGGAAGTGGCACAAATCTGGACTGAAAAGATCAGATTCCATGTGGTTTGTACTGTTTACACTGTCATGGAGAAAAGTCACGTGGGCAAAAAAAAAAAAATCTGATTTAGGCCACATTTACCTGCAGTGTGAACGTAGCCTGATTAAATTACCTTTATGATTTTTCTGAATGCTACTTAAAACTCATTTTGTATATTTTGTTACAGCTGAATCACAATGTAAAGCAGGTGACATGGTATCAAATGCAAGGCCCAAACCGTGTGACTTTGACTTTGAAAGACTCAAGCGTTGTCATGATGGACAAACTGACCATCATGGTTGCAAAAAAAATGAAGGAATACCTTGAAAAAGTCAGGCTTGGTAAACCAGCAGGTATGTTTCTTTGCCCATTACGTCTTCTAGTTGTCACATCAATATCCATACTTTTTCAAGCCACGTTAACTCTTGTGTTTGTCGTTTTTGATCTTTAGTTTTAAAGACAAACCAGGGAAGTGCCAGTTTTGGATTAGTTCTTGGGAATCGCGCAGCACAGAACGACTCTGGCCTTTCTCCATCAGATAAACAGGTAGCACAGCATCACAAGCTCACAAATGCTCACAAACTCTTTTCTAAATGTTATATGACTGACCTGTTATTTCTTTCAGACCACGCCGAGACGTCCCAGTCTTGACAGCAGAGAGGACAGCACACCCCGAAAGCCTCTCGGGAGTCCCAGCCGGGTCACGTCCACGCCCGGCCGCAACGGGCTCTCTGAGAACAGGTGTGAAAATTTACCCTGCCAATGCCTTTAGGTTTGGGTACAGTGTCTCTAGAAAGTGTGTACTCTTCTTGCTCAGTGATGTTGTATTTCACTTGAAGTTTTGTTAATGTGAGAAGCGTACTAATAGCCTTGAGCACAACTAAAAGAACCTGCTGTCCTGTAGGAGCGAGAAGAGGAAGAGGATGATGAACTCTGATGGTGATCTGACTGAGGACTATCCCAAAGAGAACGACTCTTCCAGGTACACGTCTTCTCTTTGTGTAAACTTGAGTCATTTTGACACACTACTGTGCAGAAGTACAGCTGGTCTTTTTAAATAATAATAGATTATGAAATCTGGTTGCATCACACATCTGTCTTCTCAATCTTAAACATGCACACACTACAAGATTTGAAAATTGTAGCACATCTCACACAATATATTATTAAACATACACTATGTAAGTTTTGGCCTCTAGCAGAGTTACTATAAATTATACTAATATTTCAGTTTTTACTGTATTTTGATCAAATGCAGAGTTGGTGAACATGAGACTTCTTTCCAAACGTTAAAAACATTTTGTACTTAAATGAGAATAAACTTTATTTCTCTGCTGGATTTCAGCAACAATAAGGCCATCACAGACTCCTCCAGAAAGTTCCTGCTCAGCTGCAAAGAGAAGCTCAAGCAGTCAGAGGAGAACCGAGCATCTGGTCAGTATCTTCGCGATTTATCTATTGTAACCGCTTCTCCTCTGCTTTCTTACATGTGCTCATTGCTTTATTTCCTCAGCTCCACACACTCCTGCTCCTCTCCAGCCAACATCCTTTTATGGAAGCAGAACAGGAAGTAAAGACTACACACAAACCCATTCGTTTCTGGACAGGTAAAGAGCCTGTGACTCAGTGGTGTTATTCATTATCAGTAGGCTGCAAGTCCATTAAGTTTGGAGATTCCAATCTGAATTGAATGTTGATCTGGTTAATAGTGCACAACAAGTGTTGTCTTCAGTTACTGCGCAGACGTAGAGAGTGACCAGTGTAGTACAGTTCACAAACAAATTGATTAAAAGAACGAGCACACAGTTTTAAGTCTTTACATTAGTTATGTCTAACTCCAACCAAGAACTGGTTTGATCTCTCTGGTTTTTGAGACTTTTGCCCTGTTTCCACCTGGTATTAAGGTTTCAGTCCATCAGATTACAAGTGGACGACGCTAAATACAGGTGGAAATGGTGTCTAAAAAGTTTTGAGCTTGTCCACTTTCGACTACTTCCAGAGTTAGTTGAAAACACATTTGACCGGATTGTTTTCGTAGTGGAAACGGTCGAATGCATTCAAACATCCACTAAAGACCGCTTGCTCTCCACCTACTGACCTAACACGTAAACATTATGGGAAGTGCTCTAGCCAGACGAGATTTAAACTTTGTCGGCTGAAAACCCAAGTTTGGTTTGAAGACTAAAACGTACCAAGCACAATGTTCTCTCACCATTCCTGATTTCTAACACACACTCACAGTATTCGGCTGGTATTGCGGCTGTCAGAGCGAGATCTGAGATCTGACCCTGTGCTCCCTAAATTTTAATTTTCAGGCCCAGCAGTACAGGCCAGTGTCCGTCTGCCAAAAGAAGCCTAATGTTACCCAATCACTCAACTCCCTTTAAAAAGGTACGCCCAACTTTGGACTACGGTGGCTGGAACAAACCAAGACCATCTGCACTGGCCCAGCCTCAACCTCCACTGCAAGGGTGAGTGTCTGTGACTCGCTAACAGAGGGCTGTGTCAAACACAGTTGATTTACCCCCTCCCCCAAATTCTGCTTTTTTCCCCACAAATTCCATGGTTTAAATTTTATTTTTCTGGATTGCAAGTCTCCAGACAGCACCTAAAATGGTTTGATTTGCAACCAAAAATATTTCTTTGCATGTTCTATTTTTGCTTAGATCTCCACTGGCGACCAATATAAATGTGCATGTTATGATTCAATAACTTGCTGTGAAGAGTAGCTTATCACATCGTTGTGTTGACGTAATAAAATGAAACAATGTGCGTTTGATTAGGGGAAAAAAAAACATTTCACCCACTGAGTTTCGAACACCAAATTGTTACTTTTAATAAACAAAGTGTCACCTTTTGAATTCTGTCAGTTTTGTAATAATGTTATAATAATGCTTTTGGCACTCTTTAATGTGGCGTGACCGATCGCTGTAGTGTCTCGGTTCAAGCAGCATGTGAACCAATCATCTGTCCGCTTTACTACTAGTTATAGCACCAAATAAACATGAATGAACATCAGAAGGAATGTTGAAAGATAAAGTACTACTTACTGAAATTAATCTTCTCATGTAATCGCACAAAGAATTTACCTCAAATGCTATTCAATTACTTTGCTAAATATATGCACTATATGACATATTCATTATGTCTTTACTTAACCCGTTGCCTACATGATGAGAGACTGGAAGGAGCTAAAAATAAAATTCATCACCGCCTATAAGATGACTAGATAGTGATAGCCTTTCACCAGATTTATCTCTCAGATATTACTAATGAAGAAGAAAAGACTGGATGTGTGCGATGACAGCTTTTGTAGGATGTAACAGACCAAACTACATTCAGCAGCCAAGTAATGCGGGCATAATTATGGTCGGACACTGGCTCAGATTCTATAGTTCTCAAGCTGGAAAAGCTGCTAAGTTCCCACTTTAAAGGAGTTTTTTAATGTTTTAAAAAAAAAAAATACAATAGACCCTTCTCACACTTGTTTTAACGGCCATCAGCATCGTAAATCTTGCAACGTTTTTTATATTTACGTATGTACATTTAAAACACTACTTAGTATTATATTACCTTTGCATCAAGTTACAAAAACCTAGTTAACGCTGCTGTGAAGGTGTTTCTAATACAGCAGCTATGAGAGTGACAGTAAAAATGACATCTTTCTTCTGACTGCCATTATCAGTTGCTCTATTTTTTTTAGTCTTTTTGAAAGTTGTGAAAACTGTTGAGTTTTTCTTTTGCTATTTGAGCAAATGGAAACACAAAAAATATATTTAATGTATTTTCCCATTCACCGCCATAGAATTTTACCCAACTATGACGACTTCCGCTTCTGAGAGACCCGTAAATGTGAAGGGTCGATTTTGGGGGAAAAAAAAAAAAAAATGTATTAATTAAAAATAAAAAAAAATTATCTGGTGTTTTCTTTTTGTTGTATTCTTATAATGACTCCTCAATTTATTTTTTATTTTATGTCTGGAGCCCTGTATTGTGCTTTGATGTAATACAAACTTTTAATAACAAATAGTGGTAATCAAATGAATCAAATAAAAGTTTATAATTCTGTTGTCAACAAAAGAAGCTCAGAATTTTTGTTTATTGGGTGTAATGGTTAACATGCTTTAATGTTCAAAATGCACATTATTTTTCACGTACTGTACATTATTGCAGTTCCTCTATGCGCTGATGTCTGAAAAGCCCCTCTTTCCAAAAAGCCCAGAGTATTTTGATTGGCCAGCTGACTTATTGTCTGTAGCTCATCACATGCCTGTTTGATTCTCTTTTAGATTCTCCAATCTTGGGAACACGTGTTATATGAACGCCATACTGCAGTCACTCTTCAGCCTGCCCTCGTTCTCAAATGACCTGTTGAAGCAGGGCATCCAGTGGAAGAGGGTCCCCGTCAACGCCCTTCTGAAGTACGCTCATGCTGGGGTGTTTTCCCCTTTACACAATCGTAAAAATTCACAAAAAATGAAAACCGTTTATACACTGTCTAACCTGTTGATGGTTTGCTCTTATTTCGATATGAAGGCGTTTTGCTCATCTTCTGGCTAAGAAAGACGTTTCCCCTCCAGAAGTAAAGAAAGATCTTCTACGGCGAGTGAAGAACGCCATTTCCTCAACAGCTGAGCGTTTCTCTGGTTACATGCAGAATGTAAGACGTGTCACATCTTCATTTCTAGATCAGGCCCGTTCACAACAAGGACGATAAATATAATTGTAGTGTTTCTAATTGTGAGAGTAAAAACAAGGTCCATAACCTATCTATAACATTAACAACATAGAGGAATAATATTCAGTGTTTCCCACAGGATTTTGTGAGACTTGTAAAATTAAGAGCTCTAACCCATGTTCAGTGTGCAAATTGAAAAAAGAAGACAAAAGAAGCCTGAAAACAGGTTTACAATCACATGTCGTTATAAATCTAGTGAAATGCTGTAATCATCTAACCACAAAATGTCTGAAATTATGCAAATGTGAAAATAATGCATAACTGGTGGTCACTACATTCCCAAATGCACACTAAACTCTTAGCACATGCAGAGATGGAGTTCATTCACTGTGAATTGGGCCGCGGAGAACACAAGCTGATTATGCGAGTAAAGTGCACACTTCGCTTTGAAACACACAGCACAATCAGACTGTATGCTTACTTAATTAAATTGTAGTCTCTTATGATTTGATAAGTCCACAAAGCCATATTGCGCGTTCGATTTTATTGCGTTTGAGAGATACTTTGCCTAAGCAATGGTGCAAAACAACGTTAGAGAACTTTTGTTATTATGAGAAGTTTTAAAATATTTTCAGTGCATTACGAAACTGTGGCGGCACAGATTAGACTGTTAATCAATGAGAAACACTGATATTGTTGAAATCACTTTTTCCAGCTGATGAACCATAAAAACAATCAGTATCCATCCGACATTAAAGAGCTTAAGCATTTAAAGTGGCAGATGATGAAACTGCAGCGTGCTTACAGTAAACACATTGTCGCCTGTTGGTACGGATAGTGATCTAGTTATCGTTCTTGGTGTGAGCCATGTACATAATGGATGAATAAAGTTCATAATACACAAGTGCCAATCAGCTGTTTTTGCCCAGGATGCCCATGAGTTTCTGAGTCAGTGTTTGGACCAACTGAAGGAGGACGTGGAGAAGATCAACAAAAGCTGGAAGAATGAGCCCTCGGCCTGGGACGAGCCTCAGAGCGTGCGGTTAGCAGAGGAAGTAGACACCTCGCGCATCTACACCTGCCCTGTTACCGTCAACATGGAGTTTGAAGTGCAACACACCATAACATGTAAAAGGTGAGTTGCCTGCGTTTTAATAAAGCAATCAGCCGTGTGTTGTCTGATGATTTTTAATCTTCTCTTCTTCTGGCGAGCAGCTGTGGAGAGGTGGTGACGAAGCGTGAGCAGTTCAATGATCTGTCCATCGACCTTCCACGCAGGAAGAAAACACTCCCTATGAGATCCATACAGGATTCTCTGGATCTCTTTTTCAGGGTGAGCCACTACATCTTAGCCGCTGTCAGATGTGAAACATTAAAACATTAAAGGACTGTTTGCATGAGGCTTACATGCCCAGAGCTGTTGCTGTTACATAAAACTGCCACTTTGTGCTCACGAACAGCCTGTTTCAGTAATGCCAGTTTCAGACTATGCTATATTTTTGTGTTACGATCGTCACTGTCAGATTGTGATTTTTGACTCCTAAATTCTTGTTGTTTCATGGATAAATACATCAGACTACACGTTGCTTCCTGAGCAATCGTCGCTTGCCGTCTTTAATGACGTGTGTGATGTCTTCAAGAAGGCGGAACTAGCGAATGAATTCTGGAATCAAGGGCGTAAACAATAGGGCTGGGTATCGACACAAATTTCACAATTCGATTTCGATTCAATATTGATTATTTTGTATATATATCAGGTACAGTACATGGCAAATATTCTCAAGAAAAACCTCAACTAATGCTGTAAATTATACATGGGAGTCAGTTGGTACTACATTGAAGGTTAAAACAAACTGATTTGTATACAAACACTTAAAGGAGGGGTATCGCACACAGTTTCTGCCAATCTCATGTTAATCTTGAGTACATATGAAGGATACTCTTACTCTAGATCTCTGAAAAGTCTTTAGTTTTATCGTATTTATAAAAGATAGATGCCCTAAACCGAGCCTTTCTGAAAAAAGCCAAGCTCCTGGAGGCGTGCCTGCCATCAGTGCCGTGGGCAGAGCTAAAGAGTCATGAGCATGCAGCTTTTGTGTAGAGATCGTCTGCTAGTTGCGACATCATTATAAATAAAAAGGAAACAAAAGCGTTCGTGTTGTTTACGTTATATGCACTTGTGCGCTGATTGCCAACAAAACAGACATCTAATGCAGCTTTACTCACCACCCACAATCTTTGATTACAAAGTATTCGTCACCGAAATCATGAGAACAAATAAACATACATGCACAATTCTGTTGCTGCCCTGGAAAAACAAACTTCAACCACTGTTCCCTTGAAGCTGGGTTCTTTGGGAAGCTGAAAAGGGTAATCTTTCCCTCACAACCAAAAACACACTCCTTCGGTGACAGGAGTCTCATTTCGGAGGCTGCGTCCGTCGGAGATCGCATTTGAAGATGGAATACTTCACCAAGGATGTCATATTTAAGAAAAGTAACTGAAATAAAATTGACTGATATTCAGTGTGAGGTGTAAAATACTGTAATTTCTTTCTTGCGTTGCAATCAAACGGTTATTTTTCTTAAATGAGACTGCCTCGATGATGTATGCAGCCCCTGAATTGGGAAACAGCCATTGTTGAAAAATCTCTCTGCTTCCGTATCCCGAACGAAACGCGTGGATGGGCGTAATTTTGCTCTTGTTCTGGGTGATGTGTGTGCACGCTTATCAGGGAGAAGTGCCCATACTAGGAATTCCGCTCTATTTTGACGTCATACAGGCCATACTCAAAAACCTGATCTAAAACCGGAAGTAGTGTATTTGGTACAGTAATACTCCGTCATACGTCGAACTCGTGTTTTGAAACTTTGGCCATGTTTAGCATGAGAATGCAACTCTTTAACAGTGTAAATAAGTCAGAATGCATGAAATGGCATTAGACCCCCCTTTGAATTAAAGTTTTTGTAAATAATGTTATAATATTAACTTTACAAATACATAATTATATTTCTGCTCCAGTTCATTTTAAAAAATATATAAACATTTAAATGGTGGCTGTCATTAAAAACATGACTGGTTTATTCAAACATGCATTAAATATTAAACATTACATATTATAATGAATATGTAATATTGTGCATATATTTAGCAAAATGCTCCTCTCTTGAGTTAATTTTTCTAGCTAAAGAGTTTGAATAGTCAATGAATATGGTTTTTCTGAGGTAAATTTGACATTGCGTGACATTGTTTACAAGCTGTTTTATTGACGTCTTTCCGCGGCTGAAACACTGAACGATTACATTGCTATTGAGATATACTGATTTCAGTAAGTTGTACTGTACTTTGAACATACCTTGAAATGTTCATTCATATAGAGCGCTATAGGCACTACAGCAATCCGTCACGCCACATTAAAGAGCTTATTTCTTAAATTTCGTAATAAAATGGACAGAATTTGAAATCTGAGACTGTTTCATATCAAAAGTAACAAAGCACAAATTAAGCGATTAATTAGATGGGAGATGCGCTGCAATGTTCAGTTCATCAACTGAAAATAGTAGACTAATCGATTCTTAGGATTTAAGAATCAATATCAGTTCATAAAAATGAGTCGGGAGGAAAAAAAAAAAAAATTATATATATATATATATATATATATATATATATATAATGATAGATAGATAGCCAAAAGTATTGGGACACCCCTCCAAATCATAGATTGGAACACCTGAATTCACTTCCATGGCCACAGGTGTATAAAATCAAGCACCTAGGCATGCAGACTGCTTCTACAAACATTTGTGAAAGAATGGGTCGCTCTCAGGAGCTCAGTGAATTCAGGCGTGGTACCGTGATAGGTTGCCACTTGTGCAAGAAGTGAAATTTCCTCACTAAATATTCCACAGTCAACTGTTAGTGGTATCATAAAGTGGAAGCAATTTGGAACAACAGCAACAGCCACGAAGTGGTAGGCCATGTAAAATCACAGAGCGGGGTCAGCGCATGCTGAGGTGCACAGTGCGCAGATGTCACCAACTTTCTGCAGAGTCAATAGCTACAGACCCCCAAACTTCATGTGGCTTTCATATTAGCTCAAGAACAGTGCATAGAGAGCTTCATGGAATGGGTTTCCATGGCCGAGCAGCTGCATCCAAGCCTTACATCACCAAGTGCAATGCAAAGCGTTGGATGCAGTGGTGTAAAGCACGCCGCCACTGGACTCTAGAGCAGTGGAGACGTGTTCTCTGGATCGCCTGACTGCATTGTGCCGAGTGTAAAGTTTGGTGGAGGGAGGATTATAGTGTGGGGTTGTTTTTCAGGGGTTAAGCTTGGCCCCTTAGTTCCAGTGGAAGGAACTCTTAATGCTTCAGCATACCAAGACATTTTGGACAATTTCATGCTCCCAACTTTGTGGGAACAGTTTGGGAATGGCCCCTTCCTGTTTCAACATGACTGCGTACCAGTGCACAAAGCAAGGTCCATAAAGACATGGATGCGTGAGTTTGGTGTGGAGGAACTTGACTGGCCTGCACAGAGTCCTGACCTCAACCCAATAGAACACCTTTGGGATGAATTACAGCGGAGACTGTGAGCCAGGCCTTCTCGCCAACATCACTCCCAAATGCGCTTCTAGAAGAATGGTCAAATTCCCATAAATGCACTCCTAAACCTTGTGGAAAGAGCTGAGGTTGTTATAGCTGCAAAGGGTGGGCCAACTCCATATTAAACCCTATGGATTAAGAATGGGATGTCATTAAAGTTCATGTACACAAAGGCAGGTGCCCCAAAACCTTTGGTGGGGGTGTGTGTGTTTTTAAAAAAAAAAAAGAAAAAGTTATCACCCAGCCCTAGTAAACGAACAACGGCTACCGAAGCGGCATTTCAGTGCTCACCGGTTTTCTGAAGCGTCTTGGCCTGAATCTTTTTCTGCTCTGTCATGGCAGTTCCTCCTCTATTGCATAAATCCACCAAGGAGCACAAATACCATCGTTTCTTTTGTTTTGCCATGTTTTGGAAGACGTGCACTGAAGAGCTTCTGTGCTCCTACTGGTCAACATCACAGATGTGACTGAGGAGGACACAAAAAAAAAAAATGTAAGCATGCTAGTCGGGACGTCGTGAAGAGTCACAGACACTCTGTTGGGCGACACACTATATGAGATAACACGATTGATTCTTGATGTTTGTTTATTAATCACCACGACACCCTACGTCAAACGGATCATGCCAAAATCTGGCAGATATCATGCAGCATAAGTGACAGTGAATAGCAGCGGATGAATCCAGAACCGACTCTGTGCTCTTGTATTCAGTGTTGTTTGATAAACATCATGGTGAATACAACATTTTGAATGGTTGTTTGAAAGTATGTAAATACAGTTTGACCTTGTTTTGTGTTTTTGTGACGAGTGGGTTTCGGAAACTGAAAATTGCACAACGCTGTATTTTTGCTGCTGCTTTTTTTTTTTTAATAAGTGTGACCTTTTGGATAGTGAGTTCTGTTTCACAAAATGGTGCAATTTTCATGACCTGCTGACTCTGTGTTTGTAGATGGAGGAGATTGAGTATTCCTGTGAAAAATGCAGTGGAAAAACAGCGACCGTGTCTCACAAATTTAGCCGGCTTCCCAGGTTAGTATTAACAAACACATTCTTTAGCTTTGAATTGTGTTCGGTTGAAAACAAACATCTGAATGACGGTCTCTCTGCAGGGTGCTCATTCTTCACCTCAAACGCTACAGCTACAACACTCAGCTGTCTTTAAACAGCAAGCTGGGCCAACAAGTCCTCATCCCGAAGTATCTGACGCTGCTGTCCCACTGCACAGAGGTCACGCGCCCGCCTCTCAGCCTCGGCTGGAGCGCACAGACGGCCCTGTAAGCCTCGTTCTCTTACTGTCATTTAGTGTAGCGCTCTTCACTCTTGCTAACGGCTCGTCTCGTTTCAGCTCCAGGACTCTGAAGACGTCGCAGTCCGTCAACTCTTCGACACTACGGTGAGAACGCCCCTCTGATGTGTATGCTAAGATTATATTTAGTCGTGTTGTGTTCACACTCATGTGCTTTAAATGGGTGGTTCACAGGAAAGGTTCTCAAAAGCCAGAGGGCTCGGGCAGTGTGTTGTGCGACTCTGATAGTGAGGAGGAGCTTGTCAGAAAAGTTGGTCGCAGACATCATCCAGAAGATGACAGGACAGAAGAGGTGAGAGGAACTGGTTCTTCTTAATGAAGTGCTCGAATCAGTCCACATGGCGTTTGTGAATCAAATTAAACGCTCTACATTTGTGCAACAAACTACAATCTTCAAAGCTATCAAAAATAAGGACTGTTAGAGCTGCACAATTCTGGTGAAATTGAGAATCACGTTTTTTGTTTCGAACAGAAATCAAAATTCTCCCACAATTCTGAACAGACAACTAAACAAAATAACATGTAATTTATTGGAGGTTCTGACAAGATGTTAATTGCTGTAGTCTATTTAAAATGTTTAATTAATCAGTGTTATTTTTTAAAAACTGTTTGAACAAAATGATTCAGTGACTCTCATAAAGACTTCACATGAACCAAAACTTATATAGCATATACTTGCCTCACAGACATGAGAAATATATTTATGGAAAACTTGAAATGTCTACTTATGAATGAACCAATCTAAAACAAATATTCTCAGATTATGTAATCCGTATGAAACATGCTGTGTCCACTACTGCGGAGATGAGTCAGCATAGTAGACTTCATCATTGCAGCCGAAAACACACAAAACACTAGTTTATCAATAAATTATTAAAATGTTCGGACAGTAATCACGCTTGCAGCTGCACACCGGCAAACTTTATGCGTGCACTTGAGCGCTTATGACCCGGTCTGTTGTGATGGGTCTGCTCTGCTCTGATTGGTCAGATGACCCAGTCTGTTGTGGTTGGTCGACCGCTTAAATTCTTACTGACCCCAAACTTTTGAACGGGAGTGCATGCATTTTAAGTATTCGCCAAAAATGAATCAGACCAACTTGCTCTCCACATCTAACCTCCTTTTCCCCCTCAGGTGCAGCACAATGAGCACTCTGAGTTTAACGCCATCAATGATGATGAGATGCTGGCAGCTGTGCTGGAGATGAGTCGACACGACACCAGTCTTTCCGGATGTCCTGATGACGAGCCGACCAGCAGCCCCGACACGGGGTTTGGAGATGCTGACGGACAGGACCTGACTCATCATTTGGACCTGCTGGATGGAGAGAAACAGCCTGCAGGTACACAACTCTAAACTAATGCATGTTAACTAGATTTAATGCCAGTAGACTTCATGACGACATGCAGTATTGTGTATATTCTCAGCTTTGAAAACGAGCTGTGTTTGTGTGGTTTGTGTAGATGCTCTGGAGTCTTTAGATCTGACCATGGATGAGAATAAGGAGAACCAGACGCCTGAAGGAGTGCAGGGAGAGCTGGACTGGGTGCAGCAGTACAGTCTAGAGCAGGAGCGAGAGGAGCAGGAGCTGCAGCAGGCCCTCGCACAGAGCCTGCAGGAACACGTAAGGGCCACGATACACCTCTCTACACTCTTAGGGAAAAGAACTTGACTTATAGATATAGATATAGATATATAGATGTATAGATAGATAGATAGATGGATGGATATATATATGCATGCACACACAGTGGGTACAGAAAGTATTCAGACCCCCTTAAATGATTTTAGCAAATGGCTGCAATATAACAAAGAGTGAAAAATTTAAGTTCTTTTTTTTTTCCTCATTAATGTACACACAGCACCCCATATTGACAGAAAAACACAGAATTGTTGACATTTTTGCAGATTTATTAAAAAAGAAAAACTGAAATATCACATGGTCCTAAGTATTCAGACCCTTTGCTCAGTATTTAGTAGAAGCACCCTTTTGATCTAATACAGCCATGAGTCTTTTTGGGAAAGATGCAACAAGTTTTTCACACCTGGATTTGGGGATCCTCTGCCATTCCTCCTTGCAGATCCTCTCCAGTTCTGTCAGGTTGGATGGTAAACGTTGGTGGACAGCCATTTTTAGGTCTCTCCAGAGATGCTCAATTGGGTTTAAGTCAGGGCTCTGGCTGGGCCATTCAAGAACAATCACAGAGTTGTTGTGAAGCCACTCCTTCATTATTTTAGCTGTGTGCTTAGGGTCATTGTCTTGTTGGAAGGTAAATCTTCGGCCCAGTCTGAGGTCCTGAGCACTCTGGAGAAGGTTTTCGTCCAGGATATCCCTGTACTTGGCCGCATTCATCTTTCCCTCGATTGCAACCAGTCGTCCTGTCCCTGCAGCTGAAAAACACCCCCACAGCATGATGCTGCCACCACCATGCTTCACTGTTGGGACTGTATTGGACAGGTGATGAGCAGTGCCTGGTTTTCTCCACACATACCACTTAGAATTAAGGCCAAAAAGTTCTATCTTGGTCTCATCAGACCAGAGAATCTTATTTCTCAGCATCTTGGAGTCCTTCAGGTGTTTCTTAGCAAACTCCATGCGGGCTTTCATGTGTCTTGCAATGAGGAGAGGCTTCCGTCGGGCCACTCTGCCATAAAGCCCCGACTGGTGGAGGGCTGCAGTGATGATTGACTTTCTACAACTTTCTCCCATCTCCCGACTGCATCTCTGGAGCTCAGCCACAGTGATCTTTGGGTTCTTCTTTACCTCTCTCACCAAGGCTCTTCTTCCCCGATAGCTCAGTTTGGCCGGACGGCCAGCTCTAGGAAGGGTTCTGGTCGTCCCAAACGTCTTCCATTTAAGGATTATGGAGGCCACTGTGCTCTTAGGAACCTTAAGTGCAGCAGACATTTTTTTGTAACCTTGGCCAGATCTGTGCATTGCCACAATTCTGTCTCTGAGCTCTTCAGGCAGTTCCTTTGACCTCATGATTCTCATTTGCTCTGACATGCAATGTGAGCTGTAAGGTCTTATATAGACAGGTGTGTGGCTTTCCTAATCAAGTCCAATCAGTATAATCAAACACAGCTGGACTCAAATGAAGGTATAGAACCATCTCAAGGATGATCAGAAGAAATGGACAGTACCTGAGTTAAATATGAGTGTCACAGCAAAGGGTCTGAATACTTAGGACCATGTGATATTTCAGTTTTTCTTTTTTAATAAATCTGCAACAATTCTGTGTTTTTCTGTCAATATGGGGTGCTGTGTGTACATTAATGAGGAAAAAAAATGAACTTGAATGACTTTAGCAAATGGCTGCAATATAACAAAGAGTGAAAAATTTAAGGGGGTCTGAATATTTTCCGTACCGTGCATGCGTGCGTGTGTGTGTGCAAGTTGCAAGAAAAAGTATGTGAACCACTTGCAGAATCTCAGCTCATTCGCATTTAAAGACACATGCACGAAAACAGCATGTTTTACCTTCCACTCAAAACTGGTAACAAGCTATAATAAATGATCTGTGGGGTATTTTGAGCTGAAACTTCAGACACATCCTGGGGACACCAGAGACTAATATTACATCTTGTGAAAGGGGGCATAATAGGTCCTCTTTAAATAATTGTTTAATACTTGTTAAATGGGTAATTTAATTTTTTTTTTCTAGAGATAAAGTATGTTTACTAGCTGTTATAAAACTTAATTACAATTAACAATGAATTAAAATTGATCAAACTAAATCCATGAAATGATCCAATGATTAAAGTTTCTGTACAGGAAGCACCTGACGGAACCCTTTAATGTTCCATATAGAACCTTTTCATTTAAGAGTGCTACATTCTCTATATAATGTTTGTTATGGATTGTTCTTTGAATTTTACAATTCTTGATGTTGTGAATTTTAAACCTGGTCTATTTGTTTTCGTCAGTGTTTCACTAAATTCTCCCTCCAATTACATTTGTGTCTTCAGCATGTTTGTAGAATATGCTGATAAACTGAATCACAACCGAACTTTAGAGGTAATTATGCATTACATCATTTAATGAAGAATAAATTTCGTTTTGCTTCAAGCAAAAAGTGCTCCTATTATGCTCTTTTAAAGGCTGTTAATTTAGTTTTGGAGTCTCCTACCACGGGTTTACATGCATCCAAGATCAAAAACACTCTCATAATAATCATTGCAGCATCGGCTCTTTTCATCTGCTCTGATTGGTCAGATGGCCCAGTCTGTTGTGATTGGTTGACCGCTTACAGCTATAGTCTGATACAACTACAGTGTTTGAGGGTCAAACTTCACCAGCAGCCAATGAGGACCATAGGTTCAAAACACATTTGCATAATGCCAATGTATTTTCTTGCAGGAAGTGAGACTGAATTACTGACGACTCGTTTCAGAATCACTTCTTTCTTTAGAGAGACAATTCCATTTATCTGCACTTTGATCTTTGAAACTCCATCTTTTACATTCACAAACACTACAGGAAAGGGAATATCTAAAGCTGCATAATACGGGCACTTTAATGAAAAAATGTTTTGCTTTCCTCTATTTTGATTTGTGGGTTAAGTGGCACACATAGTTTTTCAGCACAATCTTCTTGTCAGCTGTACCTTTTCAGTTTTGCTCATCTGTGACGTCAGCACAGCTTAACACGTCGTGACAATGATTGTTGTACAATAAGAGAATATTATCTGTTAATTGTGCAGGAGGCGAGAGAGATGCGAGAAGATGATGATCTAAAGAGAGCCACCGAGCTCAGCCTGCAAGGTCAGTATGACGTGATCGAGTCACATGATCTTTGAGGGAGTGTTTTGCGTGTTAACGTGTGCGTTTCTGTCATTGTAGAGTTCAATAACTCTCTGCCTGAGCTGCTGTGCTCTGATGACGACTCTGGCAATGAAGATGGTCTGGATATGGAGTACAGTGAGGCTGAAGCTGAAGAGCTCAAGAAGAACGCTGAGGTGCGTCACAAACCCTCGGTGTGCTTTAAGAAGTGCCAGTTTTCATAGTGTAGTTTTAATGACTGTGTGATGGTTTGTTCTGTAGACTGGAGAGCTTCCCAACTCTTTCAGACTCATCAGTGTGGTCAGTCACATCGGCAGCAGCTCTTCATCAGGTATTGGCTGATTTTTACCTTCATCTTCTCGTTGTTGTGCTGCAGAATAAGTGTAGTATGTTTGACTGGCTGCTGTTTGTGTTTCCTCCTGTAGGGCATTACATAAGTGATGTGTACGACATGAAGAAACAGTCATGGCTCACGTACAACGATCTGGACGTCTCGCGCACACAGGAGTCCACCGTTCAGAGGGATCGTGACCGGAGTGGATACATCTTTTTCTACATGCACAAGTCAGTCTCTTCTTCAGTGACGCGCACCATCAGTTGAGCCTGTCTAACCGTACATACGCACAAATCTGGGCCATATCTGTGTACCAGTGTTGTCACGAACAGACTCGTCAATAACTTTCATACTAAAATCTATGAAAATTTGTTAACTAAAGCCACACGTTTGTAATAATCACATACTGTTGGTGGCCTTATAAATAAATGTTTTGATTAAATTTATTAAAAATAAAATCATAAATAAAATTAAAGTAAAAAATAAACCTAAAATTATTTTATTTTTAGCAACGGCAACTTCAGTGACATTTGATTTTCGTGTAGTTTAAGTACTAAAATAACAAAAATGCTAACTAAACTAAAACTATATAAACATTTTTTTTAAAAAAATTACTAAAGGCTTACTAAATTTTAAAGTCCCCCTGTGGTGAAAATAAGTTTTTAATGTTGTTTATATGTCTGTGGTGTTTTTAATATGCTTTAAGACAAACCATGATTCATTAGTCAACACCATTGCTGAGTATTTTCTCCTTAAAACTGCAGTGAACCAAAGGCGGTTTGAAATCGTTGGTGTTTGTGATGTCACAAACCACCTTGTAACCAATCACGCCAGTGTGCCAGCGGGCTTTAGCATGTCATTAACTAGGACCACTCTGAAGCAGGGGAGTCGTGTAACATTAGCAACACATTATTAGCTGTTTAATAACATAGTCAAGCAAAAGGCTAATCATATTCGTTACCGTTGTGTCTGACGTTGTAAAGAGCGATACTATTGTGCAGCGTTTACCTCAGTAAGATGAGTGAGTGGACCTGAGCTTGTGCGAGCGAGTGGAGGCGGGGCTAATTAGCATATTCATAGATCCACGTATAATAAATGAATTAAGTTACATTCAAGTTATTTTAAGGCAAGAAGAAATTTTTTCACAGGGAAAAAAAACGTTTAAATGTGTAATTTTGGGATTTGGTAAACTATAATATTATATCAATGATAATCACGTATTTTTGGTGGCCTCATAAATTTAATACACATTATTGTTAACAAGCTAAACCATAAACAATTTCATTACCTAATAAAATAAACATTAAATGAAATTTAAAAAAAGGTTATTTTGGGGACACTTCTCATTTTTAATTACTAAGATAACTAAAAGTAATACTAAAAAGTAAAACTAAAAGTAATAAACAACACTAATAAAAAGAAACGCAACAAAATTACTAAAACTTTACTACAATTTAACTATAATATAAAAAAAAAAATTGAATTCAAAATATAATAGTATATCGATGATGCTAAAATAACAGTGATGTTTAAGACGGATATAGAGAGAGAAGGAGCGAGCCGTGAGGTTTGTGTAAAAATGCAGTTGGCTTATGAGGCACACAGAACCAGCCGAAAACTTCACGATGAGGTTAAGAACACGTTTGTGTGCATATGCACATGTTGTGAATAGGGCTGGGAATCAAATACTCAAGGTCAGGAATCTGATACTTGTTATAAAATTAATTTTGATTCCTGTGTGCATTTTAATGTGATTTCTAAACCATTCAAACGCAAGAAGACCTGCACGCTGTTTTCTGTGCTGCACACACATTCAAAGCGCGCTTGCAGAAAACCGCCACTTATACTGAACAGGGTTCTCTTCCTCGTCTTGTTGCACTTGAATGGACATACACACACACACACGTCAATATTCTTGTAAACAGTCAGTTATGTCTTAAGTGAACATAAACACGTGCATCAGTATATTGGATCCATGCAGCTCTTTTTCCTTGTGTGGATAAATGAGTTGTTAGTGAGAGAGCCAGTGTGTTGTGAGGATGGTGGTGTTTGTGTCTGATGAGGTGTGTTTGTGTTCAGAGACGTGTTTGAGGAGCTGTCTGAGCTGGAAAAGGCAGGAGGGAATGGTGAGGCCGGACGCACAGTGCTGCAGCCGCTATAATCACACTTCAACATCCCATCAACCACGTGGATCCTTCTGCCTACGATCGCTGAGCTGAGCCGAGGGTAAAGCTACACCCTTCATCAGAGCTACTGAAGACCGTCCACACACACACACACACACACACACACACACACACACACACACACACACACACACACACACACACACACACACACACACACACACACACACACACACACACACACACACACACACACACACACACACACCCACACACACCCCTTCTTAGGGCACTTCTCTCTTTCCCATTTCTCCCTGTGAACTACTGTAGACTTGCAGTTAGATGGGTAAATGTTCTAGAAACTCATATAGGTGCGAAATGTTTATGGGGAGCAGCAAAGAAAAATAAATATATAAATATAGAAAGCATTTTGAGTTTCACAAGAGGTGTAACTTCAGCATCAAAGAAGTTGCCCCTTAATTTTCTTTTTCTTTTGTTTGCCTTTAATATGAGAAGTCCCTTTGGTAAACTTTTATGCATTAAATATTTGAAATCGGCTTGTTTCTCTATGAAATCTTTTGTTTCCCTTCTTTCCCCTCTGCAAATTTTAGATTTCCTTCCTGATCTATTGCATACAAAACTTTATTCTTGTATATGTTTGGGTGGATTATTGAATACGGGGTGTCTGTTTCTCGTTTGATATGCAGCTGAAAATGTGGTGCAATATTTGCTTTTGCCAGTTGGCTTTTATATGACCTACAGCGATGAGAGAGACTTGGAATAGAACTGGTTTATATTCAAGGCTTTACTGATGACTGTTTGTTGTTTTATTCTTCTTTTATAAATGTTAATCTAACAAGCTCAGTGGTATTGATGTAGCTTGTCTTTTTTTAAAGATCGCCTCTCCAACACCTACAGACCTAGTGAAGTTTAGTTTTCCTTCTGTATAGAGCTTTACGTTGTGAAGTTGCACAGCTGTCGTGTTGAATGTGTGTCTTCAGAAAGAAGAAACGTTCATACGCCTTTACTGGATAGAGAAAGCATCCAATGTGACTGTGCTTCATATGAAGTCAGCTGATGTTATTTATTTTAGGATGTTTGTAAGTCACTGTCCGATTTATGCTGTACTGTCATTCTTGTTTTCATGTCTTCAGTAACCACTTTATTCATGTCTTCTGTTCTGGTCGTCTGAGTAGGTTCATGGAAGTGGGGCTGGTTTGGAGATTGTGTTTCTCAAACAGTGCTATAAGCTCTACTTGATTGCTTAGTATTCAGTCTTTGACTTCCTTAAACACATTTTAAAATAAAATTATTTAGAAAAAAACCCCCAGCTTGTTTCTTTGAGTTTTAATTCAAGAAGTGTACGTTCTCATTAGTGCATGCCGCCAGCAAATGTGCTTGTTCCCCATGGATGGTCCGGGAGTTTGCGTCCGTCACGTGTCCTGTGTGCTGCATCTCTTTGTGAGGGGCTCGAGGCGGCTGCCCGTCAGCCTGTTGAACTCGCTGAGGATGTAACTCTCCTTCTCCTGCATCTGTCAGAGAACAGGAAAACATTTCTAAATGAGCAAGAAACGTGGCTACACGTGCAGCAATGTAATTATTTCCAGTGATCAGAGTAAGGACTTGAGGGGTCGTTTACAAGACACTGCTAAAAATGGAAAACTTCGCCTTTAGTTTACACGACAGTGTCGTTTTGCGGGCCTGAAAATGCAAAATTTTGAAGTTTCAAAGTGCACTGGCACGGATACCGTCATCATGCGCATGTGTATTGCGTGTTCAGTCTATAGGCGGGTAGTGTTTCTTTACAAAGTGACATCGCCATCTACTGGCCTGATATCAGAATACAGTGTTTTTGATCGTGTTCACAACGGTGTCGTCTGTACGCAAACTCAAAGGAAAACTTGTGTTTTTAGTACATTGTTGTCGTGTAAACGTACCCTGAATCGCAGTAAGATGTTTACGTGACACGAGCAAACCTCTTCAATCTCAGTTACATGCAATTTTTATCATTCTAAGAATTGTGGTTCTTTTTACCGCCATTATTCACATACCGCACAGCACAAAGAAAATACCGGTTCACTTTTTTTTTTTTTTTTTTTTTTTTCTTTTTTTTTTTTTTTTCGGTGAGGTGCCTAAAATGTCTTCATTTCTATGTTTTTGACCATCAGTATACAACATTATATTCAGGTCGCACAACATTGTCAACATGGTTTCTTCAGCACCCCAAAAATCTGATCCCATCTTTACTACTATATTTATGACTGCTTCATGAAAATAAAAAATAAAATTTCTGGATACTCAAAGTGCTTTACATATGGACGGAGGAATCTCCTCAACCACCACCAATGTGCAGCATCCACCTGGATGATGCGACGGCAGCCATATTGCGCCAGAACGCCCACCACACACCAGCTGATTGGTGGAGAGGAGACAGAGGGATGAAGCCAAACAGTATATGGGGATGATTAGGAGGCCATGATGGACAGAGGCCGATGGGCAAATGTGGCCAGGATGTCAGGGTTACACCCCTACTCTATTCGAAGGACATCCTGGGATTTTTTTTTTTTTTTTTTTTTAGCGACCACAGAGAGTCAGGACCTCGGTTTAATGTCTCATCCGAAGGACGGACGCCGGTCATCCGTGTTCGTCACAAGCACATGCACGCGTTGATCAGTGAAATAGATGCGATTCAAGTGTTTGTGCCTGTTTATTGTGAATAAAATCTGCATATATTACTGTGATTTATGATTTCTAAAATTGAGATTAATCACATCAATTTGATCGAAGTGTTGTTTACATGAGAAAGTTTAATCACAATTTTGCCTAAATTTCAGTCACAGTGAGGGTGCACGTAGTTCTTCTCAGTGGCTAAGACGGTTCATCAAAAGTCCAACTACACGTGCCGTTTTTCTGCTTTTCATCCAAAACCTTAAATTACAATGTTTTTTTTTTTTTGTAATGGCTCTTTGGTTAACAAATGATCAACTTTAAAAATTAGGACAAGAGTCATTATAATAAAGGAAGAAGGTTATTTACAGTTTTGTTTTAGAAATGTTTTGTTTACATTTGGGTGAAAAGCCTGTAATGGGTTATTTAAAGGGATAGTTCACCCAAAAATGAAAATTATACCCATTATACTCATACTCAAGCCATCCTAGCTGTATATGACTTTCTTCTTTCAGACAAACAATCGTAGATATATTTAAAAATATCCTTAGTTGTCCAAACTTTATAATGGTTGTGAATGAGGGTCCCAATTTTGAAGCCCAAAACTCTGCATCCATCCATCATAAAAATAATCCATACAGCTTCAGGGGGTTAATAAAGGCCTTCTGAAGCGATGACAAATATCTATATTTAAAGCTTGATAAACTAAGGTAACTAGCTTCTGGCAGACGACCGTACGCAAGTCGACTAGCACCACAAGAGTAACCAATGACACGATGTAAGCTTAGATGCCTCTCGCTGTTCAGACAAATAGGACTGAGCAATAAACTCAAGCTCCGACATTTCTCTTTAAATAGTCTCGTTTTAGACTTGCAAGTTCGTGACTGGTGTTTTGTTTTGCTCTATATGTTTGACATTATGTCATGCGTCTGGTCAGAGGTTACTCTTCTGTCGCTAGTCGATTTGCGTAGGGCTTCTGCCAGAAGCTAGTTATTTTAGTTTATAAATATATAATTATGGATATTTTTCTTACAAAAACCCATCGCTTCACTTCAGAAGGCCTTTATTAACCCCCTGGAGCTGTATGGATTACTTTAATGATGGATGGATGTGCTTTTTTGGGCTTCAAATTCTCGAGCCCCATTCGCTACCATTATAAATAGGAGTGGGAATATCGATAGGCCGATGTATCGTTGTCCTCCGTGCGATGTGAGAATTGATATGCTGGTGCCAAATATTGATATTTTAATCAATAAAATAAGGCGCTAAATATAGATTTAAATATAGCTACTTCAAGGCGGCGCTCAACACATGAATAAGGGGAAATGTGAACACGAGTTAGCTAACTAGTTAAATGTTCAATTTAATTTACAGACTGAAAAACTTTGTGCTTTTTTCTAACAGTTTGGACTTTAATAAAGAGAGGACCTTTTCACGGGCATTTTGTTTTTTATAGACTGATATCGTGACGTATCCTTATAGGATTGTCTAGCAATATATCGATTATCGCAGAATCGCTGTATCATGTTGATATCGGTATCGTGAGCCATATTTTGGGTATTGTATCGTGAGGTACCCTGCGATTCCCACCCCTAATTATAAAGCTTGTAAGAGCCAGGATATTTTTTAATATAACTCTGATAGTGTTCGTCTGAAAGAAGAAAGTCACCTTGGATGGCTTGAGGGTGAGTAAATCATGGGATAAGTTTCATTTTTGGATGAACTAACCCTTTAATGTCAGATTCCCATTTTAATCATTTAGTTCGTATAGCAACAACATGCCTAGAAAACTAAATCAGGATGTACACTGCCATCTTATTTCTTTCCCCCTTATTAACTATTGTTTATTGATGAACCTACAGTTCCTGAACATCACAAAATTAAATCTCAATACACCCAGTTTCAGGGAAATATTGTAATTATATTGCTGAATACTGTGTTGGAGAGACATGCCATGACAGGCTAGTCCTCTTCGGTCATGTAACTGTGGTAGTGTGTGTCGTACCTCATTCCAGTCCTCTTCACTTTCATGTCTGTATCCAAGTAAGTGGCAGATTCCATGAGCTGTGACCACCTGCACAGCACCACAGAAACACATTCAACAAACCTTCATGAGATCTGTGTCAGGCTGGAAGTGCAAGTCTGTCTTACTGTAAGAGTCTGATGAAGATCCTGGGACGTCTCTTTACACTGCTGCATCACGTACTCCACACCTAAGAAGATGTCCCCTAGGTTATACTCGTCTCTCTGCAGGACACATGGGATCTTGCCTGGCCTCAGATCCTGGGACAATGAAACACTTATATAATAAATACATTTTTAACTGCTCAGACATGTAGAGAAACTTGTTTTCTTCACAGCATGAATGAATAAGAAATGTAGTTGTGACTTCTTAATTTTGACCTTCTTTGCAATTGCAAGTTTATATTTCACAATTCTGACTTTGTAACTTGTAATGCAAAGTTTAAATTGGATTGCAAAGTTTCTCGCAATTGACCTTTTTCCTCGATTGTAAGGTATAAACTCGCAATTACCTTTTTTCCCCCTCAGAATTATGAGAAATTCACAACTGTGAGTTATAAAGTCCAGATTGTGAGATAAGCTCGCAACTGGTAAAAAAAAAAAAGTCCGAATTATATTTTCTTTATTGACTTTTTACTTGTAATTCTTAATTTATATATTGCAATTCTGAGAGAAAAAAAAAATAGAATTAGGAAAATGCAAGAATGTCAAAATTTTGAGTCACAATTACCTTTTTTCTGTGAGTTATACAAGTCCAAATTGTACGATGTAAACTTGCAATTCTGAGGAAAAAAAGTCGCAATTATCTTAAATTCGCAATTGTGAAAAAAGCCTGAAGTCAATCACCTTTTTAAATCGACTTTATAACTTTAAAATCTCAATTCTGAGGGAAAGTCGGATAGCAAAGTTTCTCACGATTATCTCGCAATTGACTTTTTCTCAGAATTATAAGATATAAACAGGCCGAAACTTGTTTTTTAAACCTTAGTGAGCTAACAGTTACATTAATATTAACCATACAAACTACACATTAATTTGCAAGAGAAAAAAAAAACCACACTGCTCTTTGAAAACTGCATTTGTTTTTACTGTGAAAAGACTTTAAATAATGTTTTATTTAATATTTTTTATTATTGATTTTTTTTTATTTTTATGGCCAATTCCAATTTTTTTGGAGCAAATTTGATTAATTAATTTTTTTATTTGTTGTTTATTTGTTCTATAACAGGCCAAACTGGCCTTAAACAAAAAAATATATATGTAGCCATTTGGTATACAGGCACCACTGCATTCTGAGCATGAGCAGTTTTTGATTTAAATTATATTGTATAATTTCAAGATTTATAGAAAACAAAACAAAAACAGCAAGGTCTAACTGTATCGCTTTGTGAAATGATGCTACATAAGACACTAGAAAACAAAAATAGCAGGCAGACTGAATGCAAATGCACTCCCTAACAGTAGGTGGCGCCTGTGGAACAGCAGCGATATAGCGTTTCCTTAGTTACCGCTGTACACAAAGCAACACTGCTTATAAAATAGGCTACTTGTATAGAGATCGAAACTTTTCTTAAGACAGTCCCCTTTTAAGTTACATTCATATAAAACCCAATTCAATATTTCTTCCTATATTTCACAGTGAGCTTGGCCTGGTACAGTATATTGCAGTGTTCTTCTCTTTGTTAACGTCCTGTTTACAGACTTCGTAATATTTCCACACAAACGACAGTTTGGGAAATGATTGCAAAGCAGTTTGTTTGCAAGTCTAGAATAGATAATGGCCAAAATAAAACTAATAACCATTCTGATTTATGGCCATGCATAAGCGTTTTTTAATTATTGTTCAAATCATCCCGGGCTGGATTGAACACCTTTGTGGGCCGTATTCGGTGTTTGACACCTGTGAGTTTGGATATTTAGCTTTTATAAACGCGAATCAGTCAGAATTTTAAGAAAGGCGCAATTACCTTTTTTCCCCCCCTTAAAATGGTTAGATAAATTCACAATTGAGTTGTAAAGTCCAAAAAAAAAAAAAAAAAGTCGCAATTACCTTTTTTAATTAACATTTTTTACTTTCAATTCTTAATTTATCGGAATTGAGAGGAAAAACTCGCAATTGCAAGAAAAAGTCAAAATTTTGAGAAAAAAAAAAAGTCATAATTACCTTTTTTTTTCCCTCAAAATGGTTAGATAAATTCACAAGTGAGTTGTAAAGTCCAAAAAAAAAAAAAAAAAGTCGCAATTACCTTTTTTAATTAACATTTTTTACTTTCAATTCTTAATTTATCGGAATTGAGAGGGAAAACTCGCAATTGCAAGAAAAAGTCAAAATTTTGAGAAAAAAAAAAAAAGTCATAATTACCTTTTTTTTTTTCCTCAAAATGGTTAGATAAATTCACAAGTGAGTTGTAAAGTCCAAAAAAAAAAAGTCGCAATTACCTTTTTTAATTAACATTTTTTACTTTCAATTCTTAATTTATCGGAATTGAGAGGAAAAACTCGCAATTGCAAGAAAAAGTCAAAATTTTGAGAGAAAAAAAAAGAAGTCATAATTACCTTTTTTTTCCCTCAAAATGGTTAGATAAATTCACAAGTGAGTTGTAAAGTCCAAAAAAAAAAGTCGCAATTACCTTTTTTAAATTTTCGGAATTGAGAGGAAAAACTCGCAATTGCAAGAAAAAGTAAAAAATTTTGGGAAAAAAAAAAAAAAAAAGTCATGATTACCTTTTCTTCCCCTCAGAATTTTTAGATAAATTCACAAATTAATTGAGTTATAAAGTTCAAACTGTAAGATATAAATTCGCAATTCTGAGGAGAAAATGTCAGAATTGTGAGATAAAAGTCTTTTTATCTCACAATCTTTTTATTTAACCTTTTTTTTTTTTTTCCACAGAATTTAGATAAATTCACTAGAAAAGCCATAAGTGAGAGATAAACTCACCATTACCTTAATAATAATAATAATATTAATAATACTTAATCTTAATAATCAGTCGTGTTATTATTATTCCGTGGCAGAAACAAGCTTTCATTGGCATGGTCTAGTTAACTGCCACCAAAATGACACCTGTCAATATAATAAAATATATCTGGCGATGAAGAAGCCGTACAGCCCCAGGATGAAGCGTGTCTTTGGCTGTACCTCATAGAAAGGGAAGGACAGCACATCCGTGGGCTGGTTCTTCTTCCTGTAGATGTGGTTGAGCCGCTGGATCTTGCAGTTGTCCACACAGATGATGCCCAGGTCAAACTTCTGCACGCCGAATATGTGTCTCAGGATCTCCACGTCTTTGCGCAGTCTGGCGCGTCTCAGAGGAACCACATTCTGCAGGTTCCGCAGGACGACTCCCATCCTCCAATACAGTTAAACACGCTAAATATGAGCTAAAATACAACCGGCTAGAGTTGTTGCGCTCGTCTCCTTTCACAAGGTGACTGTCTGAAATCAATATGTATAAATGTATTTACTCTACTGCTTACGAACAGGACATCTACGTTTATAAAGTGAACATATAAATAAATAAGACCGGTCATTTCGATAAAACTACCATGGTCACGATTTTGCCCTGTCCATTGATTTGGAAACTGATAGTGCGCATGCGCCATTCGACCGTTCAAACACGTGAACAAGAGGTTGGATAAAATTTCAAAATAAAAGTTCAGTCATTGTTTTCTCAAACCGTTGGATATTTCGTTTTGGTTTTTTTTCTGAAATATTTAAAATAAAATTCTTGTAATAACAATTTATAATTGTTATATATATATATATATATATATTTGTACAAATATATGCTTTATATATGCTTCGTATTTATTTCGACTGTACAGTGACGTTTACTGTTCACCGGAAGTAGAAACTAATAACGTTCAACATAGCTTGAGGGTTCGTGTTGGAGGTCACTTTGCTTTAAAAAGGTAAGTTATGCTGACATTTAACACACAAACAAATTATTTACACAGCTTTGTATGCTATTTTAACTGGATAGTGTATTTATTCGGTGCCGAAAACAGCATCGGTGTTTGTTTGCAGTTATTAGCTGCTTCGCTTGTGTTGTGTTTGTTTGTGTGTATCTGAACACTGTTAACACGACTGAACAGCTTATTAATGAAACGAAACCACTTAACTACAACTAAACTGCTCAGTTGCAATCTCAAAATATGAATTTAACCGTTATACCGCTACATACAGGGTTTTATCCTAATGATAATAATGACATGACTCGTTCATGAGTGATTCAGGTGAGTTGAGTGATTCGAACGGGTTGTTTTTAATGTGTTGAACAAGAGTGAGAGACGCTGCTTAGCTGTTTTATTTTCTGCATCTGTTGCATTAATAATCGTGAGGTGTCTTCAGCAGCAGGCATGGGTGGGGATCATGGACACGGACACGGAAAACTGTCCATGCCGGACTACAGAGTGTGGAAGTGGGAAGGGACGCCGCTGGAAGTGACCCAGCAGAGGCTCGCCCGGAGAGGACTCCGGGACCCCTGGGCTCGGTGAGATGTCAGATATTTGGGTCCTTCCCTGCTAGTTGCTCCTGAATTGTTTGCCTGGAGTCTTCTGTGACATGCAAATGACAATTGATTTTAATCACACTAATGTTCTCAGCTTGATATATAACTCATTGTTTTTTATTCTTAACCACAAATGTTCATTGTTCCAGATCTGAGATTGTAGTCTTGAAAAATACAGTGAAAATACACAACTAGATGTGTATTATATACATATTCAATACCAGTCAAAAGAATTAATTTTTATTTTTGAAAGAAGTCTTTTCCGCTCAGCAATGTAACCATGTGTTCTGTGTGAATATATAGTCAAATGTAATTTATTCCTGTGAATTTTCAGCATCATTACTCCAGTCTTCAGTGTCACATGATCCTTCAGAAATCATTCTGATATGATGATTTGCTGCTCAAGAAACATTTATGATTATTATCAATGTTCAAAAACTGATTAATATTGCTGTGGAAACTGTGATTGATTACTATTCAAAAGTGAAAAATAAGCTGCAAAAACTAATAATCAAGACATTAATAATAATAATAAGCAAATCATCATATCAGAATGATTTCTGAAGGATCATGTGACACTGAAGACTGGAGTAATGATGCTGAAAATTCAGGAATAAATTACATTTCACTATATATTCACATAGAAAACAGTTATTTTAAATTGTAATAATGTTTCACTGTTTTTTTACTGTATTTTTGATCAGATAAATGCAGCCTTGTTGAGCAGAAGAGACTTGGAAAAAAAAAATGGTCAGTTGTGTATGTGATGCATATAGTGGTCAATTAATTCCAGGTCCATCCATTCATAATACAAGAATGATTAAAAACTAGTTAAACTGAACAAAGATTCTCTAAAAGTTCAGGTTTCGGTGCATTTAGTCCGACTTTTATCATTCTTGCATGTTCAGAAGACTTTTTATTTTTATTTTTATAACATATTTGTCCATTTGGCTTAAGTAAATTAGCCTTATTTTAATATAAAGCATGGCATTATGAAAGGGCTGAAGGATGATAACAGTGTTTCTGTTGTTGCAGGAATGAGGCGTGGAGATACACGGGCAGCTTCGGCGTCCCGGTCACCTTCAAAGATGTCCTCCTGCGTGGATTCAGGACCGGGTTCATAGCGTTCGCGGTGGCTCTGGCAGTGGAGTACGCTTTCTTCCCTCCAAAGAAGTCGGAGCACTGATAGTGTGCTGAACGCTCAGCAGAGACTCTGTGTTTGCTGCAGGTCTGAAGCCTGTCTCTCCATGAAGACATCAGACTTCCTAATACATGTTCATTCATCTTTGTTTCACTTGACCAGTCTGTAGAATAAATATAAATTAATTGATTTGGGCTAAGCCTGATTTTTTTATTTTTTTTTTTTTATTTATTGGATATGGTAGTCCAGGGGTTCTCAACCTTTTGCAAGCTGGGCCCCCCAAAGCTGCAGTTGGGGCCCCTGTGCAGTTTTCTGCATTTTTCGCATCCGTAGCATATATTTTGAGGGGGTGTTTTTGACAAGCCACCAAATGACGAATATGAAAAAACGAATACGACAGTTTCAGACTCAGTCAGGGTGCGAGGACCTTAAGCTTTTTGAGGCTTGCCCAGCTTCTCGAGGAGAAATCAAACAAATGAGCGCCGTTTTCTAAAGTCTATGAGCGCAGCACACACAAACTAAATTGACATACTGCAGTTACATTTCAAAATGTGGTGTTTTTATATTTATAACATTTGAATACAGTTCAGCAACATAAATCACACGACCAAGAGAGCTGACAATTGACCGTCACTTAATTTACCATCACCTCGCGATTGAAAATGTGACACTGATATGACAGTTCAACAAACAAGTTAATAATATTAAGTCACTTACATTTTAGATGAAATAATGACTGTTTTGGTCTATTTTAGCAGCCGTTTGAACGAATCGTGAATGAACGACTCAATGACTCGTTTAATTTCACCTGCGTTTGCGCTCACTATTGACAAACCAATCAAATTTGTTCAAAACTTTTCTTTTTTTTTTTGATACAAAACTATAACTTTTTATGACAGTAGTTTAGTGATAAAAAAAATGTTTGCAATTTTTTTTTTTTTTTTTCAGGTTTTTTTCCTCCCATCCTGTAGCCTACTCGCGCCCCCTCGGTTGAGAACCACTGTACTGTAGTCAGTCAGTATGAACTGTTATATGTTCATATTTTAATGTGATCGTTATTGGCCCGAAAATAAAATCTGGCCGATATATTAAAGCCGATAAATAATGGATTATTTCCTTCATCTGAGACACTTCAGATGCGCACTGTCCACCATGATGGTTTTGAATTGCTTGAAATATGATTGGAATCACTTCAAAAGGGAAAATACAGTTAAGTTTAACATGTGCAGCACAAGTTTGTCATATAGGCTACATAAAATTATAATGTGAGCATTATAATTATGTGATTGGGACATGGCTTTTTTGTGTGGTGTTCATATTTTTATTATTCAGCCAGTGTTCATGGGTCTGGTGGAGCCGCTGCATTTTTGGGTTTTTAATTCAACACAGTCAAACAATTTGTTAAAATACTCAACAGATGTTTACTTCATCCCAATTACGAGCAATATAAACAGCAGATATGGTTAATATTTGCTCTTTACCTTCGTTAGATCACATTTATGAATTAAAGTGCTACTCGGTTTTTTTAATAAAATTAATAAAGAAAAAAGAAATCAATTATAATCAGGATATTAGTGGATCAACATATTTACAAATGAAGCAAGGTTTTTCATAGCTATTTTTTATTATTATTTGAACCTCATTAGAAATTTAACCCATTTAGGTCAGTTCACACAAAACAGACGACACCTTGAACACATTGCCTTTTCTATACAACACACAGCGTGTGTGTGTTGCACATGTACTTCTTGCACTTGATGCATGTATTTTGTTTTATATTGTGGTTCCTCATCACAACCGACCAAGATGGCCAAAAGATTCGCTGCTCAGAGGGCCTTGCAATTGATTTTGGAAGACGGAGAAGCTTTTGAGGATGTAGAGGAAGAGGTTCAGTTCAGAGTCTGACAGTGACTTTGAAGAAGAGGATGAAGATCGAGCATCAGCTTAAAAGAAGACTTGATTGCCATCCGTTTTTTGGTCCTGGTTGCATCCTTATCACATTGGCAGCCATGCAGGGTGGCTCATTTCTTGGGCAAGAAGACCATTCAGTTTCACAATTTTTTGACATCCATATTTCTTCTCTTGTGAGCTGCTGACGGGCTTGTTCTGGTCCTGGAGCTGGCTGCTGACAGGCTGGTCCTGTGGCTCGTCTTTGTTTTGGAACTAGCTGGTTGTATGAGAAAATAAAGTTTGGTTCCTGCAAGACAGAGGGTAAAATGTGCAGAAAAAGGGAGAGCAGATGGTGTTGGTGCTTGAATTTTGCAACAACATTGCAACCTTGTGCGGGAACTGCAGGGGCAGAAACACAAAACTCACACTTACACTCACACTCTCTCTCTCTCTCTCACACACTAACAGCAGAGCCAGACAGGAGGAGGACAGAGTGAAGGTTCACAGGACCTACAGTTTCCACACTTTTATTAGCCCCAGGTCCAGTGGACCCGAACCTCCTGTATGTAATATAAATGTGTAGGGGGGTGTAGAGTGTGTGATCACTGGAAATGTGTTATACATGTTCTTCACAGAAAATGAGCCAAGGCCAATGCGTCTGAGTTTGAAAAAAAAAAAATTTTTCTTTTGAGAAAAAAAAAAAAAAAATGTCAATGTTACATTTCCTAACCCTAATCCAGTTCTCATAAAATCCCCATTCATACTAGTGAAGACGCAACAGAAACAACTACATAAAAAAAGAGGAACATGACATTCCTACTACATTATTGTAATGTGGAAGTGATACTGTATCATGTGAATGAAATGACGTATCCTAAACCCCTCTGAATGAGACAACAGACCAACTGCTTAGTGTATTAAGAGTCACATGCTAATCTTCTGACTAATACATCCTGAACAGAAAGGGGTGGTTGATTATGATTTCTCTTTTTTAACTTTAGTTAGTGTGTAATGTTGCTGTTTGAGCTGCAAAGTTACGACGCTCAAAGTTCAATGTAAAGGAGATATTTTATCTTACAGAAATCACATTTTAAGGACTACAACGAGCTTCTTCCCGGGTTAGTGACATAGTAAAATTTACAAAAACACGCAACAAAGGGGATGAGGCCATGTTGGGCTGCTTTAGAGAAGAGGAAGAGTTGTGGTCATGCCGTCATTTTACGCCGGACTGCTTCACAAACGAGGGTTAATTCGACGCTGGATTTGCACAAAAGATTAACATGACGGCACATGCTAGTGGATGAGTTGAATCAACTCCACAGCAACTACATAAATTTATCCACTAACCATTCAGAAACGTCTAAAAGTTGTAACTTCTTCCTGAGTCTCTCCATCAGTGTCGACTCCGGTCTGAACAATGTAAGGCTGAACACAATCCACATTTTGGCTGCGTGAGATTCTCCCGCTTTGTTGTTGTTGAGCAACCGAAGCTGGAGCTGTTAAAGCTCCGCCCTCTTCTGGAAAGGGAGCCAGCAGCTCATTTGCATTTAAAGGGACACACACATAAACAGTGTTTTTTGCTCACACCCAAATAGGGGCAAATTTGACAAGCTATAATAAATGATCTGTGGGGTATTTTGAGCTGAAACTTCACAGACACATTCTGGAGACACCAGAGACTTATATTACATCTTGTGAAAGGGGCGTTATATAACGCACTGTTGTTCACTTACAATCTATGTCAGTATCTTTTTGATTTTGTTGTATACTAAAGTACGAATCAAATTGTGGTATTGCACATATGCTGGCAATAGATTGTGAAAGCTAATATTTAATGTCATGGAGAAATGTGTTTAAATGCTATGTGAGTCAGCTGATATATCATTAATGTCTTGACAACTGAACACATTACCAGGACCAGGGAAGTGTAGTGTTTACTTTAATACAGTAACAATAACAAGATAACCTCTAAGATTACACTGCATTTCATACAGATACATTTTAAGTACCAAAAGTTATGAAATAACAGAAAATAGCCTTTTGGAACCAAATGCAGACGCAGCAAAAGAAGTATTACAGCTATGGACTTTGTCAGATCTTAAAGCATCGATAAGCACTCTTCATTTCTCTGCTTAAAGCGCTATTTTTTTTTTTTTTTTTTTTTTTTTTAATGTTTCTGCTAGAAAAGAGAAATATGGACCCCAGGGGGATTCACAATCAACACCATAGCAGGTCAGATAATGTCAAAGATGCTTTGGGTACTTTTGTGGTAGAGTCTGTTCACTTTCCCCAATTTTCAGGCACGTGCACACATAGACAGAGGGAAAGTACCCTTTTTTTTCCCTGGGTTTATTTTATTTTTTATTTTAATAAATGAATATATATATATATATTCCTGTTTTAGCACAGCTTCCCTAAAGATATCTGTAAGGCTGTCAATACCGGAAGTGGATCATTTCACAGACGCGAATCCATGAACCGCGTTATTAGACCTTTAAGGATGCACGATTTATTAAAACCATTTTTTTTAAAAAAATCATAATACAGCATTGCACAATGCTATCATGCTTAAATCTATGCTTACACAGGAGAATACATTCATAAAAGTTTAAATCCACTGAGCATGCATGTTTGATGTCCACATATTCTTGTTGGAAGAAGTTACAGTAGCTGTAGAATTTCTATCATAAAGAAGCGGCTGATTATTATTTAATTAATATTTTATTTTTTAATTGATCGTGCTGTGTAACAACAACCACCAGGCTTTTGGCGCCCTCTGCAGGCATTTGCTATAATACACTTTATGCACTTAAGTCTCTTGATGTGTTTAAATATGCAGATTAGCTTGTTTTGGTTCATTTAGAACAAATCTACAGATGGGAGGGTGGTAGGCTTATAACAAACACCATCTAAATATATAGCTACTTAAATAGTAGTGTAGAAAACATGCACAGTTTCCTTTGCTGGTGTGATAAACCTAGTGAATACTAAAGAAGACACGGTCTCTGTGTGAACTGATTATTTTGTAGAAATCTGCTGAGTATGAAACAACTGCGTGAGTGAATAAATTGGTAAGGAAGTTATAGTTAATGTTTTGGTTATTATTATTATTTTTTTAAATAAATAATTATGAGAAGTGCCCTTTTTTCCACTTGAGCCCCCCCCCCCCCCGTGCACGTCCCTGCCAATTTATGTTATTAAAAGGGGATTTTAACAAGTATACTTTAGGTTTTAAACAAATATAGGTAATATAATTTAGCACAGGTGTGAATGACAGACGTCATTTTAACCCCTAATCTGGATCAGTGGTTTCCACGCAGTCTATCTATAGGTTTCCGACACGATAAATGTCATCATTTCCTCCTTTCGTCATGGAGTTCCTCTTGCACTACTAAAGCTGCTATTCATGGCCATAGACTGCATTTCGGCCAAAAGAACAGCTCTTTCGAGGTAAGCTTTACGGTTTTCATTTTTACAGCTTAATGTTTTAAGTTATCAATCTCCAAACAAACGCGTAGCCACATAAGGTTTTAGGCGCGTGATCGAAAAACTGTGACTAAAAAAGTTATATAGTAAAACAGACTGTCATCATAAATATACTATAATACTAATAATAATATTGGAGAGATGAATCGTTTTATGAATCATGTTGATTGATATCATTTGAAGATACATATAAATGTCTAAAAATATACATGTATGTATAAACATATACATGTATGTGTGTGTATTTATATATACATGTATATAATGTAAACACAAACTTTTATTTTGGATGTGATTAATCACCCTTTGACAGCACTACCCTCGAGAATGAATCATCTTTTTTATATACAAAAAAATACTCTAAAACCCTAAATATCAGTAAATGAACTACATACCCCAATTTGATGGTGTAATAAAGGCATTGTTTCTTCCTTACAGTCAGTGTTTGTCCTCTTCAGAGTGGTTTTGGAGCAGAATGTCCGTCCTGTCCCACACCATCAGTAAGATCACAGACGAGCTCAGCACCGATGAGTGCAGGAGGATCTCTTACCTGTGCGGCGCTCTGGACACGGACCACTTCTCCGCAGATCCCAGAGGAATGCTACGGACGGCACTGAGCCAAACCAGGATGGATTGTATGTTCCTCATGGAGCTCATTTTGAAGATAAAACGCTACGATCTGCTGAGAGAAGTGCTGAGCACTAGCAAGAGCTCGGTGGAGAGGATGCTGAAGAACGGCCATGCTGTGTCAGAATACAGGTAACGCTCTCCTGTTCCTCTGGGAAGATTCGCTGGTGTTGAAGAGAACGCTTTCAACCTTTGTGTGTTTTTAGAGCACTGATGGCTGATGTCAGTGAGGACATGGACTCAGAAGACCTGAAGTCCTTGGCATTCTTGTTGAGAGACACTTTACCTAAACAAAAACTGGAAAACGTCCAGGTATGATGTGCTCAGAGCCATGTTCTTCAGCTTTTTTGTGGGATCATGTTTCATGTGTGTATTTTTAACCATTTGCAAAATACATTTGCAGAGTTTTCTAGACATTGTAGTCGAGTTGGAGAAACTCGACCAGCTCTCTAGTGAGAAGGTGGACTTGATTGAAAGCTGCCTGAGGTCCATTCACAGGACTGATCTGGCTAAAAAGATCAGCCGCTACCAGCAGACAGGTAGGAAATACCATCCGGCTAACTAGTGGTACTGATGTTTTTGTAGGTTTAAAGTGCGCCCATCATGCTTTTTCAGAGTTTCCTGTAGCGTGTAATAGAGCTGTTTGTGAATGTAAAAGATCTGCAAAGTTTCAAAGTGCAGAGAAATTGAGTTTTTGTCTCTTAAAAGAAAGAAGTGATTCTGAACTGCTGAAACGAGTCGTCAGTAATTCAGTCTCATTCCTGCTGAACATACGTAGTATGTAACTTTGACCCTCAAACACTGTAGTTGTAGCTGAGACTGGAAGCGTTTGGTTCGTGTTGTTCATGTCGAGAAGACGCTGTTAAAGCAAATCCGCTTTGATACAGCAAAACCGACGCCATCGTTACTGTTCGTATCACTGTAAATCAAGAGCTGAAATTCAGATATGATAATGAGAGTTTGGTTTCTGACCAATCAGAGCAGAGCAGGCTCTCAGAAAGGCGGGGTTTAGAGAGACCGAATCATTTATCGAATCGTTTCAGACACTGAGAGAAAAGAGCTGATGCTGCGATGGATATTATGAGAAAATGAAAGTGTTTTTGACCTTAGATGCATGTAAACCTGCTGTAGGAGAGACAAAGGAAAATTAGGAACCTTTAAAATAGCATAATAGGGGCACTTTAATCATATAACCATATAGTAAGTAGTTGGCCTGTCTCATTCAGAGGCGTTTATACCGCAGTGTTTCACTCAGATGATGCAGTATCACTTCCACATTACACAATGACGTAGTAGGAATGTCACGCAACATTGTGATTCAGTTCTTCTTTCTTTACGTCTTCTTAACTGTAATTTCTGTTACACCCTCACTAGTGAATGAGATTTTTGCGGGAAATGGAATTTATTAGATTTGGTTTCCTTTCTTAAAAACTGAAAACCGCTTTTTGCAGCATTAATGACCAAACCGGAAATGTCACCTCTAGACCGCCCGCAGCGCTGCAGACCGTCATTGGTGAGATTCATTTTGCTTGCTTTGTCTTCTATAACACTTAAAATGTTTTATATTTCTGTAAGATTTACGGCACTCTCGCTGTTTGTGTCATTCACAGCCGTGCAGCACAGCCGGTTTTGCATCAGTTTCCTGTAATGTGAGTCAGATTCACAAATTCCGTGGTGAGTTTAAGGAAATACCAGTCAAAAGTTCAGACAAACCTCCTCATTCTCTCACCGTTTCACATTTTCCATTAATAGTAAAGTCACGAAATATATGAACTAACACAAATGAAGTGTTGAGTCAGCACTGTTTATATTCTCCACAAGGTTAAAAAGTCAAGGCAACTTGACGCTTTCAGATTTTCTTAGTGTTTCTCAGTTGAATTTGTTCATTCACTAATTGTAAAATGCTTAATCTGGGCAATAAGTTTGTGAAGGCAGCTACACATTGTGCGATGAAATGTTGAGGGTTCCCAGCATTCAATGTGAAAGTCTTTGTTCAGACAATTATGTTCGCCTAAAATCTAACACAGGCTATATGGAGAAACAACTAACAAATATCTTAGTATTTGTGACTCAATTAACTGTACAAATATGTTTACAGTGTAACTTGATGCTTTATAAAATGTATATACTATATAAATAGTCTTTTGAGCTGCCCATCTTCATTATAATTCTACTGCTTCCCTATTAAATATCATAATACATCTGTCTTTTAATCATTTTTATAGATAAACAGACAACAGTGAAGAAAGAACCAGCTAACTTTAGCTCCTGTTGCCAGGTAATCTTTTGTTTTTATGATGCATATAGCATGATTTGTCTTATGAATTATAAATATGTTATCCAATCACATGCATATATACCATATTTGTTCAATACAAGGAACATCGATGGTTCTTTATGAAACTGTTCATTCTATTTTTTTGGCCATATGCAAAGTACATTCAAAATACTTCCTATAGAGTTCTAGTGTACAGATGAGGACATGTTCATTTAGGTTATTATCAGTATGTAGACTGAAATACAGTCTTGCATGTTGGATAATATTTTGTTAATTACAATCACTTTAAACATTCGAGATGTTTTAAGACAAGCAATAACATTGCAACAACACTTACATAGACATTATTATGTATTATATAAGAGTTGCAGATATAAGTGTCAGCGTGAATGATTGTTATCAGGTGTGAATGTGTTGATCTGATCTCTCTGATGTCCAGCAGGAGGAGGAAGTGTACAGTATGCAGACGGACCCCAGAGGAGTGTGTTTAATCATTGACTGTGTCGGCACTGAAGGAGGTGAGAAAGCACTGCTTAGGCTGCATTTATTTGATAGTTGATGAATGAAATGTGTTGTAATAATAAGATAATACGATATTATCCTGCTGTTAAACCGTTTCAAATGAAGTTTGATTGTGAAAGTACCCTCGAGGGTAGTGATGTCAAACGTCCAATCGTAAATATTTCTTAAATATATACATGTATGTGTGTGTATTTATATATATACATAATAAATATACACCGTACACACATGTATATAATTTGGATTTTGGATGTGATTAATCACCTTTGACAGCACGAGAATGAATCATGTCATCTTTTTCTATATACAGAAAAATACTCTAAAACCCTAAATATCAGTAAATGAATTTTTAATTGTTACATTGGAAATATCTGTTTGGTGATTTAGTAGTAATATTAGCATGTGAGGACGATAACTATAATTATAATGATAAAGATATAATTTTAACCCCTTAACTGTCACCCACCCCCCCCTTTTGGAGCATAGACATGAAAATACACTATCCAAACTTAAATCATTGTAATTGAAGAAAGCACTTCAAAACTGAAAGTATGAACAATTATAGAACTTTAAATTTAATGTAAATCAAATGTACTGTACTAAAAAATATATATATTTTATGAAAAAAAAAAAAAAAAAAAAAACCCTCTAAAATTTAAAGCCATATGTCTAACCAAGTTGTGTTCCAAATTTGAAGGTGATATCCCAAAATGTGAAGTTCCCATGAAATTTTGTTTAGGTGCTGTTCCAAAAATAGCCACCAGGTGTCACCCACATTACATTGAAACTTTTTTTGATGCGTTCTCATGTAACAAATTAATAAAATTCTGTCCAAATATCACTTTTAAATTTCAAAACGGACACCAAATATAGAAGCTTGAGATTCAGACCTTTCCGACGATGTGTTTTTGTCAAGATTAGAAAATTTTTGACAATAAATTTTGTAATATGAAACATGACAAAGGGGGAGGAGCCCACTAAAAGGATTTAAATGACCGTTTCCATTGTAATGCATTGTCTAATTTCAAAATGTTTTTTTAAGCTTTCGAATGATACCTAATTTATGATCATTACTAAAATATGTGATGCCAATAAATAAAAACGGCACCAAGCGTCCCGCTAGCATGACTGTGACAGTTAAAAATATCAATTTTTTTTTTTTTTTTTTTCAGCTGAATGATTAAAAACAATGACAGCCAATCAGAATATTTAAAGAGCTTGAGCAGTCGACAATATGGTGTGGACGCTAATATAGTTATCGTTATATTTAAAGTTATCATTCTTGGTGTGAACGAGACTTTACACGCTTAAAAAAAAAAAAAAAGTTTTTTACAGTGATGCCATACAAGAGCCATTTCTGGTTCCCCAAAGAACCTGATCAGAGATCAGTTCTTAAAAGAACCCTTTTTTTCATAGCGTGAAGAACATCTTAAAAATCTAAAGAATCTTTTGTAGAAAGGAAAGATTCCGTGGATGTTAAAGGTTCTTCATGGAACCTTCACTGCCATTAAACAAGCTTTATTTTTGAGAGCGTTGTTGTGAAATGACTTCTGTTGTCCTTACAGATCAGCTGGAGCAAACTTTTAAGGCCTTACACTTCCATGTGATCGCACACAAGCTTCTGAGTGTGAGAGACATGCTGTCCACACTGAGGGAAGCGGCCCGACAGCGTGCTCACTACAGGGTGTCTGCATTCGTCTGCTGCATTATTAGCCGAAGCTGCTCCTCAGATCTGCTGGCCACTGACTCTCACGCTCCAGGACTGAGTCTGGACACTGTCAGGCGCCTCTTCGCCTCAGACTTCTGCCCTGGCCTGGCAGGTAAGCCCAAACTCTTCTTCATCCAGAGCTATGAGGTCTGTGCGGGCTGTGTGGGGTGTGGAGGTAAGGAGGACGGAGAGCTGGAGACAGACGGGCCCGTGTCCTCGTGCCGGTCGAGGACCGTCCCAGCAGACGCTGATGTCTTCTGGAGTCACTGCGAGACTAAAGCGAAGCAGCTGGAGATGCCAAACCACCAATCTGTGTACCTGCGGGCCCTGAGATCCTCCCTAACTGAAGGACAGAAGAGGAGGACTCATTTGGTAGACATGCACATGGCGGTGAATCGGGCCGTATATGAACACAATAGCAAATCTGCAGAATCATCATACTTAATAAATCTGAGACACACTCTCAGGAAGAATGTATATCTGTCATGATCGTGTCATTAACCCTTACATTTAAGTGAAGGTGGATGATTATGTCTGAACATCTGATGTTTGAGTAATGATTATCATCATAATGATGTCAATATGAATTGTATCAATTATGGTTTGCAATGTTTCAGTCAATATGTCTCAGGTTGTCATTGTAGTGTCATATATTGTCCACATGTGGGCAGTGTCATCCAGCTTTGGCAGTGAACTTTACTACTGCTTGTGTTAACTTGTTTTAACATTTGCTTTTACCAAACATCTGAACCAATTCATTAAAAAAAAACAAAAAAAAAACACTTATTTAAATAATTCGTTTAAATTGGTAAAGTTCCACACAATGATAAACTATGCTTCTATTGACTTGAACTGACAAGAAACTACTACTCATTATCAAAATTACATAATTTATTACCATACCCGGGATTTTATACATTTTTTAGATGTGAACGTTTACATTGTTATATGTTACTATTATGTAAGGTGCCAATATTTCAGTTGTGTTATGTGTATTTATTGTCATAAAGAAATGCTAATATTTCATTCTTTCAGTACAATATTTATTTTTTTATATTTATTACTATTAGTTTTTACATACATACTACATACATTTTCCATCTTTTATTGTCATACTATTAATGCTATTATTGACATTTTTCTTAACACAGCAATATAGTATGTTTAGTTTACTTTTTAAAGAGTTAGGTTTTCTTCATTAGGATGCATTTGGGCCTGTTCATGTGTCTCCAACTCCACCTTGCAGAATTAGCAAATATGCTAATTTTAACTAACCTCTGTCATAATGTCATGGTCAAGTTGTAAACTCCTCTCATATTTCAATTGTGTCAGTAGGGGAAGATCTTTAATATTCAACCCTGTTACCATCATAACCTCTGTCATAATGTCATGGTCAAGATGTAAACTCCTCATATTTCAATTGTGTCAGTAGGGGAAGATCTTTAATATTCAACCCTGTTACCATCATAACCTCTCATAATGGCATGGTCAAGATGTAAACTATCATATTTCAATTGTGTCAGTAGGGGATGATCTTTAATATTCAGCCCTGTTAACATCATAACCTCTGTCACGATAACATGGTCAAGTTATAAACTCCTTATATATATTAAATGTGTCGGTAGGCGATGATCTTTAATATTCAACCCTGTTACCATCATAACGTCTGTCATAATAACATGGTCAAGTTATAAACTCCTCTCTTATATTTTAAATGTGTCAGTAGGCGATGATCTTTAATATTCAACCCTGTTACCATCATAACCTCTGTCATAATAACATGGTCAAGTTATAAACTCCTCTCTTATATTTTAAATGTGTCAGTAGGCGATGATCTTTAATATTCAACCCTGTTACCATCATAACCTCTGTCATAATAACATGGTCGTTATAAACTCCTCTCTTATATTTTAAATGTGTCAGTAGGCGATGATCTTTAATATTCAACCCTGTTACCATCATAACCTCTGTCATAATCACATGGTCAAGTTATAAACTCCTCTCTTATATTTTAAATGTGTCAGTAGGCGATGATCTTTAATATTCAACCCTGTTACCATCATAACCTCTGTCATAATAACATGGTCGTTATAAACTCCTCTCTTATATTTTAAATGTGTCAGTAGGCGATGATCTTTAATATTCAACCCTGTTACCATCATAACCTCTGTCATAATAACATGGTCGTTATAAACTCCTCTCTTATATTTTAAATGTGTCAGTAGGCGATGATCTTTAATATTCAACCCTGTTACCATCATAACCTCTGTCATAATAACATGGTCGTTATAAACTCCTCTCTTATATTTTAAATGTGTCAGTAGGCGATGATCTTTAATATTCAACCCTGTTACCATCATAACCTCTGTCATAGTCACATGGTCAAGTTATAAACTCCTCTCTTATATTTTAAATGTGTCAGTAGGCGATGATCTTTAATATTCAACCCTCTTACCATCATAACCTCTGTTATAATAACATGGTCGTTATAAACTCCTCTCTTATATTTTAAATGTGTTAGTAGGCGATGATCTTTAATATTCAACCCTGTTACCATCATAACCTCTGTCATAATAACATGGTCAAGTTATAAACTCTCTTATATTTTAAATGTGTTAGTAGGCGATGATCTTTAATATTCAACCCTGTTACCATCATAACCTCTGTCATAATAACATGGTCAAGTTATAAACTCCTCTCTTATATTTTAAATGTGTCAGTAGGCGATGATCTTTAATATTCAACCCTGTTACCATCATAACCTCTGTCATAATAACATGGTCAAGTTATAAACTCCTCTCTTATATTTTAAATGTGTCGGTAGGCGATGATCTTAATATATTCAACCTTGTTACCATCATAACCTCTGTCATAATCACATGGTCAAGTTATAAACTCCTCTCTTATATTTTAAATGTGTCAGTAGGCGATGATCTTAATATATTCAACCTTGTTACCATCATAACCTCTGTCATAATCACATGGTCAAGTTATAAACTCTCTTATATTTTAAATGTGTCAGTAGGCGATGATCTTAATATATTCAACCTTGTTACCATCATAACCTCTGTCATAATCACATGGTCAAGTTATAAACTCCTCTCTTATATTTTAAATGTGTTAGTAGGCGATGATCTTAATATATTCAACCTTGTTACCGTCATAACCTCTGTCATAGTCACATGGTCAAGTTATAAACTCTCTTATATTTTAAATGTGTCAGTAGGCGATGATCTTTAATATTCAACCCTGTTACCGTCATAACCTCTGTCATAATCACATGGTCAAGTTATAAACTCCTCTCTTATATTTTAAATGTGTCAGTAGGCGATGATCTTTAATATTCAACCCTGTTACCGTCATAACCTCTGTCATAATAACATGGTCAAGTTATAAACTCCTTATATATATTTAATGTGTTAGTAGGCGATGATCTTTAATATTCAACCCTGTTACCATCATAACCTCTGTCGTAATACATGGTCAAGTTATAAACTTCTCTCTTATATTTTAAATGTGTCAGTAGGCGATGATCTTTAATATTCAGCCCTGTTACCATCATAACCTCGGTCATAATAACATGGTCAAGTTATAAACTCCTTATATATTTTAAATGTGTCAGTAGGCGATGACCTTAATATATTCAACCCTGTTACCATCATAACCTCTGTCATAATAACATGGTCAAAATGTAAACTCTCAAATTTTACATGTGTCAGTAGGCGATGATCTTTAATATTCAACCCCGTTACCATGATTTTGTACAGTCAGCAGCTGATTATTGAAAAGTGGATATTTGTAAAATCATCAGCATGACCTTGAGCATTAAATGAACTAAAACTGCTCGCCCTGTTACTGTTAACCCTGTTACCATACACTCCGATTGTTTTTTAAAGGCCATGGCTAGGCCTGTATCCCAATATATAGCCTACTAAAAGTTTTCATTTAGCTTAAGTGTCACAATATCATGTGTCAAATGTTAATAAACATGCATTAAGATAATATTTGTCTGATAAAATGCGTCAAATTCACTCTATAATTATAGGAACGAGCCATCTATTGTTAGTTTAGCAAGTGCAGTGCATGTCACCGGTGTGTGTGTGTGTGTGTGTGTGTGTGTGTGTAGGTGAGACAGGATTGACTGGAGCTGCTCTCGCGCTCTTCCCAGCTTCTCTGCTGCAATGGCGATGGTGGCTCGCTGAAGAGCGGAGTTGGGCGAGTTTCCCTTTGTTTTACGAAGAATTATACGAAAATATTCAGTCATGCTCGGCTAAATCCGGCTTAAAGAAGGGTGTGGATCTTATATTCTAACATTTGATCTGCGGTCCGAGCGGTTGGGCTGTACGCAAACAGCAGCCTATATGCAACCGCCCCGATACTTCTCACATCTGCATGCGATAAGCGACCAGCAGCCGCCCGGCCCGCCCCTCTCTCTCCACCAGCTGATCTGAGCCACAACAAGCCCTCTGGCCGGCGAGGACCTGTCCTGGAGCTGTCTGACCCAGCTGGATCGCTATGGCAGAACGCAGTTCCACCGGATTACTGATGATGATGCTGGACCCGTCGCCGGCGATCGCGATGACTCTCCCGGCGGAGGTGCGCGAGAAGCTGGCGGAGCTCGAGCTGGAGCTCTCCGAGGGTGAGTCGCTGATTTCCGCGCGCAGCCTTCCCATCTCCATGCCACACATCGGGGTTGCATCAGATTTCCTATGAATAGGGGTTCATGCATTATGACGGACGTGGGCTGTTGACATAGCTTTCCAAATGTGCTCTGAAATATGTGATCTGTCATCAGTATGTTTCTGTGTAGAGCAGCGTTGATGAAGATGATGATAGGTGTAACGCAGGTTCAGTGCTTCAGATCACAATGACAGCGGACAGCTGATAATATGTTGGTTTAACATTTAAATGACCATGCTGTGATTTTGGAACAAACGCAGGACTTCATACAATTATGATTGTAGAAATCTATGCTGAATGAAATGAGATCTGGATTGTTCCCAGTGATCTGCTCAGCATTCACGCTGTTATCCGGCTATGGAAATTTCAGACAAGAACAACAGCATGCTTTGCATTTCATCGTGTGTCACGTGCTGCACATCTCCCCTAAACAGGCCGTTCAACGATGGGAACATTGATTAAACCTGTAGGTTCCCACATAAAAGAATTGCATTTCTTCCTGACATCAGTATCTTACTACTTTTTCTATTCAACCCCACAAGAGCTTGACTTGTACGGAATATCCCTTTAGTTATACCTGTAGAAATTAAATCATTACGTCTTTATATAATAATAGATAACTACAGTGCTTTTAAGCTGGAGCATGTCTTCAGGACTGAATAATTACACCAGCCCTGTGCTGTTTTCTGCCAGCTCATCCATGAATGTGCATATGGGCCTGCGGTTTTTATTGTAATGAAATTCACACAGTTACAGGAGTGTTTTTAAATGATCATGTTGTCAGAAGCAATTACGGCACCACTCATCCACATACTATTACAGCTCGATCTTATTAAACCTGCTTTACTCTTTATAGAAATTGTTTATGTATAGAGGCATTCTGTTGAGTACTATAGTAGAGCAGTAACAGAATATCAGAAGGATTCGGAGGATTTGAGTGCGAGGAATTGTGGGAATATACACTACTGTCTGGCTGCTGTAAGATTTCATCATGAGCAGCGAATCATCATATTAGAATGATTTCTGAAGGATCATGTGACACTGAAGACTGGAGTAATTTCAACTTTGATCACAGGCATTAATTGTATTTTACTATATTCACAGCTATTTTAAATTCTTTTAAATGTTTACTGTATTTTTGATCAAATAAATGCAGCCTTGGTGATCATTCTTTCACATTTAAAGATCTTACTGACCCCAAACTGTAGTTTAGATACGGACAGTGCAGTGCTGAAGTTCTGACCCATATCTCATGTGATTGGCTCTGGGACGGCCCGGCAGCATCAGACCTAGTTTCTCAGCAGGCTGAGGGAAGTTTCACTCTTTTAAAGGGAGACGGAGCGAATCCAAAATAGCAGCAGCTCATACTGTGTCACCGCTGAACTCTCCTTCTCCATCACAACACCACAAATTCCCCAGTACCGCTTCCCAAAAGTCTACATTTACTTATGATTTCACTTTTTTTTAAACTTTAATTAGTGTGTAATGTTGCTGTTTGAGCATAAACAACATCTGCAAAGTTACGATGCTCAAAGTTCAAATGCAAAGGAGATATTTTCTTTTACAGAAATCGCTTTTTAAGGACTACAACAAGCAGCTGGTAGGGACTACAACGAGCTTCTTCCCGGGTTAGTGACATCACAAACCCTAAAATTGACATAAACCCCGCCCCCGAGAACACAAACGAGGGTTAATTCGACGCTGGATTTGCACAAAACATTAACATGACGACACATGCTAGTCGATGAGTTGAATCAACTCCACAGCAACTACATAAATTTATCCACTAACCATTCAGAAACATCTAAAAGTTGTAACTTCTTCCTGAGTCTCTCCATCAGTGTCGACTCCGGTTTGAACAATGTAAGGCTGAACACCGTTACTGACAATCCTCATTTTGGCTGCGTGAGATTTTCCAGCTTTGTTGTTGTTGAGCAACCGAAGCGTGAGCTGTTAAAGCTCCGCCCTCTTCTAATAAGGTTGTAACTTCTTCCTGAGTCTCTCCATCAGTGTCGACTCCGGTTTGAACAATGTAAGGCTAAACACAATCCTCATTTTGTCTGCGTGAGATTCTCCAGCTTTGTTGATGTTGAGCAACCGAAGCGTGAGCTGTTAAATCTCCGCCCTCTTCTAATAAGGTTGTAACTTCTTCCTGAGTCTCTCCATCAGTGTCGACTCCGGTTTGAACAATGTAAGGCTAAACACAATCCTCATTTTGTCTGCGTGAGATCCTCCAGCTTTGTTGATGTTGAGCAACCGAAGCCTGAGCTGTTAAAGCTCCGCCCTCTTCTGGAAAGGGGGCCGGGAGCAGCAGCTCATTTGCACTTAAAGGGACACGCACAAAAATGGTGTGTTTTTTGCTCACACCCAAATAGGGTTGAATTTGACAAGCTATAATAAATGATCTGTGGGGTATTTTGAGCTGACACTTCACAGACACATTCTGGGGACACCAGAGACCTATCTTGTCATCATCTTGTAAAGGTCCCCTTTAAGTTTTTGCTTGGTTTGAAATTTTTTATCACATGACGCAAGCAAACAACACACACACAAAAAAACACAACAGAATCACAGAAAACAGCCAAACCCCTGCCTGCTTCCTGTTTGCATGTGCATAATTTCCTGTACTGCACGCTCTCTGATAGCCATTGTTTTCCTTTATCCCTTCATTCACAGGCGTCAGCAGGCCTAACTCAACAAGACCTGCCCAATTATTCTTCCCTTGCGCTGTGTGTTCAGTATGGCAGCATTAATGGCTGTAAAAGTGAAAAATTGAGGTAAAACTGAAGGCATTAGTAACATCTACTCATTTCTTTTGTCCTGGGCTGCGTTTCCCAAAAGCACCGTAAGCTTAAGTTGATCGTAGCTCCATTGGTGGCAGATCAACTTAGGCTTACGATGCTTTTGGGAAACGCTGCCCTGAACAGAAAGTTGAATCTTGGATGTGATGCTGCACCATAGAGGATCAAGCATCGTGTGCTTCAGATCGTTCTCAGCAGGCTGGTTTAAATGTTGGTTTCAAGGGCACTGCTTTAGTGTTATTCTTGGCTAACTGCGGGAATCGCACGTCAAACTGAGTGCAGTTCAGGGCTCAGAAACCCTGAGGCTGTTTCTCCAGTCTGTTTGAGCTTTAAGAATCCATTGATGTGCTGCTGGTAATGACTGTGGATGAAGCAGGTGGATGAAGGATGCGTCAAACTGCTCTGCATTGTTAGCTAAGTTCAGCTATAATAGATGTGCGTGTCTCACGGGACGGTTTGTGTTCAGTGTAACAGGCAGGCGTATGAATAACTTCAGTCTAAATCATTCACTTGTTTAACTGAGATGTTTTGCAGTATAGACCATTTGGGAGCAGACGTCACAGTTACATCACTTGCAGTTGCTTGTGCATTGTGGTGGAGGAAAAACAGTGGCAAAAAGTGGAGAAAAACAGGCAAAATCCATGGAATAACAACAAAAAAAAAGTCTTGTGCCTTTGGATGTCAGAATCGGAATACAAACAAGATAGTCTTCATTTTGGGAGTCACAGACTGGACTGATGAAACCTGCAATGATTAGTCTACTATTAAAGCATGAATTTGATGTAAACAGTAAGTCCTCATAATATTCACATATGCAGTTCATAATGTATTAGCCATAATTAGCAATGATGTTTAAACCTATAGCATTTTACATAGATAACATTTACATTTTTAACATTTTTGTCTTACAATTCTGACTTTTTTCTCACAGTTTATATCAATTCGTAGTTTGTGTATCATCTGGCCGTACAGCATGTTTTGACGTTCAGTTCAGTCTGTATAGGGCTCACGCTCTTCAGAAACAATCACAGAATATGACTAAATAATTAATATATAGGCTAATATAGTGTATATATTTAGCGAAAGAGTTATTTTCTCGCTGTTGAAACACTGAGTGATTACACAGGATATTATACATTTCAGTAAGTTGTACTGTATTTTTCAGCATACCTTCAGATGTTCATTCATGTTTATTCTGTAACTAGTATTAGAGAGGAAGAAATGATCACGAGATCTGTCATGCCACATCAAAGAGCGTCAAAACGGCATAATTGTCTGAATTTTGTGATAGAAAATGGATAGAATTTAAAAGATGACACTTTGTTTCTTATCGAAAGTAACAAAAGGCGGAGCTTATTACGATTATTGGTTAGTGGTTAGGATACAACGCTGTATTCGTTATGTATATCCAATGGGCCAGGGCTGGGCGGGGCGGCGGGGCATGAGAGTATCGTGGTGGTGGTGCATCGCATTTTTTTGGTCCGGTTTGAATATCGTTACACCCCTAGTAACTGTGTGTGACGTAAATTACGTTAATGACGCAATTTCACATGCTTCAGTAATTTATTTTACACGTTAAGAATATGACTAAATAATTAATATATAGGCTAATATAGTGTATATATTTAGCGAAAGAGTTATTTTCTCTGGTGAACTAACTTTTATTGACATCTTCCCGCCGTCGAAACACTGAGTGATTACACAGGATATTATACGTTTCAGTAAGTTGTACTGTATTTTTCAGCATACCTTCAGATGTTCATTCATGTTTATTCTGTAACTAGTATTAAAGAGGAAGAAATGATCACGAGATCTGTCATGCCACATCAAAGAGCGTCAAAACGGCATAATTGTCTGAATTTTGTGATAGAAAATGGATAGAATTTGAAAGATGACACTTTGTTTCTCATCGAAAGTAACAAAACGCGGAGCTTATTACGATTATTGGTTAGTGGTTAGGATACAACGCTAATGACGCAATTTCACGTGCTTCAGTAATTTATTTTACACGTTAAGGGTTTTGAGTTAATCACATGCGTTAACGCGTTGATGTTGACAGCCCTACTAAAAATACGTGAAACTCCCCCGACAGTCTGTAACAGAGACAGGGTGTGATTTCAAGACACCTCTTTCAGTGATATTTGGCAGGTAGTACAGACTTTAAATGTATGATATTCCAAAAAAAAAAAAAAAATCAAGTCAGAACTGTTGGAGGGGCTCATCAGAGCGACCCGAGGTTCAGTGGGTTCTTGCTCCTAGAGAAGTTATGTAGCGTGTCCTGTTATTCTCGTAGGGTTCTCATGCATTAGGCTTTGACCGGAGAGCCATGCAGACATGCCGAGTTGTTGACCTCGATATGGATCAGCAGTGGAGAGATGGGGCGTAAATGAGTGCAAGAAGACAAATAGTGTGCATTAACTCCTGCGGCGAGGCTCTGCTTGTCCAGATAATTCGTTCTCTCGCTCATTTCTCATCTCTCCAATTTGCTTCATCACTCGTACCTCTCCAGTTTGTAGCAATGGCCCAGAAACACATTATAGCGAACATCTGTATAGTATCGCTCAATGTCTGGAAGTGAAGGAGAGGATGTAGTCTAGTCTGACAACAGTCATATGTCAAAGTCATGTGATGAATTTGACTTTTCATCTGGGTGTATGATCACGGGTCATGGTTTGTCCATCGCTAGTCCGCAACCCTCTCGTGTGGTTGGTCAGGTGACTGAAGACATGCTGTGTTTTCTGCAGAATGAGAGTGATTTTGGTGTGATGTTCGAACAGTCACAGTATTGGTTTGGTCATTATTAGGGTGCAACAGTTAGATTCATTTGAGGCTGAATTCGACCCTTTAGAGATTCTTTTATCTCACTTTTTTATAAGCATTAACACATATAATGCAGCAAAATCTGTTGAATCATTGTGACACACTAGCTAGTGAACGTCATGCAGGTCCAGCATCACATACGCCAGACATACAGTCAAAAACAAGACTATAATTTGTTCATCCTCTTTTTAGGTTAGCAGCGCAAATCACCAATAATTGATTTTGGAGAAGACAGTGCCATTCCTGCAGGATAAACCTCAGACACAGATACACTGTACAAACATCTACCAAATGCTGAAGCTTTTTTTTTTTTTTTTACCGGAATCGTTTCGCTCCTAGTCTATATATAACTTTGTTATTGCTGGTTAGTCTTTCTTTGTCCATGGTCAACAATGGCAAAGTCATATTCCCATCTTGTTGCCATATTTGTGGTCTGACCAAGTTCACTCTGTCTGTTGTGTTTTGTATTGTATGTTTCTTCAGGAACACCCACACCACTGAGTAAGAATCAAGTTCGGCTTGTATAGAGTTGTCAGCGTGATGCTTATAAGAGCTGAAAATCTTTGGAGTGACTCCTGTCGGCACAGAATTGTGATGAATGTCGATCTAGAGTGACGTAAAACTTTGAAAGTGGCCCAAATCAGATTCCATGTGGTTTGTGCTGTTCACACTGTTATAAAAAAAATCAGATCAGTCACATACAGTACGAGCAACAATATTTGGATTTGGGCCTGCAGTGTGAACGTAGCCTAACTTTTCATTTAAGCACTGTTTCTGAACTCCTTCATATGCCTCCATTGTCTTCCAGGAACAAACACGTCACAATATTCCTCATTCAAATAATACACAGAATAAAGGGTCAGGGGCCTGGTTGAGTTCGAACTGGTGGTTTTTTTAACTTAAAAATTTCACGTTTAACTCAATATGTCACTTACTGTTTCTTTGTAATTCTTTGTGATCTTTACTAGCAATTTCGGCATAAAAAATTGCCTCAAAGTGAATCTTACACCCATTATTTTTTCAGTGTACACTTCTGCCTGAGGAAACCTAGAGACAAACTCTTATTTCTGTCTTGGCCTTGCGCTAATGGAAGCTTAAAGATGCCATATTATGCCCTATAAGTCTTGATGTTGTTTTGGGCTCTACTAGAACAAGTTTTCATGCTTGAATGTTCATTATTTTCCTCATATTCTCCATTGTTGCAGCTCCTCTCTTCCCAGTCTGTCAGTAACGCTCTGTTTAGTTCCTGTCTCTATGAAGCCCCTCCTTCTGAAAAGCACAGTGTGCTCTGATTGGTCTGCTGGAGCAGTGCGTTGTGATTGGTCAAGCGCTTCAAGCGTGTTTGGGAAATATCCCGCCAGAGTCCTGCACGTGGACAGGTACCCGCAGAGTGAACCGCTAATATTTGATGTAACGGGCGGAGTAATATTTACGTTGTCATTTGTACTGCGGGTCAGGAATCAATAGGCACGGGCGGACTGTGTGTCCAATAGCCAAGACTATTTCGACTGATATGGTACCCACTGACAGGCAGCTGCTTTCAAACGTTACTTGTGTTCACTCTCTGTAGTCTGAAGACCGTCAAAGGTTTCTATTTACAATGCGATTTACAGCGTTGATCACTGTAGCCAATCACACTGCAACTGAAGTGATCGACAGCTTCAGTCGTTATAAAGGGAGCGCTCTTTGCTCGCTTTCTGCATATAATCTATTCACAGTTTAAATGAAAGTTTTATTTTTCATGCTGCTAAGAAGACCAACGGCCACGAGTTTCAGGAGATGCAGAGTGAATCCGCTAAAATATCCCGATATTATATCACAGTAAAGGCTCATATTTGGCTATATGATCTTTTAATTTATGGAGATCTCTAAGCGTCATATGGCCTGTGGTGTGATTTATGCACATTTGTTCAAAATAGCCTGTATGGGCAGATTGTTCACGATATATAGCCTATGTTTTGTGTTGTTTACACGACGGATGCACGTTCTCATCTTTTTTCTATGTTTCTCAAATGCATCAACTGATGTTGGTTTGATTGCTTGTGTTGCATGAGAAAATCAATGATTTTTGTCTATCTGATGTAGTAGATTTAATGCAGGTGCAGTTCGGGACACGGCCTTTATGTCAGACAGGTCGGGTCAGGTAATGGGGATGACGGGACGGGTGTTCAGTTTAGCACTGCGGGTGCCGGTTTACCAAACAGGTAAACCCTCAGTGTCCCGCCCCTAACCATAACTAGTATTTTCTTGTAAAACATACTCTAGTAAACTTTGTTTTATTTACAGCTTTGAATAATTTTTACAGTGGTCTGTTATTGCTGTGGGAAATAAAACTACATAAAAGAATGCACTTGGTAGAAGTTTAACTTGGTTCCCTAAATTTGGTTCCTAAATCCCAAGTTTGATTTCATGGAGTCTTTAAGGTTGAGGGAAACTTTCTTCCCTGTATCCCAGATTGGGATGAAAAGGTCAAGCTCACATGAGTCAGCATTTCCGCAGCGTATAATCATGCACATGGGTGGGCGGGATCTTCAGGAACACGCCCACTGTAGCACAACTCCTGGAATGGGACATTTTTGGAAGGTATCCAAAAAGAAATGCATTTCCAGTGAAGCGAATAGGTCTGCATGAACCACAGGAATGTTTATTTTGTAGGCATTTTGAATCAATGACAATTACTTTATATATTTGAATGATTAGAGTGCAGCAATTCTTTTGAGGCTGGATTTATCCAATACTAACCCTTTAGAGATTCTTTTATTATTAGATATGTAAGATAATTAGATATAGAAGTGTTATATTATACTAGAATCGAGTTCCTCTAATTTGATTTTTGGAATGTTTTGGCAAGATTCCCACTTAGAACTGAATGTGGGATATTTGGTAACACTTTACAATAAGGTCTCATTTGTTAACATGAAATGAACAATACTTCTACAGCCAATGAATCTTGTTATTATTTCAACATAAACTAATACATTTCTACGACCAAAAGTTTGATCTGTTAACATTGGTTAATTCACTGTGAGCAAACAAAACCATTTGCATATGTATTATCTAAGATTAATGGATACTTTAAAAAGTTGGTGGTTTATTTTAGGTAATAGCCAGCATGTTAACAAACGTGACCATATTGTAAAGTGTTACCAAATATTTTGACTCAATATCTCAGATTTCTGTCAGTAAAGCTGTTGTCTGATTCTTGAAAGATGATAAGGAAACTCTATAGCATTTGTTTTTCAGGTGTATGAATTTCTCTGCATATGTATGTAAACAAGTTTTATCATGCAATGCAGTAGCTTTGCTTTGACACATTGACACATTTTTATGTGTTTAAAAGTGAATGTTTAACATGTAACTGTGACACCCATCACTTTAAAAATGATTGATAACCACCCTTAAACATCCAAATGCTCAAATAAAAATCCAAAAGTGTTTGTTTGATTGACTCATTGCATTAAACAAAGCTTGTCTTTGGCCTCTGACTTGCACACAGACAGTACCACAGCTATATCAACGCTGATGTGCTGCTGGTTTTAGGCAAGAACTCATGCGAGATACTCCAGCTTTGGCCTGCGGCTGTGGAGAATAGATTTTCTGAGGGGGTCATAAATTTTTTAAGCTTGTGCCTGAAAGCATGGGAAGACTTCAGAGTGTTGTGCTGCACACTGTGCAGCTGTATGTAGGTGTGTGTGTGTGTGTGTTTGTATTTGTGTCTGGGTTTGTTGTTTTATGGGCCGTGTTCTGTTTGTTGAAACGGTCTCTCCTCTTTCAAGCGCTCCGCCGCATGCCATGCTAGGTCACAGACAGCTTACGCTTTCTATGGGTTTCTTTCACTGATGTTTATTTTTTGCCTAACTTCTTTTCGTTTCATGCTATAAGATTACATATCATTAATTAATGAACCACACTATGGGAAAACTATATGTTACTGCTGCTTTGGGTTTATTTGACTTTCGATACGCCCACCACATCACATCTCAATTTATCTCACCCTCGCTCTTCTTTTTGTATTTTCATGTTTTATTTAGCAATGTTTCTATTAGCAGAGTCTACAGCTCAGGCTAATGGAGTCACTTTAAAGGGCACTGATCGCTTTCTAAAAACCTTTGGTTTGGACAGTTACCAAATGGATATTGTGGGTTTATTACTGGTTTCCAGGTTTTCACATCATTTGCAGCTACATAACATCCTTTGCATAAATTATAGGTCTGTTCCAAAGCTTATTGAGCTGCCTCACTAAATGAACTCACTGAGAAGTGAAGCATTCGACAAATTCTTGTAATTGTTCCCAGCTGTAAATCTTATTTTTGGTATGTTGCTAATACTCTGGCAAGCATATAAAATACATAGCACGCAACATCATTGGGTAAAATCCTCAATTTTGGTTGCAATTAGGTAACAAACAAACAAATAAAAAACTAAATAAAATGTGGTAACACTTTATATTAGTGTCCTTGTTACATGTGTAATAACAGTAAATTATACATAATAACATGCAACTTGTCATGATTCCCCTGTTTTGTGTTCAAGGACTTTTATTTTGAAGAATATTTTCTGTTTCCACATTTAGTCTTACCCGATTCATAGGGGAATTATCCTTTACATTTCTCCGGTGTTTCTAGTCAAATTACCATATTTTCTGAGCTGATAATGTTACGTTAAACCTATTTCTGTCATAACAACTCTCCAAGGTTAGGTCAATTACAGGTATTTACCATATATAGTAAAGACACTTACTGTTAACCAATTAACAGGTTTATACTGTAGCAGTGTTTTACCGTTAAAAACACAATATTTTTTTTTACAGTGTGTCGTTACAACTCTCGAAGTGTTTGGCATGGTAATGGCTATTGCTGCTGCTGCTGTTGGTTATTTCTGCTGCCGAGCAAGCTAGTACGGTACTTGCTACTGCTAATACGTACACGACGCTGCTGTGAGCAAGTAAGACTGTACAATACAGCGTACATGAATTACCCGTAGCAGATCTATACAGGTGGAGCTGGGGAAGGTGGAGGGTTTCTGAAATTTGAATGTTGAGCAGCAAGCTCATTGGCTACTGATGCAGCAGGAACCAATCAGCTGTGCTGTATAGAGAATGATGTGATTGCAAACAGATTGAGTAAGGACCTGTCAGCCTGTGCCATCTAGAGTTTCATGACAGAACTTTGTATGAAAATGGTATTAAAAAGCACATGGCTCCATAGTACCATCACTTCACAGTGTCTCAATGTGCCTCGTCCATCAAAGTTTAATGAGTGTGTAGATGACATGAAGTTAGCCACATTGAAAACAGATGGGTGCTCATATCCTACAGCTCCCGATCTGGTGAAGTTCAAGTTGTCCTCAAAATGATGAGTGCACATATACCTTTTAAAGGGGGTATTTTAACTTAAGTGTTGCAAGCCATGCTCTTTTTCTCTTGTCAATCTTTGGCATGAAATGCAAGGCATACTGTGCCGTATACGGACATTCTTTTCAGATTGCTGGTGCTCATAACACATACTTTCCAAGAATTTCTTCAGTTTATTCCAACAACAGCACAGCTTAGCTCGTTTTAATTTTTAGTAATGTTCAAAAAGTTTCTGTTTAATTAATTCAGTCGCTCTTTTTACTCCGTTTTAACAATGGGTTCCTATGGAGACCGGAAAAGGACAACATACAAATGGAAGTTAGAATCCATCATGGCGGCACTCGTCGTTTGCTCTGGAAAAAGGTGGCTTGTTCCCGGTGTTCATTTCCTGTGTCTAGTTCCTGTTTTACTTCTTTCCATAGTTACCCATGTTAGTTTCCATAATGATTGATTACCCACACCTGTTCCTTGTTAGCCTCTTGTGTATATTTACCCGTGTTTCTGTTGTCTTTTATTGGTCGTTGTCTATATGTGTTTGTAAAGATGTTGCATTTCTGTTCCCTATTTGGATTATTGGCATTGTCTACCCTGTTTGAATTATATTTCTTTGTGTGTTTGCTTAATAAACTGCTGCAGTTAGATCCTCACCTCGCCTCTCCTCTTCCCTGCTCAACTGCAACACAACTAACCCTAACCCAATTTTATTTAGGTCTAAATCTGCACTTTTCATTGAAGTATTAAGTATGCGTTTTGCAAAAGTTATCACAACAGTTTTGTACAACTTAGCTATGCTAACTGGGTGGGTGGTGCTGTTCTTTTATCAGCATTTTGCTGTATTGAATACAATATAAAGCATATCAAAATTTCTCTAGGTTTTGGAACAGAGCTGGTGTGTGTCACCGCATGCTGTATATTAAGAGCCATTCATCTCTTTAACAAATATTCTCTGGCTTGCGTTGTGTTTTTATCACGCAGCTGCTCTCTCAGGAGGTGTTTAGTGTGTTCAGGACTCTTGAAGAAGGACTGAGGCGGTGTGTTTTGTAGTGAATTGATTTATTGCTGGCAGAAGTCCTGCGTGTATGATTGAAAGCCCATGAGCAGATTGCTAGTGCACATTTTAATTTCACTCCCAGGATCCTCTGCTGGCTTTCGGCTAACTGCTGCTGTCAAATCATGCGGGTCTAGGGTGAGACTGAACAAGTGTTTTTATAATCAATTCCTTTGATCCCAAGACCACATAAAACATGTGAAGCTCATTGTTTTTGCCAAGATCCCAAAGCAGAGAGTGAAAATATGTGCAAAATAAGGATGAATGGCTTTTCATTTATAAAGCTTCACACCCAAAGATTTAAGAGTCTTTTAGGGCGAATCTCATGAAAACATGTCCAGGTCATATTTCACCTCTACAAAACTGGTCGGCTGGAACAGTGTGTTGTGATTGGTCAAGCGATTCGAGCGTGTTTGGGAAATGTCCCGCCCCTTACCATAACCGCCAGTTTCAACACACGAACTAACCCCGCCCCTTTATTCTGCATATGAATTATTTAAATGAGGAATATTGTGACGTGTTCATTTCTGGAAGAAAACTCAAGACCACAATGGAGGAGTTTCAGGGAGCTCAGAAACAGTGACACTGATATAGAGAGGAACTCCTGCTGGAGGGACTTTGCAGAGCTTTTTCATGCTCAAACAGCAACATTACACACTAAAGAAAGATGAACATGAAAAAAAGCATAATTGGTCACTCTTAAATGTTACAGGTGTGTATTGACTGTGTATCAAGCTGTGCATGAATGCTGTTTCTTAGAGGCTTGTGGGGTGCTGCTGTACCTACCGTGGCTTTGCCACGAGGAAATGAGCGTCGTTTGATCTCAGCAGACACCAGTGACTGTCCACTGTCCAGAATCCCTCGCTGCCTCCATCTGTCTGGGTGCAGAAACCACACGGTGTCCTCTGATTGGCCTGTGGAACACCAATCACATCCTAGAGCGGTCTGGAGCCGAGAGACAGGGCTCTGAAAACCCCGCTGAGAACCACAGGGAGAGCAGCACAGGCCAAATCAAATTTAGCAGACAAAACGTTGCAAAACGTTTTTTAAACGGAAACGGTGGTGCGTCGAACACCCTGTTCTGATGACGCAAGCATTGCATCTATGGCAGCTGAGAAGGCCATTCTTTGTGTTCTTTTTGAAGAATTTTCAGAGCCTGATGAAATTGGTATAAATACGTGTTTAATGCTGCAAAATACGCTCGATGTTACAGTCACTGCCCTTGCCGTCCAGAATAAAAGAGAACATCCCAATCGAGTGAAGGGATTTATGGAAATTATTTTTTATTTTATTATTTTATTTATTTTTATTGTGAGTATTAGGCTTATCATTATTGCTGAACACTGTTGTTGTGCTATGATATTGTAATATTTGCCATTATATAATCAGAGGAGTTTAGAAAAGTTTATGAAAGTGTCACTCCAAAATACAATAGCAAAATATAGTATTTTTATGTTACAGTAGTCACTTTACATGGACCCATTGTGCGAGCTGTCTCTTTAATACTGCTTGGTTTATAAACATGTTGCTGCTGATTGGGCTAACATTTTTGACACACCCACCAAACATGAGAAAACATATCTCAAACCTGTTGCACACCATTGCACACCTTTTCCAGGAAACATGTCGTTCAACCCGGAAACCGTAGCAAAATGTTGCGCACCGGTTTGAGCTTGAACATGTCCCAGGTCTAACACTGAAAAAAAGATACTTTAGACCAACTTAAAAAATTTTGTTACAGCCTAAGCTAAATTAGCTATAATATGGAAGTAGAATTTTCACTTAAGGTAAATTCATTTATTTTATCAATGTTTAATTTAGTTTACTCACTATAAATAAAGACGGGAATATTCTCTTCGAAAGACTTTAACATTTTGTCTTTTCAAAATATGCATCATATTTTCTGTTATGTACTAAAAAACAACCCCAAAAATCAGTAAAGCCAGCCAGTATGTGTTCTGCACATTAAAACTCTGGTGTCAAGCCAAAATACTATTTCAACAAAATATGTCTTTTTATGTTTTCGATGGGGAGACTTTTTTGCTTTTAGTACAACTGCACAAAACAAGTTTAAACCAGATACCATGATTTTCAATGACCCAATCAAATGAGACATAAAATAGTTTTTTTTTTTTTTTTGGGAAAATAAATCCTGCATACATAACAATAATCGCTCAAATACATAAACACAAGAACTACTTGCATGTGTAAACATTAAAAGAATAAGAAGTAATAGTGCGCTTCCAGTGCGCTTCTATGGCAAACGATAAATCCAAGTGCTGTCAATCTAAGCGATCAGTCCAATCCAAGTGCGCTTCCGCTGTAAAACAGTCCCTGATTGGTCTTTATTCATCGTCCCTTCCCACTATACCCACCAACCATAATGTTGTCAAATGATGTTAGAAAACACTGCATCATCACAACGCGATCGGATCTCAGATGTCGTATTGCTTTAGCAAAGCAGCATGTCATGCATCGGGAGATGTTGTGTTTGGGCTCATTTGAATCAAGAACACCTGCTCTAAATAAATATGTGTGATCTGCTATGGTTTACTAATTTTTGGTTAAAGGGGACATATCATGAAAATCTGACCTTTTCCGTGTTTATGTGCTATAACCGGGTCCCCGGTGTATCTACCAACCCAGAAAACGTGAAAAAAGACAACCGAGTAACTTTGTTTTGACAAGCTTTTCTCTGCAAGCATGTGAAAAAATGAGCCACTCAGATTTTGCTCCTCTTGTGACGTAGGAAGGGGATCTTATTATAACATTACCACCCCTTAATCTGCACGTTTCCACCCATGGCACTCCCATTTTGTTTTCGCAAGTGAAAAGGGTGTACCAGTTCTAATGCCATGGCAAAAGTTCGAGCAAAGCATGCTAACTGTTCTGTCATTGGCTGCGCAGACAAGCGTTAGAGTCTCGTTAGCTTGGATAGCTTGCAAGTTGACCCTGGCAAGCTGGATTGCTAAAAAAGGAGCGTTTCTGTCCTAGAGATATTTTGGAAAAAATATTAGACCATTCACAGCATTTGATAGCAAATAAACGTTAACCTGGTGTGTATGGCTCTGTTTGACAAACAGGTACGCTATGTATAGTGGGCGTCCATACGGGTTTTGCAAAAAAGATTAATATGACGGCACATGCTAGTCGATGAGTTGAATCAACTCCACAGCAACTACATAAATGTATCCACTAACCATTCAGAAATGTCCAGTTTCATTCTAAAAGTTGTAACTTCTTCCTGAGTCTCTCCATCAGTGTCCGAACCTGGTTTGAACGATGTAAGGCTGAACACCGTTACTATCAATCCTCATATTGGCTGCGTGAGATTCTCCAGCTCGTGAGATTCTCCAGCTCATGCTGTTAAAGCTCCGCCCTCTTCTGGAAAGGGAGCCGGGAGCAGCAGCTCATTTGCATTTAAAGGGACACACAAAAACGGCGGGTTTTTGCTCACACCCAAATAGGGGCAAATTTAACAAGCTATAATAAATTATCTGTGGGGTATTTTGAGCTGAAACTTCAGATGCATTCTGGGGAAACCAAAGACTTGTATTACATCTTGTAAAAAGGGGCATAATAGGTCCCCTTTAAGCTACAAACCAAAACTCAGCCCAAAAGCCGCATGTGTATACTTTTTTCATGTGCTTGGTATAGTTTGGTCTCTACCTGAAACAATTATGATTGTTGTATTCTGCTAGTTGAGACATTTTCAGCAATATATGAGTATCTGTTATGTATGATGCTTAACAGAAGTAAAGTCACATTTTTATTTTCAATTTAGGCATAATGATGAAATGTGAATAAAATCAATCAATCAGTCAAGACAAGATTTTACCACATGAAGTCTTTTTCAAGACAACAATTAGATCAAATAGAGAGGAAACTGAGACTTTTGCTAAAATCTCCATCTTCTCTGATATGCTGAGAACAAGAAGTAATCTTACATCAACAGATAGAGATAACTAGGGATGGTTCAGTCAGCTGCCAAAAGGGCGACTAGTCAATCAGTCGACCATCATGATCCGATCATAGTCATCATTTTGTTTTTAGTGTTTCTCAGTATTCCTTAGTAGCATTTCGTAACTTCTGTTGAATTCATCCGTGCATGATTGGACAGCAGTCAAGGACTCTCGCTTCAATCTGATCGGCTCCAGTGTGGCCTGTACTAATATAAAACACATGATCTGATCCAGTCGACTAAAGACAATCACCTGACATTGGTTTATTGTGGACAATAAAACCTGTATTTGTCTTGGGGAACGGGCCTGGAGTTTTGAGAGAAAACATTTGTTATGAACATCGACACATGACCGTATCTGTTGAGATGTTTCGCTCCTTTCACAGTTTATGAGTAAATATTATGCGTAATTGAGGAATGCCCATGTGAGTTTGTGTCAGAGGTCAGCTCCTTCGAGAATTTCACAGATCAATGTGTCCAAAGCTTTTAGAGGTCTATGCTGTGGACATATGCTTGATTGATCTGTTTTCCTTCATCTCATTAAAGCCAAACAATGCGTCGCTCCAATAGGTTCAGAGTGTCATAGAGGTTTAAACTGACACATTTCTTTATGGTAGCCATGTGAGTCTAATCCCGAGTTGAACCGCTGGGATGCATGAAACCTTTTTCCATGTGTGTAATTTCAGGGTGAATGGCCAGCACTTTGCAGTCGCAGGGGAGTTTTTGTGTCCGAAGTCTTTTCACTGCCCACAAAGAAAGTTCATTATCATACTAAAGGTGCTACACAGCTGGACTCATGTCTAAGTTCAGCTGTGGGATTCTTACTGTCTTACTAGCTCTTACACCCTTCAAAATAAAGGTTCCAAAAGGGGATTTTTGTAGCGATGCCATAGAAGAACCATTTTTTGGTTTCCCAAAGAACCTTTCGGTGAACAGGGCTGCATTTAACTCCACTATTAGACATACACTCGTGAACTTCCCTAAGCACTTCTCCTCGGGGGAATCCCCACCGCCATTTTGAAGAGCATTGAAGTTCGTCAAGTGGGCGAGGGAAGTTTATTTGTCCCTTGTTTGACCTATTGAGTCTACTCAGTATGTACACTTCAGGCAGATCCCTAGACCACAATGCAACACAATTGTGATGTCTCAGCAAGTCATGCTCAATTTAGTTATTTTGACATTTAACCGCATTTAAAGGATTAGTTCACTTTCAAATTAAAATTACCCTCAAGCCATGACTATCTTCTTTCTGATTAACACAATCGGAGATATATTAATAAATATCCTGACGCATCCAAGCTTTTTAATGGCAGTGAACGGGTCCAACGAGTATGAGCTGAAGAAATACACATCCATCCATCATAAACGTACTCACACGGCTCAGGGGGGGTTAATAAAGGCCTTCTGAAGTGAAGCGATGTGTTTGTGTAAAAAAAAATTTTTTTTTAAATCCATATTTAAATATCTAGCGTCCGCCAGACCGCCTTCCATATTCAACTTACGAAGAAAGCGTAAACTCTTGCAGTTCAAAAAGCTTACGCTATGTCCTACGCCTTCACTATTCAACTTACGGAAAAAGCTTAACTGATGCGACACAAATTCTTTTCTTTTTTTTTTGTAATTTGAATATGGAAGGCAGTCTGGCTGAAGCTAAATTTGTGATTTTGTTATAATTTTCGTTTGTGTAATTTTTTCATATTTTCTCCAACAGCTAAAGCATACATACAGGCCTATAGAATAGTGCGTAAAACAAATTTATAATAATAAAAAACTGTAAATAATAAATCAGCTCCATAGCAGATTCCAAGTGATCAAGGGCTTAGGGCAGGGGTGCCCAATCCTGTTCCTGGAGATCTACCTTCCTGCAAAGTTCATCTCCAACCCTGATCAAACACACCTGAACCAGCTAATTAAGATCTTTAGGAGCACTTGATAAATACAGACGGGTGTGTTGGATCTGGGTTGGATCTGAACTCTGCAGGAAGGTAGATCTCCAGGAACAGGATTGGGCACCCCTGGCTTAGGATGTTCCATTTAAACTACTCCAAGGGTTCCGCCAGTAGTGGGCGCTTGTGCAACATAAGCAATGACGTACATCTGAGTGAGCGAGACGGAGAGAAGTTAGCGAGGGAAGGGCATAAAAAATGGACTTTAACGCAGCCCAGATCTTAAAAGAACCATTGGTATTCTTAGTGTGAAGAACATTTTAAACCTCTTTCCATTCTAAAGAACCTTTTGTGGAATGCAAATGTTCCATGGATGTTAAAGGTTCTTTATGGAACCATCAATGTCATTAAAGAACCTTTATTTTTTGGAGTGTACTCTTGTCTTATATCTAAGTGTCTGTGTCTGAATCTGTGTTTCATCATAAGTGTGCCTGGAATTCATAACATTTTCCTTCTGATTAATGAGTAAAAACAGCATGTTTGTTTCTCCAGGCACAAACCTTGTTATGAGGAGGTCTGATTAGGTCCCGGAAATGCTTTGAATTGCTCTTTCCAGCACAATGCAAAGGTAAATTAGTGTTGTGTGAACCGGGACGGCTCTGTTGGTTCTCAATAATTAACCATCAATTTACATTCCATGAATTCTTTCAAGACATACTTTCCATTTATAAAGTTGAAACTTTGGATAGTAATAGACCCAAACTCTCCATTTAAAAAAAGAAAAAAAGAAAAGAAAACAATTTTATCCATACATGCCTGATTTCAGCTGAAATGGAAAGTGATCTATGGAACTTAATAGGCTGATGCAGAATAACGTTTGGGTTAATAGTATGGGTACAAACATTGGTCGCTGTTATATCAGTTTACTGTATAGTTCCATAAATGCCTGGAAGATAATGAAAATGAAAATGGAAATAATTAATTAAAAATACAAAACCCAAGTACTACAATAATGTATAAATATTTTAAAATTAAAATATATTATTTCAATAAATTATATGAAATAATGTCCTAAGCCATAGTGTTTAAGCTATTTTTCTGTCCTGATTGGCTAACAGTTTTGCATATTAAAATAATCTTTTCTGTCTGGAAACTAAACTATGTAATTTGAATCAATTGGATTAAAAATTACAAATGCTTGGAATACAAACAAACAAACAAAAAAACACAGCTGAAGTGTTTCTCTCAGATGTGCACACAGATCAGTGGTAGTGTGAGGTGATTCTGCGGTGACGTGTGTTTTTGTGAGGGTTCTTGGGTGGGTGAGGTCTATATTTAAGGGCCGGACCGGACGGGAGGCTCACGCAAAACAAATAGGCAGAAAATCCATGGAATGTATCCCGTCCAATCAGAGTAGCCAGCCAAAGTCCTCTCTTCTTAGCACGGCACGAGAGCGGAAGATTGTCTAGCTGTGAGCTTTTCAAACAGCAACGGCAAGTTTTCTTCCTGCAGTGTCCCTGTTTAAGAGCGCTTGAAGGAAGGAGGATGAAAGCACAGTCGTGACCTTAGTGGTGTTTGAGTTTGAGGCCAACGTTCAGAACAGAAAAACTCAGCTTGGCAAAAGCTTTGCACATATCATAGAGAAACATTCTTCATCTTCCCTGGAGAGAGTGAAGCCAGAGGCTCCTTTTGTTTTATAAAACAAATTTGCTGTCCTCAGGATGAAGATCCAGACTGTGTTAAGGGGATCTGGATTCCCTGGGTGTTGGGAGAATGAATTGAGAAAAAAAAAAAAAAAGACGAGACGAGAGATAGAAGTTGATGTTAGATGATGAGCCAAAAGCTTGTGAAAGTACTTGTGGTCAGAGCCAGTCAGCTTAATAACTGAATATTTTATTTATTAAAGCAGCAAGACCATTTTAAGACTATTACTTTAAGACAACATGAAATTAAAATGTACTCAATTTGCTAAAAAGTTCTATACTCAGTCACTGAATTGTATCGTTCTATCTCTAAAACAAATGTTCTTTTCTGCTGCTGTAACCAGGGAAAGGAATTAATATTAACCAATAATATCACTGCCTACCTTTTTATGATCAAATCAAATCCTGATCCTGATGATCAAGTCCTGCCCTACTTGGTTTCCAATTGAATATTCTGCTTGACTATGAAATATGTCACATTATGGAAGGTAAATGAGCTTTGAATGTGATTTTCTGCTATCTTTGTTAGGATTTCCATGTTACTTAAGGTTGACGTTTTTTTTTGTTTTTTTTTGTTTTTTTTTACTGAGTTTAGATCAGAAAGGCTTGAATCTATTTGTTAAAGACGTCTGTTGTTGTATGTATCAAATGTGTATTAAATGTAAATTTTCTCTCACTGATTCACATTCCACACTGATGCACACCCCTCACTGATTCACACGGCACACTGATTCACACACCTCACAGATTCACACACCTCGCTGATTCACATACCTCTCTGATTCACACGTCACACTGTTTCACATGGCACACTGATTCACACCCCTCACTGATTCACACACTTTACTGATTCACACACCTCACTGATTCACACGGCACACTGATTCACACACCTCACAGATTCACACACCTCACAGATTCACACACCTCACTGATTCATACACGTCACTGATTCACACGGCACACTGATTCACACACCTCACTAATTCACATACCTCTCTGATTCACACGTCACACTGTTTCACATGGCACACTGATTCACACCCCTCACTGATTCACACACTTCACTGATTCACACACCTCACTGATTCACACACTTCACTGATTCACACACCTCACAGATTCACACACCTCGCTGATTCACATACCTCTCTGATTCACACGTCACACTGTTTCACATGGCACACTGATTCACACACCTCACTGATTCACACGGCACACTGATTCACACACCTCACTGATTCACACACCTCACAGATTCACACCCCTCACTGATTCACGTACTTCACTGATTCACACACCTCACTGATTCACACGGCACACTGATTCACACACCTCACAGATTCACACACCTCGCTGATTCACATACCTCTCTGATTCACACGTCACACTGTTTCACACACCTCACAGATTCACACACCTCGCTGATTCATATACCTCTCTGATTCACACGTCACACTGTTTCACATGGCACACTGATTCACACACCTCACTGATTCACGTACTTCACTGATTCACACACCTCACTGATTCACACGGCACACTGATTCACACACCTCACAGATTCACACACCTCGCTGATTCACATACCTCTCTGATTCACACGGCACACTGATTCACACACCTCACAGATTCACACACCTCGCTGATTCACATACCTCTCTGATTCACACGTCACACTGTTTCACATGGCACACTGATTCACACACCTCACCGATTCAGACACCACACTGATTCACACACTTCATTGATTCACACATCACACTGATTCACACACCTCACTGATTGACACAGCACACTGATTTACAAACTTTACTGATTCACACACCTTGCTGATTAACACACCACACTGATTCACACACTTCACTGATTCAAACACTACAATGATTCACACGCCACACTGATTCAAACGCCTCACTGATTCACACATATCACTGAATCACACATCTTACTGATTCAAACGCCTCACTGATTCACACATCTCACTGATTCACACACCAACCACATAGCAACATGATTAACCACTAAGAACACCTTTTTTGGACCTCAGTTTCTCAGTTGTTTGCCTTCTTACCTATCAAGTCTCACTCACTTATCCACATGTATTCAGTTTTATGTAAAACAACATGAAGATACAAATACTTCTCCTTAACACCTGCTAAAAAATGTACACATACTGTCAGACTCCAGATTCACCCCTGTCAGAGAGATTCAATCATGTAGCACGTGTAAGGCATCGCCCCCAGACATCCATTACTGTGCTGCATCCATCAGTTTTCACCATGCAGAACCACTGAACTCTGCTGTGGTCCTCAAATGGGACACACAGGTTCTGATCCCATTTCCTCTCCCTGCCCCAAAATTTCCTGTCTTCTACTGTTCCTTAAGTTTAAAATAAGTTTAAAAAAAAAAAACACACAGACTGAAACACACCAACTGGAGACACCATCCTTTGTGTGATTAGTGGTTTCAAGGGGTTTATCTCACTCTCTCTCTCTGTTTCTGTCTCTCTGTATGTCCCATTTCCTCCATCAGTATCTCCTCCTCTTCTCGCTGTGGTAAGAATGTTGACTGTTGTGGTCGGATACTGTCAGAAGCGGTTAAGTCAGGCTTACACAGCCTGAGAAAGTGAAGACTGATATTTCTCCACACTTCACACTAAATGTTTCAGTCATATGAGTATAACTGTATCCATCCATCCATCTATCCTATTTCATTTTCAATAAATGGTTTCGGACGGTAGGAGGACGTAATTTTTAGTTGTGAAATAGTATTATTATTTCAAAAGATTGAAAGATTAAAGGAAAATGTGGGTTTTCTTGATATGACCCATTTAAGCTCATTGTATAAACCTTTTTGAGATTGTTGAGCCAGTTATTATCTGCTGTGCTTTATCAAACATTTGCAAAAACTGACTGTGTGCTTTCTTTGCGGGCTTGGTCATCTAATCAGCCCATCCAGGCAGGTTTCAGTGTGTGTATGTTTGTGCTGAGTTCTCTTGAGGCTAATGCCTTTTTTCTAAGTTAAATCCATAAAATGAGTATTTGCGGTGTTCCTTAATGCCGCCATATATCAGAGACAGTTCTGGAAGCAAACAGCACTCCTGTCCTGTCAGAGCCCCTGGCTGCTCTAGCTCTCACACATGGCGGTCTCTGGCTGAGCCTGAGAAGATTTGTTGTGCTGCGTGTTTCTCTGCGGGGAGCCTAGAACGCTGGAGAGCGTGCCTGATGGGCCTGCAGCCAAACTGCAGGGTCACACAGTGTACAGGAGGGCAGGCTTACCTCCATAGCCTTCCTCTCCTTCCCTCTCTCTTTCTCTCTCTCTCAGGAACAGCTGCTGCAATTGAGGAAACGGCTCGTGAGCAGCCAACCTGCACCAGTGCCCTATTGCATGCTGGGAAATTTAGACATCTGCTTAGTTATTCATCCCCAGGTCTTTACCATATAGGGGCTATCTCTTTCTCAGATCTGAAAGCTGAGGATATGGGCAGTGAGAGAGGTGTGTTCATACAGCTCCCACAGCTGTTACTCTTTCCAGCGTGTAAAGAAGTCTTAAGGCCCTGATATACTTCAAGCAAAATCAAAGAACAAACTGGTGTCATGTTACTGCGAACAAAATCAGGCCAAAACAACATCATTTGCAGTTGAAAAATGGTAATAAACCAAAATATATTGCAATACTCAGCATGTCACAAAATGTTTAATATCGCAATACAAAGTTCTGTCATGAAACTCTAGATGGTGCAGGCTAATAGGTCCTTAACTCAATGTGCTTGCAATCACATCATTCTCTATAGGACACAGCTGATTGGTTCCTGCTGTATCAGTAGCCAATGAGCTCGCTGCTCAACCTTCAAATACTTGGTCAGGATTTTCTGTAGCAGTTGCAGTGCGCTTTCAGAAACCCTCCACCTTCCCCAGCTCCACCTGTATAGATCTGCTACGGGTAATTCATGTACGCTATATTTTACAGTAGCAGAATGTCTTACTTGTTCACAGCAGAATTTTGTTTATGTATTGGCAGTAACAAGTCCTGTACTTGCTCTGCAGCAGCAGCAGAAATAACCAACAGCAGCAATAGCAACAGCATTAATAACAGCAGTAATAGCAACAGTAATAGCAGCAGCAGTAATAGCAGCAGTAATAGCAGCAGCAGTAATAGCAGCAGCAGTAATAACAGCAGCAGCAGCAGTAATAACAGCAGTAATAGCAGCAGCAGTAATAACAGCAGTAATAACAGCAGCAGTAATAGCAGCAGCAGTAATAACAGCAGTAATAGCAGCAGCAGTAATAACAGCAGTAATAGCAGCAGCAGCAGCAGCGGCAATAACAGCAGCAGCAGTAATAGCAGCAGCAGTAGTAACAGCAGTAATAGCAGCAGCAGCAATAACAGCAGCAGCAGCGGCAATAACAGCAGTAATAGCAGCAGTAATAACAGCAGTAATAGCAGCAGCAACAGCAGTAATAACAGCAGTAATAGCAGCAGCAGCAGCAGTAATAACAGCAGCAGCAGCAGTAATAACAGCAGCAGCAGTGGCAATAACAGCAGCAGTAATAACAGCAGTAATAACAGCAGCAGCAGTGGCAATAACAGCAGCAGTAATAACAGCAGTAATAACAGCAGCAGCAGTAATAAGAGCAGTAATAACACCAGCAGCAGCAGTAATAACAGCAGTAATAGCAGCAGCAGCAGTAATAACAGCAGTAATAATAGCAGCAGCAATAACAGCAGCAGCAATAACAGCAGTAATAACAGTAATAACAGCAGTAATAACAGCAGCAGCAATAACAGCAGTAATAACAGCAGTAATAACAGCAGTAATAGCAGCAGTAATAACAGCAGCAGCAGCAATGGCAACAGTAATAACAGCAGCAGCAGCAGCAATAACAGCAGTAATAACAGCAGTAATAGCAGCAGCAGCAGTAATAACAGCAGTAATAATAGCAGCAGCAATAACAGCAGCAGCAATAACAGCAGTAATAACAGCAGTAATAACAGCAGCAGCAATAACAGCAGTAATAACAGCAGTAATAACAGCAGTAATAGCAGCAGTAATAACAGCAGCAGCAGCAATGACAGCAGTAATAACAGCAGCAGCAGTGGCAATAACAGCAGCAGTAATAACAGCAGTAAAAACAGCAGTAATAGCAGCAGCAGCAGTAATAACAGCAGTAATAACAGCAGCAGCAATAGCAGCAGCAGTAATAACAGCAGTAATAGCAGCAGCAGTAATAGCAGCAGTAATAACAGCAGCAGTAATAACAGCAGTAATAACAGCAGCAGTAATAACAGCAGTAATAACAGCAGCAGCAGTAATAAGAGCAGTAATAACACCAGCAGCAGCAGTAATAACAGCAGTAATAGCAGCAGCAGCAGTAATAACAGCAGTAATAATAGCAGCAGCAATAACAGCAGCAGCAATAACAGCAGTAATAACAGCAGTAATAACAGCAGCAGCAATAACAGCAGTAATAGCAGCAGTAATAACAGCAGCAGCAGCAATGACAGCAGTAATAACAGCAGCAGCAGCAGCAATAACAGCAGCAATAACAGCAGTAATAACAGCAGTAATAGCAGCAGCAGCAGTAATAACAGCAGTAATAATAGCAGCAGCAATAACAGCAGCAGCAATAACAGCAGTAATAACAGCAGTAATAACAGCAGCAGCAATAACAGCAGTAATAACAGCAGTAATAGCAGCAGTAATAACAGCAGCAGCAATGACAGCAGTAATAACAGCAGCAGCAATAGCAGCAGCAGTAATAACAGCAGTAATAGCAGCAGCAGCAGTAATAACAGCAGTAATAATAGCAGCAGCAATAACAGCAGCAGCAATAACAGCAGTAATAACAGCAGTAATAACAGCAGTAATAACAGCAGCAGCAGCAATGACAGCAGTAATAACAGCAGCAGCAGCAGCAATAACAGCAGCAATAACAGCAGTAATAACAGCAGTAATAGCAGCAGCAGCAGTAATAACAGCAGTAATAATAGCAGCAGCAATAACAGCAGCAGCAATAACAGCAGTAATAACAGCAGTAATAACAGCAGCAGCAATAACAGCAGTAATAACAGCAGTAATAGCAGCAGTAATAACAGCAGCAGCAATGACAGCAGTAATAACAGCAGCAGCAATAGCAGCAGCAGTAATAACAGCAGTAATAGCAGCAGCAGTAATAACAGCAGTAATAACAGCAGCAGTAAAAACAGCAGCAGTAATATGAGCAATAGCAATAGCAGCGGCAGTAATAATAGTAGCAGCAGTAATAATCTAATAATCTAATAAAGTAATAATCAGATCTATTCCGCCAAGACCAAACATATCAGCATTGTCATATCCATTACCATGCCAAACACTCAATTGTCATGACAGAAATAATATTGTGTCACGGCTTAAGAATCCTGGATCCTCTGCTGATTCCCACACCTAATCAGTAGCAAACAGCAAAGGAATTTACTTAGCAAACACAACTGGAACAAGGCTCTATCTTGAGTAACTAGCAAGCCAACAAGACTTCTTTGGTCTTCCAACTTCAATTGTAAGATTTAGCTGGTCAGCTAGCTTCACTAGCAAGAGTTTTTGATGGAAATGAATCTGATCTTTCCAGCGGGGTGGATATTAGAGTCACTTCTCTCCTGTTTTTTTTTTTTCCAGTGTGGCTAGAGTGTTACTCTGTTTGATTTCTGTGGTATGTGCCAGGAGCTAGCAGTCAGTGTTGTTTAGGGATACAGGAAGTGACAAGAGTGTAATGACTGGTTAGTTTTGACTCACTGATCTCTGTCTGGCCACTGTATGTGCGTATTGATGTGACCTGTCCTCCTGGTGTATATGTCAGCTGATAAGCGTGAAATGAGCCCGAGGCCCGAGCACACGCGTTTACATCACGTGTGTGTTTGTATGTGCATGTGTGACCGGCTGCTGCCATCCTCTGCAGCTCTCTGTAATTGTGTATTGATCAGGAAGTCTTTCCCAGTCATCTTGCTATCCCAATGGAACAAAACACACATCACACTTAATCTTCGTGGTGACAGCAGCATATACCAGCCAGGGGAAAACAGTCAAAATAGGCACTTGATTTTTACATATTTCATGTGCAAAACTCACTGCCATTATTATAAGGTGTTTGCTCTAGATATCTTGATAGATATTTCAGGATTTGTTTGCCTGTTTTATCGACTGCCAGATGAAAACTGTAAGTCTGATATGGCTTATAAAACTAGCAACATCAATGTGGTTTTTAGATTAGAATGTTTTAAATCTCTAACTCAAAGTATGAGCAATAATAACAGTGGTTTTCCTTTAAGTATGCTTTTTCTATAAAAAGAAAATAAGCATTTCCAAGCTGTTATGAGGATAAAATGAAACGTTGTCATTGCAAAAGGAGGAGTTTGTGATAAACCAACACTTGAGTGTTAAAATAGCATTTTTACACCAAGCACTGCACTTACATTTCACCTCAAACTGACAGCATACTCTTTACACAAATAAATTGGCTAATATTTTGCTGAGGCAGCTGGCTTTAGTCTGTTATTCGACTTAAGCAGGCGAAAGCAAAGCCAGAACTTCTCTCAGTATAAACAAGCACTGGCCGAGAGAGGAAATCAGAACATTTAAAATAACAGACTCAGAAATAAAGCATCATGGGAGGGTCAGCGAGCACATCCAGTGGCAGAATGAGTGACTGGATCCATAAGAGTGCGTCAGACAGCTTCTGAAAGAGTCTCTGAGGGCCGCAGGCAACATGCTGACCCTGTATAAAGGTCAAGAGTCAGAGCAGCGCTTAACCTGCCCCTCATTTATGCATCTGTGTTTGAAGAAGTCAACTGTGAGGGCTCGCTGAATGGTTTGTACTATAATTCAATAGCATGAAACCAAAATGAAGTTTCAACACAACTCCTTACATGATTATTAATAATTGTATTGAAGCTAAGAGGCCTGCGTTTGATGAAGCTATAATTCTTCATCAGTAATGTGGTGTTGTGAACCTCTCTCTGAGAGAATTCGACAACGAGGAACCCCTATTAGATTCCTTCTCGCTGTTAAAGCAATTAAAGTGTAGTGTGATCCACGGTTCGCTTTTAACGCTGGGCGTATCTGGTATGTAGTTGGAAAAAGCCCTAAAGGTTCCTTGTAATTCAAGAGCAACAGAACGTTTTCTGTTATTTTATGGTAAAGATGAAATTTATGGAGTGCACGCAGAAATAAAACTTGCTGGTTCTTGAGCCAAACACACCTCAGAGGGCAGAAATGCCCAGAACGCGTGGATCAACAAGCCACGTTCACATTCACATTCGCAGGTTTGAGCATTGACGCCACAGTTTATGTGAAAGATTTTCTGCTTGAACTAGTTTGTGGTCGGGAAGATCGTTTAGTGTTTTTGAAGGACATCTCTTACGTTCACCAATGCTTATTTGATCAAAAATACACACTATTTTCTATGTGAAAATGTAATTTATTCCTGTGATCAAAGCTGAATTTTCAGCATCATTACAGTCTTCAGTGTCACATGATCCTTCAGAAATCATTCTAATATGATGATTTGATGATCAAAAAACATTTATGATTATTATCGATGTTCATATTTTTGTGGAAACTGTGATACATTTTATTTTTTCAGGATTCTTTGATGAATAGAAAGTTCAAAAGTCATTAAATTGATCACTTTTGATCAATTTAATGCATTTGCCCTCATTAATTTCTTTCAAAAATCTTACTGACCCCAAACTTTTGACCGATACAGTATGTTTTCACACTATGTATGTCATTTTGAATATTTCTGTGAGTGTGCAGTCGTCTGAATTCAGTACATTAAGTCATCGCGGAGCACGGGACCAAATTTTACAAAAACTTACAAAAAGCGGAAAAAATGAATCTTCATGGTTGTTCCCCGAGGTGATGGTCATAAGTGCAGGACAACACCCTGTAAGACAAGAGAGCAAGGTAAAGTTTATACCACAGAATAATATTTTCACGAGCTGGTTGAGCAAAAACCGTATGCCATTAGGACAGGTGTGTCAGTGAACTCCTGCCAATGTCAATTTTGACAAAACACAGGCTTTTCCAAGCTGAAGTCAGGCAGCAGTTTAGCTCTAACCTGCCCCAACACATCCGTCTGGAGGATTGAGATCCTGAAGACCTGCAGAACTGCACATGATCCCTTACATATGATCCTCTTACAGTCTCTGCCTAATAAGAAAAAAATAATAATCATCGCTGATACTAATATATGGTCCCTGATATATCTTAAAGATGCATCAGGAAGAGAAGAGAGGAATATTGTAACAGAGAGATAACAAGAGAGGCTGGTGTGAGACATGTTTTAGAGATAATCAGGAACGAAGACACAACTCTTCCTTCATCACTCAGGGGTGGTATGAATCACCTCATGTCAGTTTTGAGTGGAATGAAGCCTGGATGACACAAACACACACACACACACACACACACACACACACACACATTCCCCTCATGAATAAATATGATGCCTTCAGCTCAGCTGTAGATTCCCGCAGCCTTCCAACTACATGCTCATTAAATATCTACAGAAAGCTTCGCGTGTGTTTGGAGTTGTTGTCTTGGTAAGAATGTTGGGAATTCTAAACAAGGATATTTAACCCTATAAAACCTACTGTATCATATTTGATACACATTTCTAAGGCCTCTAAATGATCAAAACTTTGCGGAAGAACCTGTTGCACACAGTCTTCTGTCGTCTGTTTAGACTCTTTTATCAAGTAAAAATCTTTTAGTTTAATGGTACAAACATCCTTCAGCTCGTGCTTCTTTCTGCTGTCAAATCTGCACTGATTTGATCAAGTAAACGTAAGCATAACTTTGATATTGTTAGTAATATTTCAAGATGAACACTTACTGGACTGAAGCGACTCAGGTTCACTTGATTATCCAGACATCGTTTATTAGAAATATTTGAGTCTCAAATATGATCATCAGGCTTTTGAGGAAGGTTTATTTTGTTCAATCATCATTGTATTGTATTTTATCATATGCTTTAAAACTACAGAGATTTGATCATAAACATTCTTACTAAGATATATTATTGGCAGATATAGAGTGATGACTGAAATTTATATCATTTTATGTTAAGTATCTGCTATACTGTTATAAAGATCTCATTGATTTACATTACAAACTATCAGAATTTCATCTTACTTTGCTTATTTCTGCTCAGTTTGAGTCTCTGAATAAAACTGAGATGTCTTATCCTCCATATTCTCACTATATCAGACTTTATGAACCATAAAAGCCTGACGTACCAAATATGATATTCATAAAACATGTACAGGATGCAAACCTTTTTAGATTCTTTTTCAAAAAATTTGATGTTTCTGACTATTATTTCACTTGCCAGTCTTTACAGGGTTAAAACACGTACATGTAATAAAATGTTGAGCTGCAACCTTGCAAAAGCTCTTGTGCCATTAGACTTTGGCTTGTCAAGCTGCTGACATCTTTCATTACGGTCTGCGAGTCAACAGCAGAATGTCAGAGGAGACCCTGAGAGAAGACTGAAGCCCCCGAGCCATTCACCTGCACTTTCACACGCTACAGTGTGCTCACTGTTAACTCGCACAGAGATATCCATTTACACTGACATTTCTCATGTCCTCACCCTGCCGCTGACTTTTTTTGCTCTCTTTACACCGTGTTCAGTATTGGCCTCAGATGAATGAAGAGAACCGTGACTTTTTGAGCAGTGTGGAGACCTGTGAACTTTTTAACACGTGCTGGTCACATGCTTTGTTACCTCGATCTATCACATCTTCTCGCTTCGCTGGTTCAGGTTATGGACTAAGGTCACAGCTGAAGTCAGTTTCCGGACACTCTTAAACTATATATTTGAATATTTAAGCTATTATTCATCTCAATGAAAGTTGAAAACCTTTAGCAGTCACACATTCTCTATGAGTTGACTTCCCCTCAGGCTGGCTGAATGGATGAGGTTCCTATAAGCTGGTATAAGATGAGAGGAGTCAGGCTGGTGTGAGACTCACAGGCAAGATCTCTCTGTGTAATTGGTGTTGTCTGAAGGCGACAGCAAGCGGCAGTAAATCCTGTCTGTGTGAAAAATGATGAGGCCTCTGCCTCTGGTACTCTCTAAATGAGGAAGAGCACATGAATTATCATAGAAGTGCTGATTGAAGAGGACTGTGAGAGTAGGGCTGCTGAAACAGAGACTTACGTAACAAAAATATATGGGAATATACTGCAAAATATAATGCGATATATTACATAATACGTGGGAAACTCCTAGTGCTTAGTATACAGGTGCTGGTTATATAATTAGAATATCATCAAAAAGTTGATTTATTTCACTAATTCCATTCAAAAAGTGAAACTTGTATATTATATTCATTCATTACACACAGACTGATATATTTCAAATGTTTATTTCTTTTAATTTTGATGATTATAACTGACAACTAAGGAAAATCCCAAATTCAGTGTCTCAGAAAATTAGAATATTACTTAAGACCAATACAAAGAAAGGATTTTTAGAAATCTTGGCCAACTGAAAAGTATGAACATGAAAAGTATGGGCATGTACAGCACTCAATACTTATTTGGGGCTCCTTTTGCCTGAATTACTGCAGCAATGCGGCGTGGCATGGAGTCGATCAGTCTGTGGCACTGCTCAGGTGTTATAAGAGCCCAGGTTGCTCTGATAGTGGCCTTCAGCTCTTCTCAATTGTTGGGTCTGGCATATCGCATCTTCCTCTTCACAATACCCCATAGATTTTCTATGGGGTTAAGGTCAGGCGAGTTTGCTGGCCAATTAAGAACAGGGATACCATGGTCCTTAAACCAGGTACTGGTAGCTTTGGCACTGTGTGCAGGTGCCAAGTCCTGTTGGAAAATGAAATCTGCATCTCCATAAAGTTGGTCAGCAGCAGGAAGCATGAAGTGCTCTAAAACTTCCTGGTATACGGCTGCGTTGACCTTGGACCTCAGAAAACACAGTGGACCAACACCAGCAGATGACATGGCACCCCAACTCAGCAGCAGTCCAGTCCTTTTTGTCTTTAGCCCAGGCGAGACGCTGTCTGTTGTTCAAGAGTGGCTTGACACAAGGAATGCGACAGCTGAAACCCATGTCTTGCATACGTCTGTGCGTAGTGGTTCTTGAAGCTCTGACTCCAGCTGCAGTCCACTCTTTGTGAATCTCCCCCACATTTTTGAATGGGTTTTGTTTCACAATCCTCTCCAGGGTGCGGTTATCCCTATTGCTTGTACACTTTTTTCTACCACACCTTTTCCTTCCCTTCGCCTCTCTATTAATGTGCTTGGACACAGAGCTCTGTGAACAGCCAGCCTCTTTTGCAATGACCTTTTGTGTCTTGCCCTCCTTTTTGATGATATTCTAATTATATGACCAGCACCTGTATACTGCAATATATGCATTGACCATGTATGGCTATATATATTGATACGTTTAAAAAATATTTAGAAATGAAGACAAAAATAGCATTACATGTCATTGTCAGGGCTGGTTGCAAACGAGGAGAGGATGCAGGATCTAATTGTAGCAGCAAAGGTTTATTTTTGTGGGGTTTATCAAGTGGGGTCTTGACATATTAAAAGGTTATTCTTTTTGTTTTGTTTTTAAATAGCTAATGTGTAATATTTACGTCACATGACTTCACTTTATATACATGATTCATATGATAAATAGTTTGGGATTTGTACGATTTATTTAATGTTTTTGAAGGAAGTTACGCTCAACAAGGCAGCAGTTATTTGATCATAAATTCAGTAAAAACATTAAAAATTTGAAAAATTATTACATTTTAAAAGAGCTGCGAATATACAGTAAACTGTAATTTATTCCTGTGATCAAAGCTGACGACACACTGATGTCCTAAGAAACTATTGGTTTATAGGGTATCCTCTCCTGGGTTTGTAAAATCATCAGGGGAAAAACAACTTTAGTACGTTAATGGGTGTGTTGATATCCAGCTGAAGAGCAATCAACCATAACTTCAGGCGAGCAGGCTCAGAAGTTGGGAATATGTGGAAAGTCACCACTCCCGAATAAGCAGATAAACATCAAATTTTCATTTTATCCCTTTAAGTGTATTCTGCTTATTGAAGAAAGCTTTCAGCAAAATAATAACAAATAAAAACTAGGTTAGAAAATTATTAGCGACCACATATACGACCAGCACTATATTCTAAAGCCTCGTACACACCGGGACGAATATCATGCACGCTTATCACCGACGTGCAAAATCACTCCCTGACAGTATGGCGCTTGTGCTGAACGGTAGTGCAAATAAACATATTTATGATATAAAATTAAAGAAGATAAAAATACAGATATAAAATGCACATCTAGTATTGGTGTGGCCAAGAACTGGCAGAGCACCCATAGTTTGTAGAGATCTTCCTCGTCTACTTACCACTTCCTCTTCGTTGTCTTGGTATCAGTGTGTGCTCGGCAAGACCGTTTTGTGCTTGAGCACCACCAAGTCGTGTTTTACTTCAGCAGCTCCAGGCATGTGAACAAATGCGGCAATCTCATTGGTCAGATAGTTTTTAATGCGGCGCGTCAAACCAAAAAAACTAACCCGAGGCGTTTTTAAAAAAAATTACACTTTTACGGCTGGCGTTTTTGCGTCGGTGTGCACACTCACATTGGCGCCCTTTGTTTAGGCATGAGGCGTTAAATGGCGGCGATAATCGCACGCGATATTCGTCCCGGTGTGTACAAGTCTTCTAAAGTAATATGACAGCAGAACACTAAGCAGTAAATTTTTAGCCAATTCTCACATAAAATTACTGCACGGCTTCAGAAGACTTGCTAAAATCTTAAGGACTACTGTTAGGATTCTTTCATGGTGCTTTTTGTCCTTTTTTGGACGTGCTCACTGTGAATTACCTTTGTATAGAAAAGAAGGGCTTTAGATTTAGAGTGCCTATTGTGCTTTTTCAGATATTCCCTTTCCTGTAGCGTGTAATAGATATTTGTGAATGTAAAAGATCTACAAAGTTTTAAAGTGCAGAGAAATGGAGTTTTTGTCTCTCTAAAGAAAGAAGTGATTCTGAACTGCTGAAACGAGTCGTCAGTAATTCAGTCTCACTTCCTGCTGAACATGCATAGGTTTGTAACACATTTGCATAATGCAAGTCTATGATCTTCATTGGCTGTTGGTGAACTTTGACCCTCAAACACTGTAGTTGTAGCTGAGACTGGAAGAGTTTGGTTCGTGTTGTTCATGTCAAGAAGACGCTGTTTTCTGCTGCCAAAGCAAATCCACTTTGATGAGATTGATATGGCAAATCCGACGCCATCGTTACTGTTCGTATCACTGTAAATAAAGAGCTGAAATTCAGATATGATAATGAGAGTTTGGTTTCTGACCAATCACAACAGTCTGGGTCTAATCAGAGCAGAGCAGACTCTCAGAAAGGCGGGGTTTAATGCGACCGAATCCTTTATCGAATCGTTTTAGACACTGTGAGAAAAGAGCTGATGCTGTGATGGATATTATGAGAAAATTAAAGTGTTTTTTGATCTTGTATGCATGTAAACCTGCTGTAGGAGACCGCAAAACAAAATAGGATATTAGGGGCACACTTTAGCAACGTGAGGTTGAGTAAATAATGGCAGAATGCTCATATTTGGCTGAACCGTCTCTGATCTGTGGCCTGCAGTGAGACTAAAGTCATGGTCCTGTTCAACAGGTTTCCTGCCTTTTTATGAGCCAAAAAACAAAAGTTTATACTTCACGTGCTGGCTTGTGGTATGTGTGCCCACATGTCTCTTTATATGTGTGTGTATGTGGGTGTTGATTTTTGAGCACAGATCGGGCAGCGAGCAGCTGGCGTCCTGGTGTGAAGAAGATGGTGCACCATGTGTGGCGGCTGAATACACAACAGTAGTGTGGGTTTGAAGAGATAAACATTAGATTTGATGAAAAACAGAAACCAGCAGTGGCAAGATGTTTGAAGATTTAGGTTTATATGTGGGATTAAAGACATTTTTAATGGGCTCGAACATTAGATCCTGCTGATAGAGAAAAAGAAAGTAGGATAGACTCATCTCTTGCTGATAATGAGCTGTTTGCATCAGTCATGCTTTCTGCAGTATGAACTCAGTGACCTCACACTAAGAAATGTCTGTGGGAAATGTGTTCGTCAGTTTCTTTTACATTACATACATTGTCATTTTAATAGGTAGATCTGTTTCATATTGAACCATATATCTCTTTGACAAGTTTCTTATAGGGTCACTTTTTGGTATAAAACCTACTGTAAATCTAACATATGTCAGGACAGTTATAGCAGTACTCATCAGCAAGTGGGCTGCAGGTCAAAATCCAGCCGTCAATCATTTTTATGCAGCCAAGATTAAGATGAAACCATTGCACAGCCTGGTACAATATAGCGGTCTTGGTGAAACTCTAGAAATAGTACATGGGTCATTGACGAATAAGGTTTTTAAAAATGTAAAAAAAAAAAACATAATGGAGATATAATTATTTTTAAGTTTTATTAAGTGTTAACCATGAGATTATGTGGTTTTTATAATCAATTAGCACTGCTTTTGTGATTTTTTACAAGATGGACAAAATTTGTCACCAAAACCAACATTTCGGTTTTACCAAATGACACTTTTGGTTATACCGAATAACGATATTTTCAAACAATGTTAACATTGCAAGTTAGCTTGCTAGCTAGCTAGCAAAAGGACAATCAAACATTGTATAGTTTTTATATTACAACATTTTTCTTGTTTTATAGCGGTTGTACCGAATGACCTGATGTTTCGGGACATGCGTATGAGCAAGTGAAAACATGAAGAGAGAGTTAGTTACTTTGCTTCACGACCATGTGGTCCTTTGCAGGTGTCTGAATGATGTCACATCCTGTCACATGATATTGACCACATGACTTGATCCAAAATGGTTCCTTTATATTGGTTACAATGAATGACATCAATGAAACTTCTCATAACAAAGCAACGTCTTCTACACATAATTTTTATACCATTTTGCACTATGTTGATATATGATGTTATAAAATCATGACAGAATATATATATATATTTATTTCATTTCACAAATGAAATGGCTGTATTGGCCTTTGGACGGTTAAACCGAATGACCTTTTGACACTTCAAAATCTTTAAAATACCTTTATATGTAGCAAAATATAATTAAAACCTTTTGGATTCAATAAAATAGATCTAGTTGTACTACCTTACATACTTTGGATGTCATATCTTTGTTTGAACAAAAACAAAAACAAAACAAAAAAATGACATGTCACGTCATTGACCAACATACAGATAGTAAAATGCAGTTCAAAGAGCTCTCATTCGTTCTAAAACAGGCATGTTTAGCATTCTATATGCCATATTTTACTCAGTCGTGTATTTTTCAGGCACTACTGTTCAAAAGTTTAGGGTTGCTAAGATTTTTTTATGTTTTTAAACAAAGTCTCATTTGCTCACCAAGGCTGAAAAATGTTTGGCCATCCTTAAATTTCCATTAAAATACTTTTATATAAATTTGCATACAAATCCTCAGACACCTGCCACCGCTTTTTGTGTCAAATATTAAATATTTAGCCTCTCAAGACCAAACATTCATGATTCCCCATTATTTCAAATCCATTAATGAACGTTTTGAATGATTGTACCTAATAAGCTCATCATATGGAAGGGATGTGCGATTGGCAGTATCCATGGAAACAGACCCTCTGCTGGTGATGATCCATATGTGCTGAGGTTTAGGTGCTGTTGCATCCTCTGAGGACAGCCCTTTTGTTTCTGTTCCTCTAGTTAAGCTGAGGTGAAAGAGAGTAATTGAAGTAATGAGCCATGTTCTCTGAGAGACTGGCATGCGTTTGTCCTCACTAGCCTCAGGAGGAGTGTGTGAGTGTGTTTCACTGTTTGCTGAGGCAACCAGCATAAACAGTGTTATCGGTCTCCGTACAGAAGGACATGTCAGTCAGCGGCTCCTGTGATCAGAGGTCGTGTGTTTCTCTGGTATTTCCTCACACGGACAGAAATTCCCTTTAAACAACCTTTGTTAGACCTGGAAGGAAACTTTGTGTGTGTATATGTTCATGTCCATAGAGAGAGACAGAGAGACTTCTTTCAAAAACATTAAAAAATAATACGATATTACTTTCATACTTCCATACATTTTATTTATATAGAGGACTTGACGTGAACTTTTTTGCTCACCAGTCACTGTGGCTAGTGGTTTTCCAAAGTTACTAGCCACTCAGCATTTCCACTGGCCACAATTTTGACATCGATACAATGGGGAAAAACTGCCATATAGATATTTTTAATATTTTTGCATAATTTGGCAGCAGGTATATTAGGCTGCTGTCACTTTAAGGCCTGAAGCACGGATCCATTATACTGATACACATGCATTTTCTTTCTTAACTATTTACTTTCACTTAAAACAACTGACCGTGTTTACATGAATACTCATCGAGACCGGCATTTGACATTATTTTGTGTGTATTTGACTAAGTGCAATAAGCATTTATTGGCTGTCCCGAACCCTAACCCCTAAATTTCAACTCATGAAAATGATATCGAAATATTTTTTGCATTTTTTTTCCATTGTTGTTTTTAAAATATATATATATTTGATTTTTTTTAAAAGTGAAGTTGAAAAAAATATTTATTTTATATTTTATTTTTAAATCATGAAACTTTATGTAAAAAGTTTGTCCAGCTGTTCAGAACTGCGCTAGCTAACCATGTGCTGATTAGCATCTTTAAACTAGGCTCAAAAGTATCTAAAATTATCACGACTGAAACAGTCATGACGGAAACATGTGGTGAAGTTTCAGTTGTGACATCATTGTTTTTTGAGTGTTATTCTATTAAAATATATATTTTTTTCTGTGTACAACTGTTCAGAACTGCGCTAGCTAACCATGTGCTGATTAGCATCTTTAAACTAGGCTCAAAAGTATCTAAAATTATCACGACTGAAACAGTCATGACGGAAACATGTGGTGAAGTTTCGGTTGTGACATCATTGTTTTTTGAGTGTTATTCTATAAAAATATTATTTTTTTTCTGTGTACAACTGTTCAGAACTGCGCTAGCTAACCATGTGCTGATTAGCATCTTTAAACTAGGCTCAAAAGTATCTAAAATTGTCACGACTGAAACAGTCATGACGGAAACATGTGGTGAAGTTTCGGTTGTGACATCATTGTTTTTTGAGTGTTATTCTATAAAAATATTATTTTTTTTCTGTGTACAACTGTTCAGAACTGCGCTAGCTAACCATGTGCTGATTAGCATCTTTAAACTAGGCTCAAAAGTATCTAAAATTGTCACGACTGAAACAGTCATGACGGAAACATGTGGTGAAGTTTCGGTTGTGACATCATTGTTTTTTGAGTGTTATTCTATAAAAATATTATTTTTTTTCTGTGTACAACTGTTCAGAACTGCGCTAGCTAACCATGTGCTGATTAGCATCTTTAAACTAGGCTCAAAAGTATCTAAAATTGTCACGACTGAAACAGTCATGACGGAAACATGTGGTGAAGTTTCGGTTGTGACATCATTGTTTTTTGAGTGTTATTCTATAAAAATATTATTTTTTTCTGTGTACAACTGTTCAGAACTGCGCTAGCTAACCATGTGCTGATTAGCATCTTTAAACTAGGCTCAAAAGTATCTAAAAGTGTCACGACTTAAAAAGACATGACGGAAACATGTGGTGAAGTTTCGGTTGTGACATCATTGTTTTTTGAGTGTTATTCTATTAAAATATATATTTTTTTCTGTGTACAACTGTTCAGAACTGCGCTAGCTAACCATGTGCTGATTAGCATCTTTAAACTAGGCTCAAAAGTATCTAAAATTGTCACGACTGAAACAGTCATGATGGAAACATGTGGTGAAGTTTCGGTTGTGACATCATTGTTTTTTGAGTGTTATTCTATAAAAATATTATTTTTTTTCTGTGTACAACTGTTCAGAACTGCGCTAGCTAACCATGTGCTGATTAGCATCTTTAAACTAGGCTCAAAAGTATCTAAAATTATCACGACTGAAACAGTCATGACGGAAACATGTGGTGAAGTTTCAGTTGTGACATCATTGTTTTTTGAGTGTTATTCTATAAAAATATATATTTTTTTCTGTGTACAACTGTTCAGAACTGCGCTAGCTAACCATGTGCTGATTAGCATCTTTAAACTAGGCTCAAAAGTATCTAAAATTATCACGACTGAAACAGTCATGACGGAAACATGTGGTGAAGTTTCAGTTGTGACATCATTGTTTTTTGAGTGTTATTCTATAAAAATATTATTTTTTTTCTGTGTACAACTGTTCAGAACTGCGCTAGCTAACCATGTGCTGATTAGCATCTTTAAACTAGGCTCAAAAGTATCTAAAATTATCACGACTGAAACAGTCATGACGGAAACATGTGGTGAAGTTTCAGTTGTGACATCATTGTTTTTTGAGTGTTATTCTATAAAAATATTATTTTTTTTCTGTGTACAACTGTTCAGAACTGCGCTAGCTAACCATGTGCTGATTAGCATCTTTGAGCCAGGCTCAAAAGTATCTAAAATTGTCACGACTTAAAAAGACATGACGGAAACATGTGGTGAAGTTTCGGTTGTGACATCATTGTTTTTTGAGTGTTATTCTATAAAAATATATATTTTTTTCTGTGTCCAGCTGTTCAGAACTGCGCTAGCTAACCATGTGCTGATTAGCATCTTTAAACTAGGCTCAAAAGTATCTAAAAGTGTCACGACTGAAACAGTCATGACGGAAACATGTGGTGAAGTTTCAGTTGTGACATCATTGTTTTTTGAGTGTTATTCTATAAAAATTTTTTTTTTTTTCTGTGTACAACTGTTCAGAACTGCGCTAACTAACCATGTGCTGATTAGCATCTTTAAACTAGGCTCAAAAGTATCTAAAAGTGTCACGACTTAAAAAGACATGACGGAAACGTGGTGAAGTTTCGGTTGTGACATCATTGTTTTTTGAGTGTTATTCTATAAAAATATTATTTTTTTTCTGTGTACAACTGTTCAGAACTGCGCTAGCTAACCATGTGCTGATTAGCATCTTTAAACTAGGCTCAAAAGTATCTAAAAGTGTCACGACTTAAAAAGACATGACGGAAACGTGGTGAAGTTTCGGTTGTGACATCATTGTTTTTTGAGTGTTATTCTATAAAAATATTATTTTTTTTCTGTGTCCAGCTGTTCAGAACTGCGCTAGCTAACCATGTGCTGATTAGCATCTTTAAACTAGGCTCAAAAGTATCTAAAATTGTCACGACTGAAACAGTCATGACGGAAACATGTGGTGAAGTTTCAGTTGTGACATCATTGTTTTTTGAGTGTTATTCTATAAAAATATTATTTTTTTTCTGTGTACAACTGTTCAGAACTGCGCTAGCTAACCATGTGCTGATTAGCATCTTTGAGCCAGGCTCAAAAGTATCTAAAATTATCACGACTGAAACAGTCATGACGGAAACATGTGGTGAAGTTTCAGTTGTGACATCATTGTTTTTTGAGTGTTATTCTATAAAAATATTATTTTTTTTCTGTGTACAACTGTTCAGAACTGCGCTAGCTAACCATGTGCTGATTAGCATCTTTAAACTAGGCTCAAAAGTATCTAAAATTGTCACGACTGAAACAGTCATGACGGAAACATGTGGTGAAGTTTCAGTTGTGACATCATTGTTTTTTGAGTGTTATTCTATAAAAATATTATTTTTTTTCTGTGTACAACTGTTCAGAACTGCGCTAGCTAACCATGTGCTGATTAGCATCTTTAAACTAGGCTCAAAAGTATCTAAAATTATCACGACTGAAACAGTCATGACGGAAACGTGGTGAAGTTTCGGTTGTGACATCATTGTTTTTTGAGTGTTATTCTATAAAAATATTATTTTTTTTCTGTGTACAACTGTTCAGAACTGCGCTAGCTAACCATGTGCTGATTAGCATCTTTAAACTAGGCTCAAAAGTATCTAAAATTGTCACGACTGAAACAGTCATGACGGAAACATGTGGTGAAGTTTCAGTTGTGACATCATTGTTTTTTGAGTGTTATTCTATAAAAATATTATTTTTTTTCTGTGTACAACTGTTCAGAACTGCGCTAGCTAACCATGTGCTGATTAGCATCTTTGAGCCAGGCTCAAAAGTATCTAAAATTGTCACTACCAAAACAGTCACAACCGAAACATGTCATCATTGTTTTGGTAGTGACAAAAGGAAGCACATAATCATAAACACAATTTTTATACAGTTCTGCAAATCATTAGTATTTTAATATGTTTTAGTATGTGAGTTGTGATCACCACCAACACATTACACAAGACAAATTGGATTCAAAATACAACAATAAATTACATTTGAAATATTGTTAAAATTGTAATTGTTGTTGATTTACTTGTGACTTTAAAAAAAAAAATAGCAAAAAATATATTTACAAGGTAGATGTAAACAAAATGTTAATAAGTCAATGTAACCCTTCTTATTAAATTATTTATTATTGTGTTTCGGTAGTGACAAATATTCCAAAACTTTCTGAAAATACAATATGAGAATTAACTGCACAATTACTAGAAATGTGTACCTTGGATATTATACAATTTGCATACTTACAAAATTTATGGAAAAATACATATTTTTTTAAGGCGTTTCCAACTCTGACTTTGAACCAGTTCTGTCGAATGGCCCATTTATATATTGCTTTTGTTGCTCCAAGTAGTTGCTGAATCTTAGCTAATGTGTTAAGCATATGCTGTCCGTGCAGCTGGCGGTGAGAATCGACTCATTAAGAAAGGTTACACTCTGAGGTTACATGACAAATCCAGACCTGGGGGAGTAAAGGGAAGGGTACGAGACTCCCTCAGCTGCCTTAGATAACTCATAATGGATTTATTATGTGTCTTTGATCCAGACAAACCTTTGCCAGACAGCAAGACGCAAGATGTATGTGTGTGTGTGTATCAGAGTCTGTTGAAATGCATGATACATGCAGACGCTGATGCTCGACTGTAGCGAGGTCACCCTGAATATCTGCTGGAGGAGGAGTCATTCATCTTTTCTGACAGACCAAGAGCTGACCTCACAAAAGAAAGAGTAATGAGGTAATGAAAGAGAGGAGTAATGGAAGGAAGGTTTGACCAGTATTACAGAGTTTTCTCTCAGATTTGACCCTTTCATCCTGAAGGTTTTGTTGTCTCTGTGAATCTGAGATGATATGTTCTTTAAACTCAGTAGGGAGAGACACACTTCAAAGCTGCCATTAACCTTTAGATGCCTCAATGAAACATTTCACCTCAGACCGATGCTCTCCAAACCATTACCTGCTGGAAAAACCAGGTCATAACTGCTTCAGTTGGTCAAGCTGATCAACTATTTCAAGTGGTGTATTAGTCCCTATTAGTCTCAGCTAAACCACCAACAGTCTGTTCACTGGTTATTTGATGTTATATTCTAGGTAACACTTTAGTATGGGGAACACATATTCACTATTAACTACGACATTTGCCTCAATAAAATCTTAATTTACTGCTTATTGATAGTTAGTAAGGTCGTTTTTGTAGCGTTTGAGTTTAGATATTGGGTAGGATTTAGGGATGTAGAATATGGTCATGCAGAATTAGGCATTAATATCTGCTTTATAAGCACTAATATACAGCCAATATGCAACTAGTTAAAAGTGAAAATTGTTCCCCATCCCCCCAAGTGTTACCATCTTCGATTATACAAAAGTTCTGATCCTCCAATCTGATTAGTCAATCAGTGCTTCAAGAGTGCCGTAATAAAAGTCTATGGTTGATCCACACATACTGTCGGTTTGTATTTTTAGTGACTCTTTCTGCAGGTTACTTTGTTGCGCCAGTAGGTGGTGACAAGTGACTATCTTTATGAGTGAGTCGTTGAATCATTCATTCAAGTGTTTCATTCAAAAAGGCTGATTCATTCAGCTGCAACATGAAACCGTATACTTCTTGAGTACATACTACATTTGATTGGGAAGCCCTTAAAAAAGTATGTTCTATATAGTTTGAATGAAATCCGGACATACTACATTCATCATGTCACTGTCACTGTCACCTCGTTGCTTCACCGTCATTCATAAATCCTCTCCCGTGGGGCGATTATTGTAGACTATTGTGTGTTGCAGCAGTTCTGCTTTGGATTTGTTTGGAACTATTTACGTTGGCAACGCAAAAACGGACAAAGTAAGTGTCGATATAGTTTCTAAAATTTAAGTTACTCAACTGTATTCCTGCACACAAACTAGCAAGAGTTGGCTGAAACTTGTCTGACTAGGCACACAGGTCGTGTGTAAAATGTTCTAGGCTGGAACAGTAAGTTTATCAGAGAAAAAATATTTCCTCTGATAAGGCACTTAATAGCAAGTAAACACGATATCTGTAATTCTCATTATTACTGTGTTCTTACAGTTATATGATGCATGATACTTACATTTGGCTGAATATGATGGGTCTGACATGTTTTTATGTAGTTTCAGACTAATTCTCTGTGACTCAAAAAGTCCTGTAAACTGGATACAATGTAATTGCTTTTACATGGTGAAGTTCTTGGCCAGAAAAACCTGCAAAGACCAAACTCCTGGTCATACGAGACTAGGTTCATAGTGTTGTCTTTCACCAAGTCTATCACTCGCTTTTGAAATCACCAACACTGCCACTGCAAAAATCCTTTGTTTTGTCATTATTTTTGTCTTGTTTTCCAGTAAAATAACTTGCTTTTGTCTGGAGCACATAATGTAAAGCGTTCAGGACAGTTTGGTTCATGCACTTGCGGATATAGAAGCGACTGGCGAATGTTTTTCATGCAAAGCGTGCAGATGCGATTAATGGATAATCAAATTCATTGTCTCTCATTTTGTATCATTGTTTTATCAGTTAGTTGTTGCAGATGTGTTTTGTGGAGCAGTTATGATGGTAAATGAGTACACAGAGCGGCCACAAGAGACCGAAAGACTGGGAGAAGTGCTGATGCACACACCCGTCCCACACACACATATCAACCCAAACATACACACGGCAGAGAGAGATTGATGGGGTGGCCTATTCATTATCAGAAAACTTCTGGCTTACAGCCATTTCTTTTTTCTCTCTTCCCTCTGTTTCTTCAGTTTCCTTTCTTTGGCAACTTCTTCCCTCTCCTTATATAGCATGTTTTCTCAGTATATCTCCTCTTACTTACCCTTACAGAAAAGAAGTATACTTCAAGCTCATTTTATTAAGTATACTTAAGTAATGCTCAAATATGTTTTTAAGTATACTTTATGTAAGTATACTAATATCAATGTACTAATAGTATACTTGTAAGTGTACTACTTGGGACTAAATTGGCCTACTTTTTAGTGTATAAAAGTATACCTTTAAAGTGAAACAGCAGTAAACTTTGAGTACACAACTAGTTCACAACTACGTTTTTCGTTTGTGCTGCATCTGTACTACAAATGAACTTATGGGTATACTGATAGTTTACTAGTTAAATACTTGTAGCATGTGTTTTAGTTTATGAAAGCACACTTTGAAGTGTGCTCTCAGTAATCTACTAGTTTAGTAGTTTACAAGTTTTCATACATCGTACTTATAGTTTACTGTTTATATATTATTTTTGCACTTTCAGTATACTACTATGTTCGGATTTAGGTATAATTTTTATACTTTTAACTGTACTTTAAGTAGATTTGAAGTAAATTCCCATGTACACTACCAGTGGACTACACAAAAATTGAAATACCCAGAATTAGGAACACATCTGTTTTCTTTATAAATCAGTATTTTCAAACAATGTAATTTGAAAAGTATAAAAGATTTACCACAACTACAAGCCAAGTATACTTAGAATACTTAATTATACTGTTAAGTATATCTCGATCAAAAGATTGAGTATAAGTATAGGCCAAATATACTTAGACTTTTCTGTCGGTATAAGTCAGTTATACTTAAGTGTAATTTTATGTATAATTCTGAGAAGTACATAAACTATATTTCTGAGAAGTACATAAAATGTAGACTGAAAGTATACTTTCTTATTTTTAGTTTAAAAGACGTATACTAACAGCACCCTTGAATAAACTTCTTTGTTGTAAGGGCACTTACTAGACTTAGGGCACACACGGACATCTCCCATCCAGAAAGCTTCCTGTGTTATCAGCTGGAGTCAAGCGCTATCATGGAGCAGCACGGAAAGGTTGTAGGAGAGGTGTCATTCACAAACATGCTCTGGGCAAGATACTGATATACAAACTGACAGGAGGAAGTAGAGGCTGGAGATAGTATTGACTATCATGGAAACTTATAAGTCCACAGTTGTCAGTTTTTCTTAAAGACACAGTCGTTCAGGAGCTTGTCCTTATTCTTTCACTTCAGTCTCATCCTCAGACATTTATTTATTTTAATTTAACAGTATCATGTTGGATATTTAAAAGCTCATTTTCTTTATTTTTACATTTAGATCATCTTTGCCGTCATCTAACGCTCACTTTAAGTTAACAACACTAATCACTTGATAACACTATTAAATGTTTAGTTAAATCTCAAAATGACTATCCATTTTTCATACTCTACATTATACTATTGTGACGCCTACATTCACTTATAGCATTTAAAACAACTGCTTTTAGCTTTCACTGTTTTATTTTCAATTTATTTAGACAAAATTATTTCTGTTATTGGACAGTTACTACACCACCCCCCCCATATTCTGTCATCATTTGCTCAGCCACATGTCATTTCAAACCCATAAGACTTTCTTTAATCTTCAAAACATAAATGAAGGTATTTTTGATGAAACTTGAGAGATTTAAACAAAGTTTAAACTCTGACACATCAGAAAGTTCATATGAATCAAGTGGTTTAATCCAAGTCTTCTGAAAAAACACATGGTCTTTTATGATGCCTTCATGAACTTTTGGTGACTGGACTTTCAGCACAATTCAGGTTTCATTCAAATATTTTCATTTGTGTTTCGAAGATAAACAAAGGTCTTATGGGTTTGGAACGGTAAACAATTTTCATTTTTGTTGAACCATCCAATTATCCCTATATTACAAATCAAAAATGACAAGAACTTGATTGGTAGAAACTTGTGGCTTTCACAGAGAATGTTGCAGCGTTATTTAAATGAGTCAACTCTTCATAATAGATCAGAGAGCAACAGAGTTTCAATGATGTACTCGTCCCTAAACTAGGGCTCGCTATCACCAGCTGCCTCGATGTAGGACACACATCAAGACACATATGTTATGATTCATTAAGTTGCAGACAGTGTACCTTAATTTCATAACAGTAATTGGATCTTGATTGAAACTGTGCTGAACGCGCAAGAGAGACCAGCGTGTCTGCAAAGTTTCTCATGTGTCCATCATGGCACCTACGCTCTTAGAAATAACGGTTCTTTATTGGCATCAGTGGAGAACCTTTAACCTCCATGGAACCTTGGAAGATTCTTTATGGTGGAAAAAGTTCTTTAGATTGCTAAAATGTTCTTCAACAGTTCTTTAAAGATGTGATTACTGAAAAGTTCTTTCTGGAACCCAAAATTATTCATCTGTTGCTTCCTTTTGGAACCTTTATTTTACAACTTTGACTGCGATTGTCTGTAAGATTCTTCTCAGAATAACCTGCAGATAGTCAAAGGTCTGCTTCTGTGAGACCGTGGTTTACCAAGCAAAGAGATCAGCTTGTTATGTTTAGCTGTAGTTAAGGAAATATTAATCTAACTTTTGACAGATGGATCAAGGTTGAGAAACGTGTGATTGTAGGCTTTCTGGCACATGTAGTTTTCGATCATAATAAAGCGAGTGTTTTGGCAGCTCAGGGATCTTTTGAATGTCTTCGAGCTGATGTCATTCTCCAGTCTTCTCGATGTTAGCATCAGCGACCGTATGACGGAGCGGCAGAACTATCCAGTGATGTAGCGTGAAATAAATGCGTTGCTCTACGGTGTGTGCTTCCCTGCGGTCACCATAAATGGTCAAAACATGTCTGCTGGCTGCGGATGATACGAGATTAGAAAAATGTAGGCTTGGGTTTCAATGCAAACAGAGTGCCAATCCCCACTGAGCAGAGGGGGTTTCTGGGTCTTCCAGATCGGAGAATCGCTCAGGAGATAGCAGCTGCGGAGGAAGTGTGTTTATGTGCGTGTCGGCCCGTTTGTGTGTGTTCTCGCATGAATAAAAGTTCACACTCTGTGAGTAATGCCCTCATTGTACCGATGCCTCTTGTCTTCGGTCAGATTCCAGCACTGTTTCCTGTGTGAGCCCTCAACCGGGTGTGCAGGTGCAGAAAAAGAGGGATTGTGTTTGTCGGAAAGAAAGGGGGAGAGAGATGGTAGGCATGAAAAGAAAAAAAGGGATGTAGAAATGTGGGAAGATTGAGTGCCAAAGTGTGTGTGTTTGTGTTGTGCAGTTGAGTCACTGCAAGAAGTGAAGTAGTTTTACTATATATTCACAGCTATTTTAAATTGTAATAATATTTCACTGTTTTTATTGTACTTATATTTAAATAAATGCAGCCTTGTGAGCAGAAGAGGCTCTTTCAAAAACATTAAAAAATCTCACCGACCCAAACTTCTGAACGTAAAGGTCCGAAATTCGCATCCGAAATTTTCGCACCTTAAAAAAATAAATACGACCTCACGTTGTGTCAATCACGTTTACACACTGCCTCCGAAACCTTCGTCTGTCATAGAAAGAATTTGGATCAGTTTCAATTTTCTGCATTTTTTGCAACTGTATCAAGCATTTTGAGAGGTGTTTTGACAATTCAGAGCCACCGTACAAGCGGCAAAATCCAGAATTGCGTCTGACGAGTTGATCCACTTCGTCTTACAACACAAAGCACTGTATGACAAACAAAAAGACAGAATATAAAAGTTTTTATGACTATGTGTAACATCAGTATTTCCTACACATACAGTGATTATTTTGGGATAATCCCACAACTCCATGATAAGGAGGTGGAACTCTCCTTCCTCTCTACGCAGTCTCAGGATTGGATGGACCCAATTTTTTTTCTCTTTTTAAGAAGAGAGAGGACAACAAAATCATCCTCACTGCTTGAAGACTTTTGTATTGTTTTCTGAATTTTTTCACAACGGATTAATTAATACGCATCGGACTCAGTGTGCAAGGTTTCTGTGCGTGACGAATTTTTAGGATGACGAATACGAAAAAACGCATGCGAAAATCAGTGCGCAAAGACCTTACAATAATATAAAGAAAAAAAAAACTTAATGCAAAAAAATATAGTTATACAACACTTCAACTGGGGTTGAACACCCACCAAGTGCCAAATGTGAGTAAAAAGTTACCGGCCAACTAACTGGCTTGGTCTCACATGATTTGATTCGTAAGACTGATCATCTGAGCGTCTGCTAACGAACACATCTGTCAGTACTTGTGGGTTTTCTGATAATTTCTCATCAGAAATTTATCTAGGATGACTAATGTTTGTTTTTTCTCCAGAGCTCCATGTGGCGACACATGTGGAACTTTCCTCAAATACAAAAAATAAGAAGAAAATAAGCACAGTGTGTCTTTGTGTTGTGTGACAGGTGCGGTTTGACTGAGACTCGTTTCGTGTGTGACACCATGACCTGTGCTGTTCCTCACAAACATAATAATAATAATAATCCTAAAGAGATATTTATGATTAGTAAATTTGTCTGATTCACCCAGCATTGGCAGGTGTGGTAAAAAAAAAAAATTTTTAAACCTGGCTACAGCGTTATATTTTCCCTGAACTCAAGCGTTTGGTATTCTCAGTCGGCTGGTTTGAATTAGTAGCAATGTCCAGTTTGCAAACGAACAATTCTTTTGAGCTTTTCCAAATCGATTCATGAAGTGGTCTGATTCAGTCAGACAACTAATAATAATAAACAGTAGAACAAATTAAAGTGTAATTACCATTTTGCATTAAAAAAAAAGTTTAAAAGTTGCTTGCTGTGAGTTTAACTATCTGCTTTAGAGCAAAATAACAGCTTATATTTCACAGTTATAATAAAATATAAAGTAGCTTCAATGTAGCACAGCACTTTTAAGATGATAAAAAAAAATGTGCCTTATATTTCGGAAAATACTGTGCTTTTGCAATAGAGTACCATAGCTAGTAGTCTAACTAAGCTCTTCTCTGTACAGGACAGCTTTCAGCTTAGTTTTTCTATGTAGTAGATTATCTTGTAGTTTATTAAATGGTTAGAGGATAGCACACTAGGCTTAGACACAGGGAGAGAGAAAGAGCGAGGCGATGCAGGCTGGAATAATGGAGCTTCAGAGGCTGCGTGCTGAGAGCGGCTCTTGAAGAAGAGGGCTGGTGCGGGGCGATCCGGCTGGGCACAGGACATCCTGGCTCGGATACTGTGTGCCGCTCAATGCCTGCTCTGTCTGGATCCGGCCATAACACTCCTGCACAACAGAGCACGACAGTCAAGAGACAAATAATAGAGTTTGAACTGGGTCACAGCAGGCCAGTAATGAGCTACTCTCCTCTTTGTGTCTCTCCCGGACTTTGTTTCCTGCTGGAAAACCAGATCATACCAGATTAAGGTGGATTTTGGAACATTAGAGCTGGTAGACAGTAGATTTTCTACCAGCTCTTACCAGCTGATGGCCTGCAGGCCATGACACACCAATTTCGTTGAGTGTCTGACAGCACTAGATGGACCTCTTACACCCCTGTAACCAGACGCAATGCGACAAGATTCCAGCAACAATCAATGTGTCCGTCCACACCAGACACGGCACGACTATAAGACGCAAGAAAATCAATCAAAAATCACAGCCGATAAGACGAGTGTGTGGGTGGAGTCTCTCTGCAAGTGCACTACACTCACAACCAAATCAATCGCAACCAAATCAATCCAAAATCACAGCCAATCAGAAGAGCGTGTGGGCGGAGTCTCTCTGCAAGTGCATTGCATTCGCAACCAATCCAAAATCACAGCCAATCAGAAGAGCGTGTGGGCGGAGTCTCTCTGCAAGCGCACTGCATTCGCAACCAATCCAGAATCACAGCCAATCAGAAGAGTGGGTGGGCGGAGTCTCTCTGCAAGCGCACTGCATTCGCAACCAATCCAGAATCACAGCCAATCAGAAGAGTGGGTGGGCGGAGTCTCTCTGCAAGCGCACTGTATTCACAACCAATCCAGAATCACAGCTAATCAGAAGAGCATGTGGGCGGAGTCTCTCTGCAAGCGCACTGCACTCGCAACCAATTCAATCCAAAATCACAGCCAATCAGAAGAGTGTGTGGGTGGAGTCTCTCTGCAAGCGCACTGCACTCGCAACCAATTCAATCCAAAATCACAGCCAATCAGAAGAGCGTGTGGGAGGAGTCTCTCTGCAAGCGCACTGCATTCGCAACCAATCCAAAATCACAGCCAATCAGAAGAGCGTGTGGGAGGAGTCTCTCTGCAAGCGCACTGCATTCGCAACCAATCCAAAATCACAGCCAATCAGAAGAGCGTGTGGGAGGAGTCTCTCTGCAAGCGCACTGCATTCGCAACCAATCCAAAATCACAGCCAATCAGAAGAGCGTGTGGGCGGAGTCTCTCTGCAAGCGCACTGCATTCACAACCAATCCAGAATCACAGCCAATCAGAAGAGTGGGTGGGCGGAGTCTCTCTGCAAGCGCACTGTATTCACAACCAATCCAGAATCACAGCTAATCAGAAGAGCGTGTGGGCGGAGTCTCTCTGCAAGCGCACTGCACTCGCAACCAATTCAATCCAAAATCACAGCCAATCAGAAGAGTGTGTGGGTGGAGTCTCTCTGCAAGCGCACTGCATTCGCAACCAATCCAAAATCACAGCCAATCAGAAGAGCGTGTGGGAGGAGTCTCTCTGCAAGTGCACTGCATTCACAACCAATCCAGAATCACAGCTAATCAGAAGAGCGTGTGGGCGGAGTCTCTCTGCAAGCGCACTGCACTCGCAACCAATTCAATCCAAAATCACAGCCAATCAGAAGAGTGTGTGGGTGGAGTCTCTCTGCAAGCGCACTGCATTCGCAACCAATCCAAAATCACAGCCAATCAGAAGAGCGTGTGGGAGGAGTCTCTCTGCAAGTGCACTGCATTCACAACCAATCCAGAATCACAGCTAATCAGAAGAGCGTGTGGGTGGAGTCTCTCTGCAAGCGCACTGTATTCACAACCAATCCAGAATCACAGCTAATCAGAAGAGCGTGTGGGCGGAGTCTCTCTGCAAGCGCACTGCACTCGCAACCAATTCAATCCAAAATCACAGCCAATCAGAAGAGCGTGTGGGAGGAGTCTCTCTGCAAGCGCACTGCATTCGCAACCAATCCAAAATCACAGCCAATCAGAAGAGCGTGTGGGAGGAGTCTCTCTGCAAGTGCACTGCATTCGCAACCAATCCAAAATCACAGCCAATCAGAAGAGCGTGTGGGCGGAGTCTCTCTGCAAGCGCACTGCATTCACAACCAATCCAGAATCACAGCCAATCAGAAGAGCGTGTGGGCGGAGTCTCTCTGCAAGCGCACTGCATTCACAACCAATCCAGAATCACAGCCAATCAGAAGAGCGTGTGGGCGGAGTCTCTCTGCAAGCGCACTGCATTCACAACCAATCCAGAATCACAGCCAATCAGAAGAGTGGGTGGGCGGAGTCTCTCTGCAAGCGCACTGTATTCACAACCAATCCAGAATCACAGCTAATCAGAAGAGCGTGTGGGCGGAGTCTCTCTGCAAGCGCACTGCACTCGCAACCAATTCAATCCAAAATCACAGCCAATCAGAAGAGTGTGTGGGTGGAGTCTCTCTGCAAGCGCACTGCACTCGCAACCAATTCAATCCAAAATCACAGCCAATCACAAGAGCGTGTGGGAGGAGTCTCTCTGCAAGTGCACTGCATTCGCAACCAATCCAAAATCACAGCCAATCAGAAGAGCGTGTGGGCGGAGTCTCTCTGCAAGCGCACTGCATTCGCAACCAATCCAGAATCACAGCCAATCAGAAGAGCGTGTGGGCGGAGTCTCTCTGCAAGCGCACTGCATTAGCAACCAGTCCAAAATCACAGCCAATCAGAAGAGCGTGTGGGTGGAGTCTCTCTGCAAGCGCACTGTACTTGCAACCAATTCAATCCAAAATCACAGCCAATCAGAAGAGTGTGTGGGAGGAGTCTCTCTGCAAGCGCACTGCATTCACAACCAATCCTAAATCACAGCCAATCAGAAGAGTGTGTGGGAGGAGTCTCTCTGCAAGCGCACTGCATTCACAACCAATCCTAAATCACAGCCAATCAGAAAAGCGTGTGGGAGGAGTCTCTCTGCAAGCACACTGCATTTGCAACCAAATCAATCCTAAATCACAGCCAATCAGAAAAGCGTGTGGGCGGAGTCTCTCTGCAAGCGCACTGCATTCGCAGCCAATCCAAAATCACAGCCAATCAGAAGAGCGTGTGGGCGGAGTCTCTCTGCAAGCACACTGCATTTGCAACCAAATCAATCCAAAATCACAGCCAGTCAGAAGAGCGTGTGGGCGGAGTCTCTCTGCAATTGCACTGCATTCGCAACCAATCCAAAATCACAGCCAATCAGAAGAGCGTGTGGGCGGAGTCTCTCTGCAAGCGCACTGCATTTGCAACCAAATCAATCCAAAATCACAGCCAATCAGAAGAGCGTGTGGGCGGAGTCTCTCTGCAAGTGCACTGCATTCGCAACCAATCCTAAATCACAGCCAATCAGAAGAGCGTGTGGGCGGAGTCTGTCTGCAAGCGCACTGCATTCGCAACCAATCCAAAATCACAGCCAATCAGAGAAGCGTGTGGGCGGAGTCTCTGCAAGTTTATTTCACATTTATTGCACTTTTTTTTTATGTGTTACTTGCTGTTTCTTTGAAATTGTTTGTGAAATTTACTAGAAATTTCAAAGGGAAACTAATTTTCAAAGTAAATCCTGTGGTTTAAGTTCAGATCCACTCTGTTTCCGTTTCACGTCACCCTTGTCCTTCCATCTGTTTTCTTTTTCCTGTTTCTCTGTTGCTGTCATTCTTCTGTTCATCAGTGTCTTCCTCCTTCCCTCTCTGTCATCCTCTGGCTTGTTGTTGACCTCTTTCACAGTTAATAAAGTGCAACTATCAGTCTGTTCTCCCTGCAGCGAATACACTGACACAAAGACAAGAGTTCTCCAGTCATTCAGTTATTGTAGCCGCTGTGGTGTGGATATCCGGGGATTTCCTTTTTAACACCGAAATGCTAAAAGTCCCACGTGTGGTTTATGGAGATTCTTTCAACAAGAATAATCTCCAAAATATGTTCCTACAAGCCACTCATTGTCTCACTGGTGAAAGTCAGTATCTGTCTAGATAAACAATGCCGGGTGGTTTTGTGGATGAATATCACAGGAAACATGTCTGGGTCATATTTCACTCCAAAATGAAAAGGAATATATATTACATTATATTTTGCCAAAGAAAATCAAGCCAGTTTTTAGGACCTTTAAGACATTATTATGCACATATGCCTTCTTCTTTCAAGAGCCACAATATAAAACATTTAAATATAATTTTTAAATTTTTGTGTAGAACATTTTTTTTTCCGGGTGAGATATGACAGGGACCAAATGGTACCCACAAGGATTGTCAAACCTGAAATCACTTGCTGTGGGGACCAGCCAGCAGCCCCATGGGGGAAATGGATTAATAAACATACTAAATGATGTTTTTTTTGGGGTTTTTTTGAAAATGTAAAAATGCCAAAAGTTTACTGTGATGGGTAGGTTTAGGGGTAGAGAATGTACAGTTTGTACAGTATAAAAACCATTACGTCTATGGAGAGTCCCTACAAGGATAGTGAACCAGACGTGTGTGTGTGTGTGTGTGTGTGTACTCAGGCAGGAATCTGTTTTTCCTGGATCTAGTTTTATGTGTGTTTGAGGGCTGGTGCTGTGTTTGGTAAAGGGTGTGTATTTGTGTATATTTTTGTATGTCAGTTGTAGTACCTGTTTGAGTGTGTGTGTGTGTGTAAGGTGTAAGGCAGAGAGTGTGTGATGTTTGTGTGATTATGGGAGTGTAGGTATGTACTCCCTATGTATTTGTGCAATGTGTGAATATATTTGTGTATTTTAGAGTGCTTTTTATGGTAGGTATGTGTGTTTTCATCTCTCTCTCTCTCTCTCTCTTCCATGTTTTAAGGTAATATTTACTTATTAAAAGCTGAGACAGATCTACCTTGATAACTTTAAGGTTGTCTCTACCTGTGAAACTTGTAACCCTGAAACACACACACACACACACACACACCCACCTTAACAGACCTTAACAGACACAAGTATTTTATATACAAATTGAAGCCAGTTTTGCTCCAGCACATGATTTTGATGTAGCCGTTCGATTGGGTCAAACTAAGAGGACAGTTGCATTTTATCCCCGAGACTGTGTTACATTACACTTCTCAATCTGCATTTTTCCAAACTCGTTCTTCTCCCTTTTCTCATCGCAAATCAGCTCGGAGAGGCATTGATTTTAAATAAAAATGTATAAAATATTCAGAAAGTGAAGTGAAAGTAAAGTGCCTAACTGTTATATAAGAATGCATAAAGTGTTTATCGGGAAGGGTTACGTCCCAATAAGGCAGCGTCCATTTATGATTTTAATAAATATAATCATATACACTGAATGTTTTGTTATTATTGCATACTGTTTTATAATGTATACTACAATACACTGAGGTGCAAATAGCTGCTGCCTTCTTTTAAACCTTTTAAAGAGGTGGTTGATTATGATTTTAATTTGCGTGTAATGTTGCTGTTTGAGCATAAACAACATCTGCAAAGTTACGACGCTCAGAGTTCAATGCAAAGAGAGATATTTTCTTGTACAGAAATCGCTTTTTAAGGACTACATCAAGCAGCTGGTAGGGACTACAACGAGCTTCTTCCTGGGTTAGTGACATCACAAACCCTAAAATTTACATAAATCCCGCCCCCGAGAACACGCAACAAAGGGGGTGAGACCATGTTGGGCTGCTTTAGAGAAGAGGAAGAGCTGTTGTAGTAGAGAGTTGTTGACATGCCGTCATTTTACGTTTTTGCTTCACAAACGAGGGTCAATTCAACGCTGGATTTGCACAAAAGATTAACATGACGGCACATGCTAGTGGATGAGTTGAATCAACTCCATAAATTTATCCACTAACCATTCAGAAACGTCTAAAAGTTGTAAATTCTTCCTGAGTCTCTCCATCAGTGTCGACTCCGGTTTGAACAATGTAAGGCTGAACACCGTTACTGACAATCCTCATTTTGGCTGCGTGAGATTCTCCAGCTTTGTTGTTGTTGAGCAACCGAAGCGTGAGCTGTTAAAGCTCCGCCCTCTTCTGGAAAGCGGACCGGGAGCAGCAGCTCATTTGCATTTAAAAGGACATGTTTCTTCTGCTTATGTGGGTGATACAGGTTTGAGTCTCTACACTTTTCCCAATGACTTCCTGTCTCTCTGGACTGTGTCTAACGAATAAAAGTGGCAAAACCCCAAAAATTAGATAAAAGAATTGAATTTCTTTGCGCATTAAGAGCATCTAAAGTTTAAAAACCCTTCAGGCATGTTTATATGTTGGACAGAATGAATCATTATCTCTCACTGGAGAATCCCTAAGTGTAAGTTAATAAAGCCCCAAATGAGCAAGTACACAATAATATAGCACGTCCATCACTCCTTCCTATCTTTATTATTTTTTTGCATTTTGTGGATGTCTCAAGCCCCTATCACAGACATCAAAACAAATGTTGACGCTATTATACTTGAAACTAATATGCAAATGCATGTGTATGTGTGTGTTCTGGCACTTGAAGGAAGTATGACAGCAGTATTACACATGAAAAGATACAGAAAGAGGAAAAAGAGAGTCAGACTGAAGCCCACACGATGTCCAGTTGGGGTTTGTTGACTCATGTGGTTATTGTTGAGACTGTGAGGGCTCAGTTTACTCCGTCTCTCAATCACTGACTTCCTCTTGGAAATTGCATGGACTCTCCCTTTCAACTCTGCTGAAAATACGGATGGATTAGCAGATATTAAAAAGCACTGAAAGGAAGATTGTGCATCTTATTCATGCAGTAAGTCCCTTTAAGAACCCATGAAATGGGTTGCAATTTCTTACCTGATCAAGGATAAAGAAACCATATGTAGTTTTTTCTTGTGAGTTAACAAACCTTCACCTTTCAGGCAGTGTGCTGTGCATCATGATCTCAAGATCAGCTGGTGAACAAGTAAACATCACACATCTGCTTTGAAGTTTTTATCGAAAATCCTCTTGCATTTCTCCACACCATTGCTCCTTAAGAAACTCCATGTATCGCACACATAATCCCAGGTTGGGATAATCATGTACAAAGTGGAAAGCCAGTGAAATGGGCTGATAGTGTGGCAGTTTGACTTGTGTTTTGTGCTGTAAATCCCTGTGGATCAGCAGCTGTAGGGAGTCTGCAGATCTGAGCGGGTTAACCAGCGTTCACTGGTTGTTCTGAGTGAGCGAGTCGTAGCACACCAAACACCGACTGATGTGTTAGTCACCCAAATATCCTGAAGGTGTTTATAGAGCTAAATCTTTTTAAGTACTTCTGTTTTCTTTTAGAAAATCTACAAGTTTAACACTTTAAGTTGTAGACTTACATTGTCTAAGTAAGCCACAGTAAGTTAGAAATGGATAAACATAAATCACAGAAGAATTATGTCATTTTTCTGATTGTCTTTAAATCACAAATATAATTTCCGGCATCTAAAATGATGTATTGTACAGTGTTATTTTAGTATTATACACTATTGTAGCATTTTTAAAAGTAAATTTAAATTTGTACATTATTAGTTATCGTTTTAATGTGATTTTGCACCGTTTGTTTACACGACAACTAGAGCTGCACGATTAATAAGATTGCGATCTCGATTCAAACACCCACTGGATCTCATTCCTATTAAATCCTCTATTAAACCTTTGATAAAATCACACAGGAACATTCAGATCTGTGTTGGTGCTGCCACTTATCCAGAGAGAGCATGTATAGAAATGAAACAGCTTTTCAAGCACACAGTATCATTATTTGTGTGTTACAATAATTCATATTATCACAGAAGTACTGGGATAAAAGTTTATAGTTCGGATATAAACACTGATGTCTATGGTAGTGTTTAAAATAGAGCAAATCAGCTTTTGAAAGTAACATGGCGTTTCAAATAACGATTGAATCGATTACATGATTACGCCACTAGGTGGCAGAGTTGCCAGGTTTTCACATCAAAACGTTCACAAACATTGGTAAACATTCACATTTTTGGTGGGGTTCCCCTGGTAAATTTTGCATTCCAGTGACTGAATATCATGTTATTTTGGGGTCGCTTCAACCCGCGGACATGAAAATTGAAAATGAAAACCCACGGCAAAGTGTTAAAGTAGCCCAATTCCATGGGAAGACTTTGGACTTGGCAACACTGCCATGTGGCGACAAGTGACTGTTAAAAATGTATTTGACATTGAATCATTCATATAAGAGAATCAAGAATGCTGATTCATCCAGTAATGAAAGTCTTGTGAAGTCTTAATGAGTGAGTCATTGAATCATTCATTCAAACCAATATTCATTTTTAAATAGACTGTCTGCAGCAATTAACATTTTGTCAGAACCTCTAGTAATTAACATGTTATTTCATTTAGCTGTCTGTGTAGAATCGTGAGAGAATCGTGATCTCAGTTTGAAACATAAAAAATGTGATTTTCAAATTATCCAGAATTGTGCTGCTCTAACAGGGGGCCTGAAAATGCTAACTTTTGAAAACAGGTTTTAAAGTGCACATTTTTGAAACGATACCATTATACAAAAACGTGAATTTGTGAAAAAGGTGACATCATACACATGCATTACATGTTCAGTCTATACATCGCCAACTACTGGCCTGGCATAAATAATACAGCATTTTTAATTGTTTACACGGATCCGTGTGAATGGGGATTGTACATGAAAAGTGCAAAGAAAATGTTTTTTAGTAAAAAATGTACCCTTTGTCAACAATAATAGCTGTAGTATTGTGCTTAATATGCTGTAGTGAAATGACATTTTAAATTTTTTTTTAATAAAATGACAATCTCTAATCTCTAATTGCGCACAAATAATATTTTCACTATTTACCCAGATTTCATCACACATCACGAGTCTGGTATTTCATGTCACTGTCCTTCATAAACTTTACTGGGGTAAAATAATTGGTTGTAGTGGAAACAAAACCACATCTGTGTAACGTGTAAATCATTTTCACACAATAAATACTGAAATAGTTGATTTCACTCTTTGTTCATAAAATCATCACTGTGATAAATGTAATAAGTCATATTTTACAGATTGAAGGTCTGGCTCTGGGACGAGAGTAAAACAATAAAATCTGCACATACAAGGCAATAATTATGAAGGCATAAATAAAAAACATTGCCAGATGGTTTTAATATGACCTTCATGTAACAAAAAGAAAACAGTTGAAATCTATGTAATAAAAATCAAAGTCAGACATAAAAGTCATGGTTGAAGAAACACCCAGTACTCGTATCCCACACTTTTACAGTTCCAGGACTTGGAATCGTCCTCTTTTGTATCTGAGCCTGTTGTGTAAAAAGATGTGATTTCCCAGCACCGCCTGCTTGTTCTCAGACAGGCTAATAGTTCAGCCAAACGCATGCTGCAGGCATTGTGTAGCGTGTGCTTTCTGGCTGCATAAACTACATGGACTTCATACTTTTTCAGGAGTGTGTGTGTGTTCCTCTGCCACAGGAAGTGAGGCGGTGAGGAAATGCCTCCACACAGGAGGAGGTGTGTGTACTTGTGTTGACAGGAATCAGAGCGTGAATGAAGAGGATTTGCCTGCAGTTTCAATAGAACAGAATTAGCAGTGTTCACATGACTGCATGAGTTTAGCACAGACAAAACGTGAGAACAGGCTAGACCTGTCTTTAGGAGCTGGAAACACACACACTTGACGGAAGGAAATCTTTTTTTGTCTTTGTTTGAGTTTGTTTTGAGCACATACAGCTAATTTAACGTCATTGTGCATGTCATCTTAGGTTGATATAGGCACACACAGAATGGTCGGTTCACTGAGGGTAGAATCATACTTAGTTTGCGATATTTGGTTGGTGTGTGCAGTCATCGATCATCATATGATGTCAGTGTGTAGTTTTCTTTATATCTGTTGTTTTAGACTCAAGCGTTGATGCCTTGTAGTTTGTGTTCATCTGCTTTATCGTGACTCTCAAAAGCAGAGAGGTGTGCTGCTTCGAGGTCAAAGGTCACTCAGTGGGTGTGGTTTCAGGTCATGCAAAAGTGGAGCCAATTCAGAGCCAACTTTAAAGATGACATTAGATCAATTCATGCATGTTATTTATATAATTCAATTTATATATTTTTTCATACTTTACAATAAATTATTTAAAATAAATAATATTTAAAAGATTATGTAAATGTACGGTAACACTTTATTTTAGTGTCTTTGTTACATAGTATGTTACATGTAGTTACTATAGTAATAACTAATAATTATGCAACTAATCCTGAACCTAAGTGCATGTAGTTAATTATTATTACTCAGTACCTAAATGTATAATTACACTGTAACACGGACATCTTAAATTAAAGTAACCGAATGTACTTTCTGTGCATCTGAATTGACATTTAGTTTTTAAGTAAATTTAGTGTACTACGCTGGAAAGCAGAAAGGAATTTCTAACTTCCTATTTGGAAAATTGCAAACAGAATGGTGATTTTGGAAAGTGGGGCTGAAATTTATGAACATATGCAAGATTCTCTCAAAGTTATGAACAAATCTTTTTTCAGTAACATTAGTATAACGTTCTATTCAAAGCTGTCTGGTCTTTTATAATGTTCTTAAAACATTAGCACAAAAATATTATTTATTATCAATATTATTAATGGAACGTTATTCATTAAAGCTGCAGTCTGTAAGTTTTGCCTCTTTGTCGCCATCTCTGTTTGAAACCTGCAGTTGACCCTTCGCCGGGAGTTTGATTGACAAGCGATCTAACCAATCATAACGGCAAATCCGCCATTTTGTCAGGAGTTAGAAGATTAACCTCGGTGGACTTAAACTTGAAAAATGGTGTGTACTGACGTCTTTCTGCGTTTTAAACAACATTTCTTCTCATGTTCATTCATGTTTATTTGATGCTATAAATGAACTAGTAGGAAGCTTGAGCTGAGGCGCTACAGCAATCTGTCACGACACATTAAAGAGCCACAAAACGTGTTTAATTGTTCAAATTTCTTTTAAAAAAATTACACAATTTATAAGCTGGGACTTTGTTTCATATCATAAGTAACCTGCTCTGTCTTGTCTGTCGACGTGTTGTCAGTGTCCTCTTTGCTCCGTGATGTTGGCGTGACAGCGCCACGGCTTGTCGGACAAAGCAACAGTAACTAAGCGGGGCGGGTCTTTGCAAAGGGTCAATTGCAGTTATTTGTGGAATTATCATCTTTACGTAGGTTGTGCATCGGCACAACTCCTCAGCGCGGATGAATCTAATGTTTGCTGTCAGTCACCATACCGGTGTGGATACTGTACTTCAGAATCACAGATTCTACGTCTTGGAAGTATGACCAAAATAAGAATTTTCACCAAAAAATGTCATCTGAACAAGCAACAAATCTGCCACTTTTGTTCTGACCAACTGAGAAAAAAGCATAAATTGCGCTGCCAATGGTGATTAAATCCAACGATCGCTTAGCTCAGATCACATCAAACTGTGCAAATTATTATTATTGTTATACTTTGTTCTCAAATTGTTAATGTTAACAGCATCAGCATTGAGTGACTATGTATATTTAGTGTGTGATTTCAATTTCTGTAGCCACTCCGCAGTCCTTTTGCTTTTGACTACGGCTGAATCTCCAGTTGTCACTGATGACTGTCATTTGGATCTTTCTGGATTACAATCCAGAAAGAAAAGAATGTGAGAAAAGAATAGAAATGATCTGCCGCCTGCAGCATCCTCACATGATTTAGCCTCCTAGCTGGGACTCGTTCCTTTCTGTTTACAGACGTGATGTAATGACGCAATGATGAAATGCTGCATGCTCTAATTTCCCACACTGCAGCTTTTTGAAACATTTCAGTTGGATGCCGGTCTTTTTTTTTTTTTTTTAAACGTTACAACTTACTACTTGTTTCAGAAAGTTCAGAGAACAATCAAACATAACTTTCCCTTAATGTTTGCAAAATGATCAAATGTAACATTCCCTTAATGTTTTCTCCAATGTTCACCCTTACCCATTACTCCAAAAAACATTTAAAACATTTAATAAACTGAAGATTCAGGAGAACATTCAGAAATGTTCATAACTTAATGGGAACATTTGCATACATATTTTTTTTTAGCTGGATGGCAACATCCAGACATATATACTGTTAATGATGAACTTTTAAAGGGATAGTTTACTCAAAAAATTAAAATTATGTCAGCAATGGTGACCTTAAATATTCTTTTGTCTTCCACAGAAGATAGAAAACCAAAAAAAAAGCCATGTCTAAATTATAGTAGCACACGATTGTTCATATGCGAAACAAATGCTAGCATTGCATTTTGTTTTGTTTTGTGTAGAAACAATAGAATGCAACAGAATATTTGAGCCCCTGAGAAGCTCTCTGCACATCCCTCTATTGATTTTATTAACTTTAATGTACTTCATGCGTGAAGCCTCAGAGTTCATCATGAACCTCCAGCTTCTGTTTAATGCTGAGATTAGTAACATGATTAACACACGTCATTAAAGTCTGAGGACAGACACTATAATGTAGCACACACAAAGAGCCGCTGAATGCATGCGGACCCTCCTGAGTCGTTCCACACGAGTGACCAGCACACACTGCTAATGAGACACACAAAGAGCTTAAGTGTGTGTGTAATTAACGGTGATTAAGTGATGAAGAAAGGGCACAGCGACTGCAGCTCTTCAAAGAGATGAGCGCTGGACTCAAGCTGAGAGCAAACACTGGACGATGAGGTGAAGAAACAGAGCTGCTCGTTTGAAGAAGAAAGTCTGATGAACTCTGTAGATGTACTGAAGCTCCCTAATGAAAACTGAGCTACGAGAAGGCAGGCTTTTGTGTATCATCTATCCTATAACTCCTCTCTTCAATGTTTTGTTTCTTCATTCAACCTTCCCATCAGCATCTGAATAGTGGCGTCTGCTGCTACAGTCTGAACCCAGTCTGTCCTGAAGATCTAGTTTCCAGCACATCACACTTTCAGAAGCTCATACCCTTCACATCTACACCTGTATAAATAAGGACTGTATGATCTTAGTATAATATCAAACTTTATATATTTAAAGTGTTCCTAAAGTATACTTGCAATAGTTCCACTTTAACCCAATCAGATATACTTCAGTATATGATCTCAGCACTACTGACGCACAATTAAAGTACAAAATTAGTTGTTCCAGTTTAGCAGACTTTAAGTATACCAGTTTAGTATACCATCCCAGGGTATTTTTATTTAGCACATACATATGTAAATGTATTTGTAGTATACTTAGCATGAAATAAATGTATTTAAAAACAATTTTTTTTTTCATTAGGGCCCACACTTTTAGTGTATTTTGCAAAAGATTTGCCCTGAGGGTGGTGTAATAACAGTATCTACCAGCAGGGGTTAACTGGACCAAACCTTGACCCCTCGTGTGTTACTAAAGAGCCTAATTACGTCTTGTTCACATCCTGTGCTCTTTATTTCATCTGTTGTGAGGCGTCGTGTGTCTCCGTCACGTGTGTGAGGTGTAGTTGTTGCCAGAGACCCTCTGCTCTTCTCAGAATCTGCTTCCTGTCGCCACACGTACCGTTCACGGCTGCTTTCCTCTTCCCTCTGAGCTCTTCAGCAGGAAGGAGATAGGAAACAAAGAACCCACTTCCTGCGCTGGACGCCAACATTCCGGACAATGGAGTAGGAAATGCTTGGTAACTAGAGGAGTTCGCTGTCCCAGCTTTCCATCAATCTCTCATTGTCTGCCCTCTCCACTGCCCTTTCAGTCTTTGTTGTTAGTTTATTATGCTTCAGTCTGTGGCGGAACAATGTTTTTCTAGTATTAGCGAGCCAATGGGATCGGACTCTTCAATCAAAGTCATCTTTGCAGACGTTAACATGCTGTCACAGATTTGTGAGCTACAATTTGATATGAGTCATCAATCCTGTACTGTTTCAAGCCCGACCCCTCGTACTAACCATCCCATGTGTGTGTGTGTTTATTAACGGAGGCAGTCACCATGGAGACCTTCCAAAAGGGGGAGGGGGACCAAACAGAGAGGCACAGATGCTTTAAGTCTGTGTATAAATCAACACCATAAAAATCCTGCGGGATCCAGATGCCGTTCCTCTCTGGAACAATGCGTGTGGCGGGCTGAGACACCACTGGACGTGATTCACTCTCGGACCCTCGGGATACACGTCTCAGATGATCGCTTAAAGAGCACCGCCTCCCTCCGGACTCCTCCGGCCCTTCAAAAGCATTCTGAGGTCTGTTGGAAACTCGAGGCCAGGTGGACCCACGGGAGCGACAGGGAGAATATTGGCATATTGGGAAACGCTTTACTCAAATTGTAAATAACGAATGTGATGCGAGACGAGATGTATGACAGAGGCAAGTTTAAAAAACTGGCTTTTTCCGAAGATAGTCAGTGGGGTTAGAAACTGACAAAAATGGAACTGAATGATTTACAACACATTTGATTCTTTTAGCAGTTCATGTAACACCATACCAAAGTAGTCTGACAGGGTTTTCTTGCACTGATGAATCTACAATGATTTAGTCGTGCGCTTGTTTCTCAATTGAAGCTCAGTAAAAACCTGAATTGACAACACAACTTTCTGTTACGTTATCCATGTTGGTTGATTCACAAATAAATGACTCTTATGAGCTGGGTCTTTTAATGAAGGGGTCAAAACGAATCACAATGAGTCATGGACAAACTCTGACTCTGTGAATCGGTTGACGAGTCAAATCACCGCTTTCTTCATGTGTGACTCGAAATACACCGAGTGTTGTGTTGAGCTCGAAGTTAAATCAGTGTAAATACTGACTGGTTGTTCATATGGCAAAATGTACCCTTGTGAAAAAGAAGTACACTTTAGCATACTTTTAAAACATATACTTTAAAAGAAGTACTTAAGTATGAACTGAAAGTAATGTTTTTGTATGCTTAATTGCACGTTTAAGTTTAAATTCATATTAAAAGCAATCAGCTGAACTTTAGAGTGTACTTAAGTACATCTTTCATTTCATAATGCTATTGTCTGTGAAATATGGTTAAAGTTACTGCTGAATGGAATGACAAGCATTTATGATATGTCATTTCTGCTGAAACTGTGTTGCCATGTATTTAAATAGATTTGTAAATACATATTTAACTTAATTATACATTTGTAACAATGAAGTTGCAATGAAGTACTTTCCATGTGCTTTAGTATGTTGGTACTTCTTTAAAACACGACAAAAGATTATTAAAACAATGATCTAAAATGTACTTTAGTAAAACTTTTAATTTGACATTATTACAAAGTCAAGTCAAGTCAAGTCACCTTTATTTATATAGCTCTTTTTACAATGTAGATTGTGTCAAAGCAGCTTTACAGTGATAACTGGTACATTATTTTGGCTGCACAGCAGCTCTTAAGGAATAGTGTCAATGCAGGTAGATCAAAGCACTGTTGAATATCAAATATCAATTGTCAAGTGTCCCCGACTAAGCAAGCCAAAGGCGACAGCGGCAAGGAAACCAAAGTGCACTTAAGCATGTTACGAAAGTGTCTCTCTTTAAGTGGCCTTTTATTTCATCTGCAAGTACAGATTTTTTATATATATACTTTTAAGTTTCGAAGTACTCTACAAGTGTACATTCATCTTTCACAAGAGTAGTTAATATATGTGACATTTAGTATTCTAGTGCTATTAGCTTCCTCAGAAGTATGTGTTGTTGGAAGCGGAATCATAACGTGGAATCGGAAGTACACCTTAAGATTCCATCCATACTAGTTGCTTTGGCTTCCCACGCTTCTGTTTACTAGCCCTGCTCCATTTCCTTCCAGTGTAAGCAGAAACGTAAGAAAGACGGTGTCTCATGAGGCCTTCCTTTCAACGCCCCAATCACTTCCATCCTCTGTGCTGTTTTTAGCCGGCCTGTTTTTCCCCTTCAGATCTTCAAGAGTCAAAGTCAACTGTCATGTCAGAGAACAGCTGGAGGAAGTGGAGTGAGTACAGAGAGAGACGTGAACTCTGTGCAGCCATTTACACGCGAGACTCTTCTCCCCGAAGAGCGCTCTGCAGTCACGCGTTACGCTTGAGCGAGTGCTCTGCATGGTTTTCTTGAGAAAACGATTAGTCAAGCAAAAGTGCATCCTAAATTGTTTCGAATTTGAACCTTTTTGTGAATGTGTGACTTTTCAGTTCTCAAATGTTGAAGTTGTGTTGAATAGTTGTATAGTGTCAGGTCGGTGACTATGGTGTATGGTGTTGATATGGTGTGTTTGTTGAGGCTTTTTGAAGGTTATTTCCATCTGCTGACGTTACACACACACACACACTTGAGCGGTTCCTCAGTCAGATCTTGTTTTATGCTCTTGTCCAATGGAGTGGAGTGACCTTCACATTCCATTCCCAGCCTAGAGTGATGTCACACCTCTGAAGGGCCGGATCTGTGTGACCGCAGTGAGCTCAGGATATACTCTCAAACTGCTCTGCCGCCACTGAGATTTGTCAGTGTGTTTGTATTTATGTTATAATGTTTCCTGGGGTGCAATTATAATGTTAGTATGATTTTTACATCAAAAATTGTCAATCAAAAAGTCACATTTTCATGCAGATTTCTGTTTGTCAGCGTGGCAAAACTTTTTATGGGTAAATCTTTCACAAATCCTCGCGTGAAATTGTGGATTCCTCTTTGAAATGGCTTGTGAAGATTCGCTGATCGCACCTGAAGAGTTACGCTTTCTTGATCTGTTTGCATTGTGGCTTCAGAAGACAGTGTGTTTGGTAGGACACATGTAGAAGAGAGACACTATAAACTGACTTTGATTGCGACTGTGACCGCACACAAACACGTGTATACATCTGTACTGTCTTTCTTTCACTTTCTGTGTTCCTAAAGTTCTGAGACGTAGGTGTTGAACTAGAACATGGTTACGGTCAATAAACTCGTACTCTCTGTACCTGACACAAGGAAGTATCCATGGTATGTTAGCTTTTACTTGCCTTTTCTTTGACCTGGGAACAGTTTGCAACATGAATGTTATGCTCTGACTAATGACAACTCATTTCTAAAATTCAGAATAAAATCATTGATTTAAGTGGACTGTAACAGTGTGGTTGTTTAAAACAATAGATAGAGTGATAGAGTGCAGGTGAGGAACAAGAGGGACGCTGGGAAATGTAGTGCTGGTGCTGGTGACTGATCTGGAGACTGACAAAAGCATGTTATTCAATATTGTTAGAGATGCACAGATACTAAATTTCTCTGCCGATACCGATAGCCGATTATTCAGAATGATATCGGCCGATACCGATAGTTTGGTTTTTCTTAAGAAAAAAAAATCTCTCCCAAATAATGTTGCAAACTATACAGCGAACCCTCTCATTTGGTACACTATAATATTAGAGGTTACGGTTAACAGCAGAGGTATTATATTCAGCTGCTGTTTATTTTCAGATATAATAATTACACTCAAATAAAAATTGAAATGTATAAAACTTAGTATCACATAAGGTAGTTTTTATAAGCACTTGTCTTCATGGCACATTTACACAAACATATAATTAACAGTAAATAAGCTCCTCTCTAGTGTTTCTATATATATATATATATATATATATATATATATATATATATATATATATATATAGATAGTTAAGGAACTGTGAACATTGGAAAACATTCCTGAGGTAAAAGTGACGTAATTGTTCACAAGCTGTTTTATTGACGTCTTTCCGCGGTTGAAACACAAATAAAGTGATTACATGAGACATGATACATTTTGGTAAGTTGTACAATATATTTCAACATACCTTTGATGTTCATTCATGTTTTTCGAGATATAACTTGTAGTGAAGAGGAAGAAAAGACTCGCGCTCCGCGCTGCCGCCTGAACTGAGGCATTACGTCACATTTAAGAGCGCCAAAACGCCATTTATTGTTTGAATTTCATGATAAAAATTGACAGAATTTGAAAACTGAAACTTCTTATCAGAAGTAATAAAGCACAAATCTTTTTGCGATTATTGAATGGGAGGCGCTACAAATAATATTTGATGTAGGGAAAAAAAACGCAGACCTGGCAACCCTGGCTTGAACTACGGGTGATTCATAGGGTCAAAAAGAGTCTGCTTTAACGTCACTTTTTAAACTGTTAATGCGTCAAAATTCAACACAAGACTGTGATTTTCTTCACACACAGTAAGTATGAGTTACAGTCTAAACACGTCTTTCCGCACCTTTTTGATTGACAGGATATAATCGGCCCCGACTATCGGCAGTTTTTAAACAATTGGCCGATGGCTGATAGTGATAATAATAGCTTTTATCGGCCGATACCTATTGTTTGCCGATACATCGGTGCATCTCTAAATGTTGTTATTCAATATTACATTTAAGGTTAATATATTTAAAATGTACTAAATTGCACCATTGTTACAAATGTGTAATTACAAATATATTTAAATACATATACATAAATACATACTATATTTAAGTTTCAATAGAAATGACATTTAAATATATTTTAGTTTATCAAAAATGTTTTTTCAGTACATTCAGCTGTAACTTATACCATAACCATATTTCAAAGACAATAAAAGTAATTATGAAATTACATATTTATATGTATTTAAGTCCTACTTAAGTGGGACACGCTAAAGTTCAGCTGATTGCAATTTAAACTAGAATACATTTTCATTTAATTGCAAGAAACTGTGAAATCATTCAATTCAGTTCACACTTATGTGTATTATTTTAAAGTATTTTATTTCCATAATAAGTAGACGGTTTGTGACGAGATCTCACGCCACGAGATTTCGCGAGATTAAAATGTGACGAGATTTCTTGTCGAGGTGAAAAGCTGTCTCGTGATATTGCCATGACGGAGTGTGAGGATGCAATTAGGATAAAATATGCCACAGCTACGTTTACATTACGCCTCCGCTGTTATTTCTTTCTATAGAAATAAAAACCATTTAATTAAGTTGAATAACGGTCGCTTCAGTCCTCATTCAACACAAGCAGCAGAGCCATACGTAGTGCAGCAGGAATCAGTTGATTCGAGATGACTGACAAGACCATGGCGGAGGATTCGTTGCACAACAGAGCCTAAGCGTCTGAAAAATTCACGATCAACACCGCCGCTCCCTGTTCACAGAGTACACGCGATTGTGAAATTGAAAGCGAAAGTAAAACGCGAGCGCGCATTCAAACGCAATTTCAATCCCCTATATTTTAAAAGTAGCTCCCTGATGCGTGCAAATATCTCCCGATATGAAAGCTATCTTAGCCTGGGCTGTGTAGTTGTAACCATCTCTCAGCTCTGTATCATGCTTGAAGAAAAATTTGTCTCTGTTTGCACTTTGAATATTGAGAGAGTGCTTTTATTATGGTTGTGCTTATTGTTTGCACTTAATAAGACTAAGAGAAAACTGTGTTATTCATTTTTATTTATACTGTTTGTATTTCTATGATCGATTTGTGGAAAGGAGTTCGGTTAGGAGGTCAAAAGTTTTAGAAGCTCATAAATCATGTCTGAAGAGACTCATATGAAATCATACAGGAGAGAAGCTAGTCAGTTGAGTTTTACAGCGCTTGAGTATTGTTGTATTTTACTGCATATGATAATTCATACTCAGAAAGTAGAATTGAAATGACATTCATTACAAGGTGATTAGTTTAAACATGTCAGATGCACCTGCAGACTATTTTTCTAGTCATGTATTTCATCATTGAGGATTTCTTAAAAATACTGTCTCATCACACCCCTAGTAATAAGTACTATTTTTAAAAGCATGCTAAAGTATACTTCTTTTTCACAAGGTATTTACAAATGGATTAAAATATACATATCACATGCTTTTCGTGGCCGTTTTCACTTTGAACTCTGCTTTTGTAAAGTGTTAAAGCTCTCTTAAAAGTTAACCTAAAGAACTAGTTGAGCATCCTAACCCAAGTACACACCTACACATGACCTGTGTTGTCTTCTGCTGTGATTAGATGGATATAAGTGTGAATATAAGGGTACCTGCATATCACAGTGTTAACTGTTTATAAAGTCAATATCTGTGTCATTATTATCATGGCTCTGTAATAATAGTGTCCTCTGCCTCAGACGAAGGTTTAATCAGTCTTATCCTGTTAACTACAGGCTGTTTCGGGTGAACTAGAGACCCTGTTTTGGCTCATTCAGGTGTGTTTGTGAATGAGTGAATCACAGCACAAACACAAAGAGTGGAGAAGGAGAGCGAGGGAGAGAGCAGCAGGGTGAGGCGTGGTGTCTTGGGCTCTGTGGCTCTCTGCTGCCACCTACTGAAGATCGTATTAACTCTACAAGGTTTTGTGGTGTGGCTGAAGGTGATGTTGTACAAATGCTGTGCGGCTGATTTTCAGACACACAGAGGCAGACCTCCCACATGAGCATGTGTTTGATAGCGGTTTTTAGGTGTGTGTGTGTGTTGAGTCATTAGCAGCAGAGACTGGTCTGTCTCAGCAAGGTACCAAGGTTTATGAAACAGCTGTGTGACAAGATGCATCAGCCCTTAATGAGCTGCTACCACACACACACACACACACACACACACACACTTAGTGTCACTTATAAGACTGGTAACTTGACTCCGTACTAATTGTTAACAGAAATGTCTTGGCTGTAAACAGGACAGTTTGGAATGGGACACTAAATAGTATACAGTATGTGTACTAAGAAGAGAGCAGATGTTTTGTACGCTTGAAATCTCTGGATGACTTGTGCAGAATATAACTAGATAACACTGCACTGTTAATGTACCACAATGTGCAATGACCTCTACTTGACCTTACATTAATTTAAAAAATACAGTAAAAACAGTAATATTGTGAAATGTTATTACACTGTAAAATAGCTGTTTTCCTTGTGAATATTGTAAAATGTAATTTATTCCTGTGATCAAAGCTGATTTTTCAGCATCATTACTCCAGTCTTCAGTGTCACATGATCCTTCAGAAATCATTCTAATATGATGATTTGATGATCAAGAAACAGTTGTGCTGCTTAATATTTCTGTGAAAAATAAAGACGAGAGATGTGTGCTCTTCTGTTAAAGACCGTGACTCTGACGTGTACACTTTTAAACAGGCCCTTGCTTATGTATCGCCACTCTTACTCTGATAGCCGTTGAGGGACTTCATGAGCGTCTGAATTATTGATAGCACTCAGTAGCCGGAGGAGAGGTGTCGAGGAGAGACGTCCCATCTGCTGGAGGATCTGTCCCGTCTCCCTCCATCCAGCAGGACAGAGGAGGAGTAACGCAGGGAGAGATGTTCATATCTGTCTCTTTGTGTCTGGGCAGTGTTTCATTATGTCTCTGTTACAGAAGCTAAACCTGCTGTCTGAGGCAGCATCCTCTTGAGTGACTGATTTGGGACGCTCTACATGAGAAACTGCTCTGCACAGCACACAACTTGTGCACATGTAAAAAAAAAACACCTGATTCACAACTGATTCAATATAGTTTAACATGAGCAAAACTATAGACACTGGAATTTTCCTACGGGAAACTTGACATAGATAAACTTGTATTTCCTATGTGCACAGGCACTTTTTTGTGCACACATAGAAGTCTGTTTTGTGTTATCCAAAACTTCTTGCAAAAAAAAGAGAAAATGTCGGAGCTCTGTACAAAACACACATATCCAGTTTAGTCCATTTTTATTTCCATTGTTACATATTAATTAAAATATATTTCTTTTAAACTTTTCTCTTACTTTGAGTGCTGTCTTGCACTCTAAATAATGCTGGGTTAAAAACAACCCAAGTTGGTTTGAAAATGGACAAACCCAGCAATTGGGTTGTTTTAACCCAGCGATTAGATTGTTTTAACCCAGCAATTGGGTTGTTTCAACCCAGCGATTAGATTGTTTTAACCCAGCAATTGGGTTGTTTAACCCAGCAATTGGGTTGTTTAACCCAGCGATTAGATTGTTTTAACCCAGCAATCGGGTTGTTTAACCCAGCAATTGGGTTGTTTAACCCAGCGATTGGATTGTTTAACCCAGCGATGGGACTGTTTTAACCCAGCAATTGGGTTGTTTAACCCAGAGATTGGATTGTTTAACCCAGCGATTGGATTGTTTTAACCCAGCGATTGGATTGTTTAACCCAGCGATTGGATTGTTTTAACCCAGCGACTGTATTGTTTTAACCCAGCGATGGGACTGTTTTAACCCAGCAATTGGGTTGTTTTAACCCAGCGATTAGATTGTTTTAACCCAGCAATTGGGTTGTTTAACCCAGCAATTGGGTTGTTTAACCCAGCGATTAGATTGTTTTAACCCAGCAATCGGGTTGTTTAACCCAGCAATTGGGTTGTTTAACCCAGCGATTGGATTGTTTAACCCAGCGATGGGACTGTTTTAACCCAGCAATTGGGTTGTTTAACCCAGAGATTGGATTGTTTAACCCAGCGATTGGATTGTTTTAACCCAGCGATTGGATTGTTTAACCCAGCGACTGTATTGTTTTAACCCAGCGATTGGATTGTTTAACCCAGCGATGGGATTGTTTAACCCAGCGATGGGACTGTTTTAACCCAGCAATTGGGTTGTTTAACCCAGCGATTGGATTGTTTAACCCAGCGATGGGACTGTTTTAACCCAGCAATTGGGTTGTTTAACCCAGCGATTGGATTGTTTAACCCAGCGATTGGATTGTTTTAACCCAGCGATTGGATTGTTTAACCCAGCGATGGGATTGTTTAACCCAGCGACTGGATTGTTTAACCCAGCGACTGTATTGTTTTAACCCAGCGATTGGATTGTCTTAACCCAGCGATTGGACTGTTGTAACCCAGCGATTGGGTTGTGCACATGTGACATTCAACCCAGTGGTTGGGTTAAATGTTTGCCCAACATGCTGGGTGGGTTAAATGTTTGCCCAACATGCTGGGTAGTTTTATTGTTTAACCCAGCGATTGGATTGTTTAACCCAGCAATGGGATTGTTTAACCCAGCGACTGTATTGTTTTAACCCAGCGATTGGATTGTTTAACCCAGCGACTGTATTGTTTTAACCCAGCGATTGGATTGTTTAACCCAGCGACTGTATTGTTTTAACCCAGCGATTGGATTGTTTAACCCAGCGATGGGATTGTTTAACCCAGCGATGGGACTGTTTTAACCCAGCAATTGGGTTGTTTAACCCAGCGATTGGATTGTTTAACCCAGCGATGGGACTGTTTTAACCCAGCAATTGGGTTGTTTAACCCAGCGATTGGATTGTTTTAACCCAGCGACTGTATTGTTTTAACCCAGCGATTGGATTGTTTAACCCAGCGATGGGATTGTTTAACCCAGCGATGGGATTGTTTAACCCAGCGACTGGATTGTTTAACCCAGCGACTGTATTGTTTTAACCCAGCGATTGGATTGTCTTAACCCAGCGATTGGATTGTTTTAACCCAGCGATTGGATTGTTTTAACCCAGCGATTGGACTGTTGTAACCCAGCGATTGGGTTGTGCACATGTGACATTCAACCCAGTGGTTGGGTTAAATGTTTGCCCAACATGCTGGGTAGTTTTATTGTTAAACCCAGCGATTGGATTGTTTAACCCAGCAATGGGATTGTTTAACCCAGCGACTGTATTGTTTTAACCCAGCGATTGGATTGTTTAACCCAGCGACTGTATTGTTTTAACCCAGCGATTGGGTTGTGCACATGTGACATTTAACCCAGTGGTTGGGTTAAATGTTTGCCCAACATGCTTGGTAGTTTTATTGCTTAACCCAGCAATTGGGTTGTTTAACCCAGCGATTGGATTGTTTTAACCCAGCAATTGGGTTGTGCACATGTGACATTTACATTTAACCCATTGGTTGGGTTAAATGTTTGCCCAACGTGCTGGGTAGTTTTTTTGTTTAACCCAGCGATTGGGTTAAATGTTTTTTAAAAGTGCTGGGTAGTTTTATTCAACTCAACTATTGTTTAAAAATGACTATATGTCTGGCTTAAAATGAACCCAAAATATGTTGGAAATTAAAAATCGGACACATAATTACTAGAGGCAACAACAATAATCCAAAGGTGAACATTTATTAATAAGCAATTTAATAAATGTTTATTATTTAATTATTATTTATTAAACTTATTAATAAATGTTCATTTTCAACATATTTTGGGCTCATTTTAAACGAGCAATACAGTAATTTTTAAACAATAGTTGGGTTCAATTGTCCAGCACATTTGGTCAAACATGTAACCCAACCACTGGGTTGGTCCATTTTCAGCTCAACTTGGGTTATTTTTTAACCCAGCAGTGTGGGTTACATTTGTACATTTGTATTGCAGTGCATTATGGGAGGGTGTTTGGACTCTGTGAAAAAAATACATAAAAAATAAGTAATATTTAAAGTTTAAAATTAAATGAAAGTGATTTTGTTTTAAATAAAAACTGTTAAAAATAATAAAATAAATACAAGTTTATTTGGAACACTTACACTTTTTAAAAAATATTTCACAACTTACATCACAGTTACATACAAAAAAGAATGAAAAGAAACAACCTCCAAATACAGTAGTACCAATGTTACGGTTTGGTTGCTGTAGGGATGAGGCATGCACGGACTTCCACAAAATAGGGTATTTTAATGAATGAAGGAGAATGAAACAACCAAAAGCACGTTTAAACAACAATAAGAACAAACAAGGAGTGCAGGGAGTGAGTCCATTATAAAGGGTGTGCAGATAATGAAGTCCAGGTGCAGGTGATGAGTGCTGATGGGGAGATGACGAGGAAGTGAGTGCAGGTGAGGAAACAGGAGGATCATGGGTAATGGAGTCCGGGAACGAAGGGAACGGTGACAACCAACATACCAATACCAATAATTTATGAATAAATAAATAGAAGAAATAGAAAACAATAAACTACCAACAAGACAGAAGACATCTCTCCCACCCCAAACACTCATAAAATAAATGGTACTTTTTTACAGAATTCAACATTATTGCAGTTTAATTATTTTATATCACCAGTTATTTTATTCAACTGACAGATAAGATACAAAAAAGATACAGTGTCATCTTGGTGGCATACAAACTTTTTCCACACAATTATAACACATTTATAACATTTAGTATTTCACAGCATTATTAGGTCTTTATATATAAATTAAATAGCTGTCTTTATATTTCAGGAAGGACGTCTGTGTCTTCAGAGTCCATGGCATCAGTCTGTTGTTAAAAGCGCTGCATTATGAGCTCATGTTCTCCTCACAGGACACACGTGCTACTGCCGAACGACGCGGCATGATTAAGTTGCCTACTGAAGCTTTAGGAACAACCCTCGTGTTGGGAGCTGTAAGGTAGGAAATCCATGAGGTTTTGGATCAGAACATATGTGATAAAAGATATTTCAAAGCTGCAGCTACTAAAATGTGTCTTACTTTATCTCTCTTAGTGTAATTTGACAGAGGGATGAATCATTTCTTCCTGCACAGTCATAGCTCAGTGTCTCCATTGTCCTCTTCAGCCACACACACACACACACACACATTCATACAGTGTTTCCTCTGACCTCCACTGCATTGCAGACACATTAAAGAGCGATTTGTTTTTAGGAATTTGGGAGCGGAAGCAGCGGTGTGGAACAGAGAGAGGGACAGATGATGAGGGTTGAGGGTTTGTGAGTGTGTTTGTGGATCATATTCCCACTGAGGCAGACGCTGAGGTCATAGCAGGTCACATCCACCAACTGACCCTTGTTTTAAAGCTGAAGTGTGTCGTTTCTGTGCTGCTAGAGCATCAAAAAAAACAAAAAAAAACAGGATTTCAAAAATAATGACTGTTTTCAAACCGGTTTCCTGAACACACTCCCATCTTCCAAACACAGCCTTGGTGAGCAGCAGAGACTCGTTTCAAAATCCGTCACGACCTCATACTTTTAAACAGTAGTGTACGTGCTTAAACAATATTCCCAACAAGTTTGTGCTGTGTGTATTTAGACATTGTCTGCATCTCATTAGGATCTATTTGTATATTTTTAAATTTCATTTTGTAACTGTGTGTGTGTGTGGAAATGTGTCTCGTGTGATCAGTTCCTGTGTGTGTTATTCAGACAGATGGTAGTGTGGTTTAGGCCGGTGGTCTTCCTGCCCCAAACCTGGTGAGGCCAGCCTGTCACACGGCAGAGCAGCTGTGTGTGTGTGTGTGTGTGTGTGTGTGTGTGTGTTCTGTGGAATCAGTCATACACACCTGCGTTCTCGTCCTGTATATATCACTCACTCTTTTATAAAATATACTTCTAAGATTTGAAGTACACTGCAATTAAGTGCACTTCTCTTTTACAAGTTCAAACATGAATCACAGTGAAGATAATATTGTATTGGATGGCAAGTATGTACTAAATGCTACATACTGCAGTGTCACATGGTCTGTATATTTCATGTAGGCTCACACTGACACAGTGTGTGTGTCCACAGCTATTAAATGAATTTGTATGGCATCCTCTGGAGATGTTTGGTGTTTAATGTCAGTGCTGGGCTGCAAACGTACCGGAGAGTCCCGCCCTAATCACCCATTCAGACAGAGCAAAAGAGCCCATTCATATGATAATTCACCTTCATACAGCCGCTTGGTCCATTTATTTTCAGTTTTAGGGTTTAATGCCTTTGTGACCGGTAAAATACGACACACACACAACGACAACAATACAAAGCACTCATCTTGCATATTAACACATGCTAACACTACTGCGGCTGCTATGCCACCTTCACTCATGATTGACACGACCTGTCAGATCGCTGCAGTTTACTTACTGTTTCGTGACTGAGTTACATTTTTAAACCCAACCTTATTTCCTGTCTGAACGAGAAGACCCAAACACACAGATAACTTAGCCAGATGCTAACAGTTGAAGAGTGTATGTGTGCGTCAAAATTAAAACAACGATTTTATAATAACTAGGTGTCGACGATATAACCAAAATCTTATGCTTGGCAAGATTTGATATCTTTATGTGTACTTGACCGTTTTATGAGCAACAAGTTGCAGAAAAGTACTCAGTTTCATCACATTATCTGTACTCGTGTTTTGGGTAAGTGCATACAGAAAGACCAACGCTATCTCACAACCAATTTATACATATTTTACGAGGTGGCTAATTCATATGAATTCGTACGATTTGGTTGACGGGTAGGTTTAGGGGCGGGGTTAGGGGTAGGTCATTCGTACGAATTGGGCAACTTGTAAAATACGTACGATTTTGCAAAAATTGTATAAATTTGTATGACCTCACTCGTACGAATTCATACGATTTTTGCTAAATAAGTTGTTCAAGCACAATAAGATGCAAAAAGAACTCAATTCAGTACTTGCATGCTGTGTGACCAACCCGATCTCACAGCAAATTGTACGTATTTGACGAGGTGCCTACTCGTAAAATACGTACGAATCGCTGTGAAATCGGGTTGGTCAGACAGCATGCAAGTACTGAATTGAGTTCTTTTTGAGGTGGCATCTTATTGCTTGAGATAAAGCAACTATGTCTTTGAGCTCTTTTACCGTGAAGTGTTTCACGGGACTCGTACCCAAATGCTTCACATCACAAGTGCAGTGCTGTACCAGGTGAGCTGCTGGGCAAGTTTACTGTTTCAGAAAAGCCATATGAAGTTGGTTATGTGATGCAAATGTCAAAAACTTATTAGATTAATTTATACACTATGGTAAAAATGTTTTGAGGTCTTTATAAGTCTTTATAATTTGATAATGTGCCCCTGTAATCATGTGTGAAAAGTTGTTGGTGTTTTACTGGCACTATTGTGTGCAAAAATGTAGGTGAGAGGCACATTTTTCCAATGAGCTTATGTTGCAAAAGACTGTTTATAATCGTTTGGCTCTGGCAGCGGATCTGGATTTGGTATTCTGCAAAGAGCAAATCATTATCACCCACAATTTTTAAAAATGTTTTTAAAATGTCTGTTTTTTATTATTGAAAAGCAGCCGATGGGGGTGTGTGTGTGTGTGTGTGTGTTGCTCTTCTTCCGTGTTCCCCAGTGTGACAGCAATCCCGGCAGCCCCGTCTCCCCTTCAGTGTAAACGCCCTAATTACTCCTGTAATAAACGAGAGAAAGACAGAGAGGAAGTTAATGAGAGATGGGGGGTGAAAGCACTCCCTCTCTTCCTGCCTCCCTCTTCCCCCCTTTCTTTCCCTCTTTTTATCTTTCAATCCCTGTCTGCCTCTCCATCTCTCCTTCCTTTCGGCTGTTTTCTCCTCTCTCGTGTTCTTACCTTCCTGTCTCTCACCCCCCAAAATTTATTTTATTTTGCCTTCCCCAATTTGCATATTTTACAGATTTTCTCCATGAAGGAATCCATCTGGAATAGCTGGAATTCATATGCAGAGCATAATCAGTGTCTTATTCACAGAAGCGCGTGTCTGTCGCGCATGAGAGACAACACATTTGTATTGCTGATTGCATCTCTGCGGCACATCTTGTAAATGTCGATGTCTCCGAGGATAGAGTCAAAGGGTGCAGACGTGTCGTGAAGCACTGAGGATAAATGATCCTGGGTGAGAAGGTCTATTCCCGCTCTTTCTTTTCCTTCTCTTTATCTAAACCGTTGGCTTCCTTTTCTGTGAATTCCTCCTCTCACCCTCCTTTGTGTATATCGGCCCTAATGTTGCCTAATTGATGTTCAGATATTCATTAAAGCGGCTGATGGTCCCTCTGTCTTCCCTCAGGACTCAAACTCGTTCCCTGTTTTTCACTGGAGTGACATTATAATCAGACACGTCATCTGTGTTTGGTACTGTCACCTGTCTCACGTACATGATCTCTTTTTGTTTATCTCATTGCATGAAGGTCTTCATAATACATTGTAAATTGTTCACCTTTTAGCAACTGTTTTGAAGCTTTTGAAAGGTAGTGTAGGTGAATATGTATGTTTACATATGTGTACGTTGTGAACAATCAGTCGGAAAATAATGTGATTTAAGACTCATTTTGAATCAGACACAAAGGAAGAATGGCTCCTGGTTCAGTGGTTCACTTCCAGAATAGTCCACTCCAGAACACAAATTATTCTGGTGGACTGTTTTGTGAATCTTGTGATTGATCTGTGAAAGAACATGTTCATAAGAGTCATTTATTCGCAATTCAGACATCACAACTCTTTGCAATCATGAAATTATATCTGAACAATTAATGGTTAAAAGATCGCAATCTTGGATTCAAACACCCATGTGATCTTATTCCTAAATTACAACAATTCGGCTATGTCTGTTAAACCTTTTACAAGTACAATCACAGCAAACATTCAGATCTGCGTTGGTGCTGCCGCTGACCCAGAGACACACAATATCATTATTTCTGTGTTACAATAATTCAAAATATCACAGAAGTACTGGGACAAAAGTTTATAGTTTGGATATAAACACTGATGTCTACGGTAATGATCAAAATAGAGTGAGTCACTTTTGCATGAAACTTCAATCTTTAAGTAGCGATTGGATCAATTACATCATTACACCAGTAGGTGGTGACAAGTGACTGTTAAAATGTATTCGTCATTGATTCATTTATTTAAGAGATTCGTTCAAAAATGCTGATTTATCCAGTAATGAAACAAGTGAAGTCTTCATAAGTGAGCTGTTGATTCATTCATTTAGGAGATTCATTCAAAAACGCTGGTTCATCCAGTAATGAAACAAGTGAAGTCTTTATGAGTGAGTCATTGAATCATTCATTCAAGAGATTTGTTCAAAAACGCTGATTTATCTGGTAATGAAGCAAGTGAAGTCTTTATGAGTCATTGAATCATTCATTCAAGAGATTCATTCAAAAACACTGATTCATCCAGTAATGAAACAAGTGAAGTATTTATGAGTGAGTTGTTGATTCATTCATTTAAGAGATTCATTCAAAAACACTGATTCATCCAGTAATGAAACAAGTGAAGTCTTTATGAGTGAGTTGTTGATTCATTCATTCAAGAGATTCGTTCAAAAACGCTGATTTATCTAGTAATGAAACAAGTGAAGTCTTTATGAGTCATTGAATCATTCATTCAAGAGATTCGTTCAAAAACGCTGATTCATCTAGTAATGAAACAAGTGAGTCATTAAATTATACATTCAAACCAATTTTTTAAACAATTCAGATTAATTACATTTTAAATAAACTGCAGCAATTAACATTTTGTCAGAATCTGTAGCAAATTCCATGTTATTTTGTTTAGTTGTCTGTTCAGAATCGTGGGAGAATCGTGATCTCTATTTTAACCCAAAAAATTGTGATTTTTAATTTATCCAGAATCACGCAACTCTAATATCTTATGACATTTTCCCAGCTTGTCAACGTCGGCTAAATTTTTAATGACTGACTCAAACTTTTATGGTTGCAGTTATTTACAAGAACATTCAATTGATTATAAGATGCATTATAAGGGTTTATGAATAATGATCCATACGATACACCATCTGCAGATCCCATGTATGGCTTGATTCTTCTCACTAAATCTTGTTAAATCTGATTAACAGGTGGCGCCTAAACTGTGTTTATGCTGCAGGGCGTGTATTTGTGTGTGTGTGTGTGTAATTAGACAGTGCTCCTGCTTTAGAGAGGATCTAGCACTTGTGTTTCACACTTTGACTGAGAAGATTAGATGGAAATCTTGCATTGTGTATTTACAGACTTAAGACTTAATGATCATGTTTGGCCACACAGAACATCTCAAAGGGTTCTTGCTCTCTGACTCGTCTAGAAACATCTCAAAAATAAGATTTCATGCTGAATCCAGCACAAATGTTAGCTTGAATTTTCACACGCATTTAGTCAAATGTGTAATAGCACTGAATGAACAGCGTCTTGAGCTTCTTGCGATGTTTTCTTTAACAAAACATGTGACTTGTCACATTTAGCTGTGTTTCCAGTATGTCTGGTATTCTGCTGCGTTGGGTGGTGGTCGCACTGAAACAGATATGAGAACACTGCTCTCTTTCTCTCCCTAACAAGATCACACAATGTCAGCGTGTCAGTGAAGGGTCAATAGTCTCCTCGGCTCTGGATTCCTCACCAACACTGGATGAGAAGCGTATGAATGCAGCTCCTGTGTCCTGGATGCTTTTTGACAGGGCAGGTGCGTCGTGTGTAACGTGAATGTTTGTTATGTATCCGAGTGTGTGCTTGTTTATATGTAAATAATCGATTCGGTAAGAACAAAAAACGCTTTACAGCCTGACAGGAAGCATCGTAGAACCTTTCTAATCTCATCAAAGAACATTTTATTCGCTAGTTCTTTTTGAAAAAAAAAAAAAAAAAAATCTATGTTCTGCTGCTCTAAATGGATAATTGACCCTAAAAAATGAGAATTCTGTCATCATTTACTCCTCATTCTGTTTTTCCATGGAACACAAATGGAGGTTTTAAAGAATGTTCCGTTTTTGTCCATATAATAAATCTGAAGACGTTGTCATGTTCCAAAAATGACAAAAAAGAATCATGTGATATTCATGGCAAGTCATTTTGTGCTGAAAGTCTTGCATCTGTTAATCTCATTTGCATTCACATATATTCAAATATGGTAACTTAGTGATGCCAAAGCCATTATTTGTTGCATGTCTTGACAATGTGAATATGTCGAGGTGCAATTAAGCAAGATTACTAATAATACTAATAATAATAGTAATAATTGCTAGTTTTTATATATCACCTTTAAAGTTACCTTTTACACAAGGACACACACACACACACACACACACACAAAAAAAAAAAAAAAAAAAAAAAAAAATATATATATATATATATATAAAACACTAAAAATATTGAAGGAAAAGAAAATATTACTTAACAACAAACGTGTATGTTAAAAAATAATTATAGTAACACTATAAAAAAGGTTTTCTTAATATTAGTTTAGCTTCATAAATGAACTATGAAAAATACCTTTACGGCATTAATTCATTTTACATTTTAAACAGTTAAATGTATTATGAAACATTAGTTAATGTATTATTAAAAAGAAAGTAATTTGACTGAACTAATTTGTTTAATTTAAGTTTGTCCTACTCAAACCAATTCGTTATTTTGAGCTTTAGGGTTTACAGTGTGGAAAATTGTTGTAAAAAGTTTGTCGATCATTGAAGGCTCATAATAACTAATTTAACAAATGAACCTTTCTGCAAAATGTTACCAAAATTACGAATAATAAAACATAATACAATATCAAAAGAACAACATCAGAAAGCACCTTTTTTTTCTCATTTTTAGAGCTTGACAGCATTCAAACACATTCTCATTCATTATATGGAAAAGAGCAGCTTGAAAATTTTACGGAACAAGTTTCTCATGGACGAAAGTTAGGTTTTCATGATTACTGCTTTAGTCTTAGAACTTCTTTAAGATCTTGTTTAATCCATATAGCTCTATATTGCAAAAATAAGAAGACTCTTGATAGGCTGCTGATCTGAAGGTGCCGTAAAGATCCTCTGAAGAGCCTTTATCTGTGTGAGTGTGTGATGGACAGTGGGGGTTGGAGCGTTTTCTAATCCGTCAGGCTGGCTGGGCTCTGTGTCGACCCGGGAGGAGAGGAGGGGAGGGGTAACGGAGAGAGAGAGAGAGGGCTGAGGTTTGGGGGGAGGAGGACAGACGGGAGGAAATGTGTGCGAGAGAGAGATAGAGACAGCAAAGGTTTGCGCACTTCTCTCTTAGAGGTAACAAAGAGCTTCTAAAGCTCAAGCGGCTGACTTCAGCTCCTGACGCTGTCCGCCGGCCCAGCCTGACCTCAGCGTGGAGCTCCGCGCCTGCTTCTCCTTCCCGTCTGGACTCTGTGAGGGGGAACAGCCTGTGGTTGGACAAGCTGAGGGCACGTGCGCCGGCACTGCTGCTGACTCTACTCTGAGCTCTGCCTGCCAGACAGACACAAATCCACTCTAGAGAGGAGAAACTCATGCTTTAGGCTTTCTTTCAGAGAGTCGGACTGGATTCAGCGCTCCGGATGAGTGTTTCACACCTGCGCTGGCGAGATGCGTTGATCGAGTGGTGAGTGGGTGATGATGGGAAACTTTGACAGACTGTAAAAAGCTGCAACCTGCAATTGTTACCTTAAAGAGCTACAAAAAAAAGTGTAGGATTTACATTTTTCGCTTGTACGGTTTACAAATAATGACGAATGGCAAGTAACACACTGAATTACACATTCAATTTTGAAGCAGAAAGATCGAAATGGTGTATGATTTTTACTATGTACCTGATTTAATCCATAAATATTAGTTTTGTTGGTATTAATGCATGTGTTTAGTTTGATTCAGTGATGTTCAATGTTTTTGACTTAAAACCGGTTAGATTTTGTCATTTTTAGGATTTTAGGAAACCAGTGTTTTCTCTCTTATGTTTGAGGATGTATTGCTCCTTCATAACATACACTGTAAAAGGTGAAAATAAAATACCATTTCAGTCTTTCAACTTCAGATTCAATGTGTTAATTATTAAATTTACTAGCAAGCAAAACTGATTTGACACCAGGCTTGATTGTGTTCTCAGTTATGTTTCATAAATATAAGACACACATGAGACATACAGTAAGAATATGGTGGATAGCACTTGGTCATGGAGTAATTAGATGAGAATTGAGTTCATATTGAGATGTGGTTGTTGATGTTGGCGTCCCGGCAGCACAGTTTGAGACTCTATCGAGATCTCTTTTGAAACTCACACGTTTGATTCCAGGGGTCTTTTTCATTGGAAAACAGTCGGAGAAGTAGGATAATCTCTATCTGCTCTCTGTTTAACCTCATTGGTGTGTTGGAGAAACAGTTGAGATCCCATTTATGATTATTCTGTCCTTGAACAGTGTTAGATCAGTAACTGTTTAGTGATGAAGGAATTCAGGGAACTCTGATTATTAGTCATCTGTGCCAGCAGGGGTCTTTCACGTGTTTTCTGTAAGAAAAGTTCACTAGCAGGAGTTTGTGTAAACGGCAGTAATCAGTCGCAGTTTGTCCCACTGTGCGCGATCAGCAGAGATGGGGCTGGCAGTGATTCTGCCAGGCTGGCACCGCCGTAATCAGTGCCAGCGGGGAGAGTGGGTGTGGTGGGCATCAGACGTGCGCTTCATTATTGTCTGCAGATCATTATTTGATGCCGTTTCACACAGACCTATTGTTTTTTGCTGTACTGCCATTATTCAGCGCTTTTGTGATCTAAGCTGTGTGTGTGTGTGTGAGTGAGAATTTTGGGGATGGTGGTGAGAAAAAAATGTGAAAATTCTTGTTGCTTATTATTTGATATTGCAAAGATGTATTTATTTAGCCTATTTATCTGTAGCACCTTTATGTCTAAACGGACATTAATTTGACCTCATACTTCAGTTTGTCAAAATAATTAATAAATTGCTGAAATTTGTTGACAGCAAGCATACAATGGACTCTCATTATAAATGCACTTCTTTCTTTTTTTGTTGACAAACCTGTCAGAATAATTTTCTGTAGTAATTGCCAACATGTCACAGATGCTGTCAGTAGATATGAACTTGTTTTGAAAACAGAACACTCTTTTAACATTGAGCTTTTGTTGCATGAGTTTACTGTATCATTATTAAAGGGGTGGTTGATTATGATTTCACCTTTTTTTAGTTTTTAATTTGCGTGTAATGTTGCTGTTTGAGCATAAACAGCATCTGCAAAGTTACGACGCTCAGAGTTCAATGCAAAGAGAGATATTTTATTTTACAGAAATCGCTGTTTAAGGACTACAACAAGCAGCTGGTAGGGACTACAACGAGCTTCTTCCTGGGTTAGTGACATCACAAACCCTAAAATTTACATACATGCCGTCATTTTACGCCGGACTGCTTCACAAACGAGGGTCAATTCAACGCTGGATTTGCACATGCTAGTCGATGAGTTGAATCAACTCCACAGCAACTACATAAATTTATCCACTAACCATTCAGAAACATCTAAAAGTTGTAACTTCTTCCTGAGTCTCTCCATCAGTGTCGACTCCGGTTTGAACAATGTAAGGCTGAACACCGTTACTGACAATCCTCATTTTGGCTGCGTGAGATTTTCCAGCTTTGTTGTTGTTGAGCAACCGAAGCGTGAGCTGTTAAATCTCCGCCCTCTTCTAATAAGGTTGTAACTTCTTCCTGAGTCTCTCCATCAGTGTCGACTCCGGTTTGAACAATGTAAGGCTGAACACAATCCTCATTTTGGCTGCGTGAGATTCTCCAGCTTTGTTGTTGTTGAGCAACCGAAGCGTGAGCTGTTAAAGCTCCGCCCTCTTCTGGAAAGGGGGCCGGGAGCAGAAGCTCATTTGCATTTAAAGGGACACGCACAAAAACGGCGTGTTTTTGCTCACACCCAAATAAGGGCGAATTTGACAAGCTATAAATGATCTGTGGGGTATTTTGAGCTGAAACTTCAGACACATTCTGGGGAAACCAGAGACTTATATTACATCTTGTAAAAGGGGAATTATAGGTCCCCTTTAAGATCCTGGCTCTTTCTCTCTTCTGGGTCTCACGGTGGAGATTTGTCATGCTGATACGGTCTCTGAGACTGTATGTGTGATTGGACTGAATGCAGACATTAGCAGCTCCTGCTTCCATAGTGATGGTCCATGTCTAAACGCTGCCTAATGGCCGGCCCCTCCCACTCATTCCCAGGGGTCCGGGCTCTCTGACGGTGGGGCAGGGTCTGTTTATAGTGATAGGGCTCACAGAGACGACAGCAGAGGACACTAGGGATGACGGCAGCCGTTGGGAGGTGAAACCCGTGTGACCGGTGAGATCCCTGTCTGTAATATGTGCACCTGCGCTGGTTTGTGTGTTTGTGCTTGTGTGTGTGTGTCACGTCTTTGAAGGCAACGTGTTCTTATTATGGATTAAACAAAGCTTTTGGGATTTCCTCAGAAGTGTAAACGTACAATAATAACTCATGAGATGTGCTCGTATCTAAAGAGAGTCTTCTTACTAGACTTTTACTATTTTTTGTGTCGATTTAAAGTCGATTTAAAGTTTAAAGTGTGCAATTTCTGCACTACACTGAAAAAAAGAAAAGAAAAAGAAAATGCTAGTAAATTAACTTTTCCCCGCCATTTAACGTGTTATTCTGGCAATCCATGTTTTCACTGTTATACAGCAGGGGGCGCCGTTACGCATCTTCTGAAATAGTACAGAATCTCCGGATCCAAAAACAAGTGAAGAAGATGATCTGGGTAAACCAGAAGGAGCGGATAGAAGTATTGCTTAAACACAAGTAAACTAACGTGATCATCAAACATTCAGCAGCATATAAATTGGGTGAAATGTTGAACTCGTGATGGACTCGATCTACTCCATCTGTGTTTTCATCATGTAGGCTGCTGCAGTATTAAAAAATGCAGAGTTTAACTGCACAATAGCTGCTAAATGACAACAAAGCCAGCAAAGATTGCAGATCAATCTCCATGTTATTGATACGCAGAGCGAACATGGTCAACCACGGCATCGTTTTCAAAAAGTCTCAGTTTTGGTACATTTATACTGAAACGCAACCCCGCCATTTTCAAACTAAAATGGGCTCCGCAGCGTTTTTGAAAGTCTGTTTTCAAGGTTCGGAAACGCCGGCGACAGGTGTAACTGTAGCTAAACTTATGTGTTTTAAAACGAAAACGCACTAGCGTAAACGGGGCTATAGTCTGAAGCTAAAATAATCTTGACACAACAAGATTTTCTGCGAAATCCGTCAATTCCGACTACAAAACCTGCAGACTGGCTCTGACTTTTGGCACTGGAGCAAAAGTCACGCAGTTTATTCCAGCCCTAAACTTGAATATGAGAAAGTATTTTAACATAAAAAAAAATAGAATAGACTGGAATAGACTGATGCTTCCACACGTGTTGGGTGGCAGTCATCAGTGGACATAATTCTGTAGTTCCATAGTTCTGTAACCACTGGGAATAGGAAGTTATTGTCCTCTTGACATTAATCTTTCTGGTAGGAAAGAAGAGCCGTCTGTCAATTACTGTCATTTGAAGGAGGGGGGGAGCGCTGGGAGTTTTGTAGCTGCTCAAAAGCCCATGCGTCACCAGGGCAAGATGGAGTGGCACCTGTAAATGAGAGTCAGCGGGCACTTCTTCTCTCCAGAGTTTCTCATTCCCACTAGAATGAGAAATTACTCGTCAGGACAGAAATCTGGGTCAGTCTCTGACTGGAATGCACATAAATACATGTCTGGTGTGCGGTGAAAACATAATGGGGATGGAGAGACGGGACTGAGAGGAGCATTTGAAATAGTGAGTGATGGACAACAGACAGCAGTCACAGTAATGATGATGATGATGATGATGGTAGAGGAAAAGAAAGAGGCGATCGAGGCTTGGGTTGGATATATCCTAGGGGTGCAGTGATAAAATTTTAGTTATTAGGCCGGCATGCAGTCTGCGCCTGCAGGAACTCTGAAAAAGGAATTGGCTAATTTAATTTACGCTTTATGTAGAATTCTGCAGATTCCCTCACAAAATTAGCATTGAAAATACAAAAAAAGAAAAAAGAATCCACCTGGGCCTTTGATTCCTTGTGAAAAGTGTTCTTAATTGTATTGAATGTGCACTTGTACTGTAGTGTACTTAAAATCTTAAAAGCTATACTTATTAATGAAATAAAAGGCCACTTAAGTGCACTTAAAGAGAGACACTTTCATGATTGTTTCTTTAAAAAGTGCACTATAATACATTTCCATTTAACTGCAATTAACATGCAACAATGTGTCCAAAAACATTACATTCAGTTCACACTTAAGTACATTCTTATAAAGTATATTATTTCCATAATAAGTACTCCTTTTTATGCTAAAGTGCACTTCTTTACACAAGTCACAAGTCATTGGCCAATACTAACACAATTGCAGAATTTTTACTTGTTTTTATTTGTCTAGACAAGCACTCTTTGATCATGTCATTTGATCAATGTATAATTATTTTTCACTGAATGTCTTGTTTCACTGACTAATGCACCGATATGAAAATTTTGTCCGATACCGATAATTCTTTATATTTGAAAGCCGATAACCGATATATTGGCCGATAAATGTAAATCCAAATTTGTATATAAATTTTGAGAGCCTGATTACAAAAACAAAAGTCTCACCAGTAAAAGCCATGTCTCAAGCACACGATTATAATGTTCACATTATAATATTATGTAGCCGATATGACAGAGTTTCACTGCACATTTTGCTCTTAACTGTATTTTCCCTTTTGAAGTGATTCCAATCATATTTCAAGCTATTCAAAACCATCATGGTGGACAGTGCGCATCTGAAGTGTCTCAGATGAAGGAAATAATCCATTATTTATCGGCTTTAATATATCGGCCAGATTTTCTTATCAGGCCGATAACGATAATATATCGGCCGATACTGATATGGTGGACAATATATTGTGAATCCCTATCACTAATACATCATGTTTTGCGGTTATGAATGCAATTTCATGTTGACTTTTAGGTATGAATCATAAATATTCTGTGATTGGTCAGTTGGTGCCTCCCCAGTTTATTCTTTCTGCCCAGTGTGTGTTTGTGGCAGCTGAGGCCACCTGACCTGTCCCCATCAGCCGCTAATGGCCAGTTCTTATGGTTTGATGTGGTTGGATGTGCACCTGATCCCCATCCGTACCACCGTCACCTCTTACTCACCGCACACACGGGGGCAGATCTTTGACCTTTGACTTTATTCTTCAAGCGCTCTGAACTCGAGCATCATTTAACGCTCTTGCTGTGGGCATTAATCACATCTTCCCATTGTTCCTCTTAGCATCTCTATTGATTACTAAATACATTTTTTGATAGTAGTGGTAGTGGTCAACCGATATGTTTGTTTTCTATGGTCAGAGTAGGGTGTGTCCAATGGCCAGTGTGAAGGAACAGTCAGACTCTGTAATTGTTTGCAGGAAAAGAAGGTCAATTGTCTATAGTGGTGTAGCAATGCATGAAGAACGCACAAAAGTCACTTCCAAACCAAGCTGCTTTCTGTTGGTCAATGAGCTGAATTCAAGTGAACTTTAAGCAGATTCTTATTTAAATGACTGGATATCGCCTGCGAAATTTGTCCAAACAATGGTAAATGTGAGCACACCATAATACTAATGTAGTAAATAAAACTCATTTTGAATGATTAATGGCCAATTATGTCATGGCCATATGCCTGGGCATTATGTCATCTATCACTAAGTAAGAATCATGTGAATACAGAAAATGATTTGGAAACTGAATCATGAAATGTTGCAAGCCAGATTCGAACTCACAACACCTGCACAAGCTCAATGTGAGAGCGCATGCATTAAATGCCAGGCCACAGTTCTGTCTAAATCTAGTGTTCATGCTTTTTTCTGACTTATTCATGTGTATAGATTATCATGTTGGTTAGTGGTTAATATTGGATTTTTTTTTTTTTCAAGACTTAGCAGTATTGATTGTTGTTGACCATAAACTGGCCCGTAATGAATGTTTAATGATTGTACATGCTCATTTACCCTGTTTTTACATTTACATTACTTTTGCCATCATATAGCGCTCACTTAAAGTTGATCTTTAAAATCATTAATACTTTGATACTGTACATTGTAATGTTGTGATGACTCGCTCACTCGTAGCATTTAATTTTAGTTTTTTTATTTATTTAGATAAAATATTGTAAAATATGGCAAATGTTATAGGGTTAGTTCACCCAAAAATGAAAATTCTGTCATTAATTACTCACCCCCTTATGTCGTTCCACACCTGTAAGACCTTCGTTCATCTTCGGAACACAAATTAAGATATTTTTGATAAAATCCGATGGCTCGGTGAGGCCTGCATTGACAACTAAAACAGTATTTAAAACAGTTCATGTGACTACAGTGGTTCAACCCTAATGTTATGAAGCGACGAGAATACTTTTTGGGTGCCAAAAAAAACAAAACAAACAACAACAATGACTTTATATCTAGTGATGGGCGATTTCAAAACACTGCTTCGTGAAGCTTCGAAGCTTTTTTTTCGAATCTTTGAATCTGTTTTTCGCGAGTCGCAAAGTATGTACCAACACGTACATATCATCCGTAATCGTGACGTTTTAGCTTGTTTTGATCTCTCTTTTACCGTGGCTCGTTTTTCCCCGGATTTGTCCCCAAGGCTTCCTCGTCCTAAGTACAGCTCCGTATCAGCTGAGCTACCGGGCAAGCTTGTCATGTCAGAAAAGCGAAACATATGGAGCTGGTTAAGCGATGCAAAATCCAAAATATATTTGTTTACAAATCGTGCACTTGGGGAAAAAAGCTTTTTGAAGTCATAACATAATATTGTGCAAGGAGACAAGTCTTTATTAATCCATAATCTGACCCTATAATTGTAACTGTGTATGAAAATGATTAAAAGCGCTTGCTGTTTTACTACCTCTAGTGTTCATTTATGTTGGAAACTGCCGTGATATGTACGTATTGGTACGTATTTTTGCGACTCGCAAAAACGTTCCCACAGGTATGTCTTTCCATGAGAAAAAAGGCTTATTATCAGCCCACCTAAATACCCACAAGTCTGTGTAACTACATGTCATTCTGGAATATTCCCACATTTATAGCTATAGTTGGGTTTAGGGGTAAGGGTAGGGTTAGGATTTAGGGGTTACAGTTAACAGCGTAACAACAAATGTTCATTAAATGCAAGGACTTTGAATGTAATTACAATGCACTGAGATGTACATATTTTAATAAGTATATTGTATCAAATGTGTAATTTAATATAAAGTGTGACTCAGTATTCTGTACATGTACTTTCCTCAGTACACTGTATGGAAGAAAATGAATGCCAAATGTTTTTGACATTATGTTTTTAGGGCTTGTGTGTGAAATGTTTTGAATTGAAATATTCACAGCTTAAATATACAACCATGTTGACTTTCAGCCCATAAAAACACAAGCCCATAATAAAATGCAAGCACAGTTAATGCAATGCATATTTTTTTCAAGTAGTGCAATTCAACAAGCTTTTTTGTTTCAAAAACATTTGTCATCAATTTTCTTCCATAACTCTGTGTCCCAGCATTACTCTGGCCTGGATGAGCGAAAGTCTCCTGTAACAGAAGAAGGCAGTTCAGAGAGGTCTGTGGGCAGGAGAATAGCCCTCCATTGTGTGTCTGCGGCCGCGCTCTGTGTTTGAGCAGACAATGCATGCGTCAGGTCTGCTACAGTACCGCATTGTTGCATGATCCACATCTCGCGCTGGAGACAGTAGACCTCTCACTCATGATGGTGACTCAGGGGCATCTGAACACACTGGCAGTAGTGTTTGTCTCCTGATCACACCTCTGCTGTCGCCCGCTCAACATCTCAGTCACTTTGTTTGTCTGTGAACTCGTACGTCTTTCTCGCAGACAAATCTTGTTTCTAGCCTTCTGCGTCAACTTTGCCATATCTTTAAGGTAAAATGATGGGCATTGTGATGGCAGGTTAGACGTGTTGATTGGTGACCCAGCTGTTTGAGTGCTATGTTTTCCCAGCGCCCCCCTCCCGGTGTTGTGCGAAGGTTTTTTCTCATCCTCTCCGGGCGGCTGGGAAAGGCTCGGGGAAGGGAATGTGTCAGACACTGTTTGGGAGCCTCACTTTTCTTTAGTGGTGTCAGTCAGCAGGGCCGTGGCCTCTACGCTGAATCAATATGGCTTTTGTTAGAAGAGAAAAAGCTTCTTTAGATGCTGGGATCTTGGAGTGAAGCAGGGTGATGCAGGATAACAAGGGAATAAGCATCCCGACACAAGGCTTCAACATTCCCAAACTGCACCAGTGTGACACTTTTCCCAGCCTCCAAGTTCTTTTTCGCCACATCTTTATCGGTTATCGGTAAAAAAAATAAAAATAAACTTAACTGTATCTGCCGATTGATTTGAGTTTTTTAGTATTCGTTTTTTATTTATTTACACAGCATAGACATGAAAAAATCATTGGCTTGTCATAATAATATAAACCAGTCCTGATTGGTTGGTTCACTTATTGCTTATTCACTTATTATTTTCATGCTTATTCGGCCTGTTTTATCATTTTAATGTCTGACCATGTCAATAAATCCCAGCTGAGCACATGCTATTGTAACTGTCTCCTGCTTTTATCTGTCCATTTATCCATCCATCTACCAGAAGACAGACTCAACTGACCGTGACACTGTTTTCAGCATTATATACTGTCATTTCTCATTCTTTTGATTTTCAGTGTCTATTTCTTCTTTGTGTGATTGAGGAGTTAGCGAAGTGTGGCAGCGGAGCTCTGCCCGTGTCATTGTGGTGGCATTACTGATCGGAAAGGTCTCCATTAGTTTATAAAATATCATGTGTCCCGGACAGCCTGTAATTAAGCGTGTGTTTCAGAGGCCAGACTGCCGTCAGCAATATCTGCAGGAGGAAAAACACTCCAAGTGTGTCAGTGGAATTATATTTTAATAAGTATTTATGAAGTTTGGAGTAAAAATTCCATAAATCTCAGCTGATTTATTGAACATCTGCTGTAACGGACTTGTGCAGTACATTAAATGTAATGTGTTTAGGTTTGAAGGTTTGTTTTAGACTAGTACATGCTTCCTAATTTTCTTCTGTCGAATAGTTCACTACTGTTCAAAAGTTTGGGTTTTAATGTCTCCATGTTTTTCCATGTTTTAGTTTGATCAAAAATACAGTAAAAACAGTAATATTGTGAAACATTATTACAGTTTAAAATAGCGGTCTTGTATGTTAAAATGTAATTTATTCCTGAATTTTCAGCATCATTACTCCAGTCTTCAGTGTCACGTGATCCTTCAGAAATCATTCTGATATGCTGATTTGCTGCTCAAGAAACATTTCTGATTATTATTGATGTTGAAGACAGTTGTGCTGGTTAATATTTTGAGGAAACCGAAATACGTTTTGTTCAGGTTTCTTTTATTAATAGAAATTTCAAAAGAACAGCATTTATTTGAAATCTTACATACTGTAAATCTGTTGTAACCAAGTCTTTACTACCACTTTTATGAATTTAATGTGTCCTTGCTGAATAAAAGTATTAATTTAATTCAATAACTTGATTGTCGCATGTCGGCTTGACTGGATAATCCAGAACGATGAGGCTTGACGCAGATGAACGGTGAAATATCGTTTAATAAACACTAGAAACTAAAAAGAGATACACCAGCATGAAACGTTAACACAAGACAAAGAACAGACGATACACATGATCATGAGTACCAGGTCAACCAAACAATGCATAACTATGGCAACTAAGGAAACACTGGCAAAACAAGACAAATGAATATCAAAATAAGAGTCTTTGAAAACCAAGACATTGGGAATCGTGACAATAGACTACTATTGGTTCCATATTTTGTTATGTGATGCAGTGACATTAATGCAGTGTGACTTAATGTCCAGACTTTTTAGGGCCACTGTGTGCTGTATTTTGGATGCTGGTTTTCTCACCAAAGTTCATATCTAGCTTAACTTGGCCAGCTTCACTAAAAGGACCATTCTGATGAGTAGCTTCACCAGCTAAGCTGTGCTGGTCCATCAGCCAGACCAGTACTAACCAGCATAAATCTGCCAGATAACCAGTGTTTTGTGATATAAATCCTGCACACTACTCAAGTTTGCATCATCACACAAATAGTTTGGTCAACTGACCTTCCTCTGGCTTATTTTTTGGGGAACTTTATTAAAACAAAACAAAAAAAGATTTCATATCACTGAATCAGTCTGACTATATTTATTTACAACAACAAAACTAAGGGTTTGATTAGGTCAGTATCTTCTTAAGGTAGTTATTACAGTGCAGGTGGATATTCATGTTGTCTTTTCAGCAGGGTTGTTTTAGCAAAAGTTAAATTATGAGTGAACATTGGAGGCCTCAGTGATATTTGTGTTTTTATACTGTGAATTCATGTTTGTGCTGGATGTTTACGGGCCGTGTGGAGCTCAGCGCACCAGCGGAGCGGTGAACTTTCTCTGTGCCCTGCTGTGCCAGGACAGTGGGCTGACTCTGAGCAATGTGATGCCAGCTTTTCAAACACAGAATACATGATTCATCACAATCCCTTTGTTTCTCTCTCTGTAGGTGACATCACGCAGAAAGGCTATGAAAAGAAAAGAGGGAAATTATTGGCGCCCTACATACCCCAGATACAAGGTAAACAGCTCACTCTTATCAACTGCACTGTACAGCCACTGTTTAATGAAGTATATTTTCGCTCACGGTGCATGTCTAGGTTATAAAATCCTTACTTGTCACCTCTTCGACCTTCATGAGAGCTCTGAATCTTACTGCGGTCTGGAATGATCTGAAAGACATGGATGGTTTCGGTACTGTCAAGGATACTCTGAGCTAATGGAAACAATGTGTGTGTCTCTCTGGGGAATAGGAGTTATCCACACTATAAAACGAAATACTAAGTGCAGGGTTCAAACTGCCTTAAACTCTCAATTATGTGGTGTGTGTCTTTGTTGTTTGGTTTAGGGTGGCTAGCAACTGACCATATATCCAGGCATGATATCTCTTTCCATATGCACAATACAGACGTGACAATTATTTATGGATACTTGCTCTTTCACCTCTAAAATGTAAGAAATTCTTCCTTTTGGAGTCTTAAATTTGTCTTTTATTTGGAACATGGGATTTCATTTTTCAAAAAATGAAAATTATGTCATTATTTCAATCATGGCAACTCTCTGAATAGTTTTAGCATGTTAATGTATTTAGTCTTGGTGGACTAGATTTGCTACACTGCTGTTGCTGATGCTCCTGCTGTAGAGCAAGTTACTACTAATAGGTACACAGACACGCTGATGTGAGCATTTAAGATATGTTGTTGCTGCTAAATAGACACACATAAATCCTGTAGCAGATTTAGGCAGGTGGAGCTGGGGAGGTGGAGGGGTTCAGAGGAACTAGCGCTGCAGGACCAGCTTACGGCAAACACTGAACCAGACTGTTTGAATGTTGAGCAAGCAATCTCGTTGGCCGCGGGATCAGCAGAGGCCAGTTAGCTTGTGCCATGTGATGATGTGATTGTTAGCAGATTGCATGTAAAGGATCTATAAGCCTGCGCCATCTAGGGTTTCTTGACTGAACTAGACTTTTATGTCATTCCAAAGTCAAATGAAGTCTTTCTTCTGTGTAACTCAAAAAGATGATATTTAACTTATTATTATCACACTGCTTGTTTCCATAAAATGAAAGTGAATTGGGACTGGAGCTGTTGAGGTCCAAAAGTCACCTTAAAAGTAGAGATGCACCGATTGCAATTTTCTTGGCCGATTCCGATTTTTTTTGTTAGTGTGATCTGCTGATTGTCTTTCTAAGAACTATAATACAAAAATATACTTTTCTTCAACACAAAATTTTATTTTCATAAAAAAAAAAAAACAAGTAAAAAGTCAGTAATAAAATAAGAACAAATAAACAAAAAATAGCAAACAACAGCACAAATAAATGCAATACAATAAAGAGAGCTATGAAACTAAGTTTTTCAGGTTTTTATTCAGGTAAGAAATACTACAGAAATTAAAGTAATCAAATGTAAATGAACACATCTAGTGTTATTTTACATTGGTTACCTTAATTTCTGTATTCTTTATTGCAAATATTAAATACAGATTTATTCTTACCATTAAAGTTATAAAACGTATTCAGTCAAGAGCAGAAAGTGATTTTCTTTGTCTTTTGTTCTTTAAATCACACGACAGACAGCAGCAGGAATATTGGACTGCTGTCCCTTTAAGAGTTTATGAACGGACCCAATGCGGTTACACAACATGCGTTCTCTTTCTTAGCTATTTAACAATCCAAAACTGACTCCAAAACTTTATCTGAACAATCCAATAAGCCAAGACGGGCATTTTGACATAATTTTGTATGTATTTGACCATTTAAGCGTAGTAAACCACTCATTTTAGCACTTGTTGTGACTGTTTGACTTCAATCTCTGTTTGAAACTGAGCGTGGCTTCTCCGCTCCACTAATATAGATCTGTGGTGCGCGCGCTTTTGGTGTGAGCGCGAAACCTGCGGGAATGACTAAAAATGCGCAGCTGACGGTATTTCCTGTGCCGCTGGTAACAAAACAGATCAGTTCGGAATCGGTAAGAAGTGAGACTGACCGATCCGGGCCGTTCATGAGGAAAATCGGCCGATTCCGATCCCTGGCCGATCGATCGGTGCATCTCTACTTAAAAAGTGTCATAATAAAATATGACTTCTGTGTTGTTTTCCAAGTATTCTGCAGTCACACAATAGCTCTGTGTGAGGAACAGGCTGGATTTTTTTACATTTTTTTTATTACTATTATTGTTATTCGAAGAACAGCTTCCTATTCGACATTGCTCTAAAATCTCTCATGTTTGTGTTCAGTAAAAATGTTTGTGTAAATTATGTTTTTAACCAAATGTTATTAACATTATTCTGTGTCCTGGCTTGATGTATCTTGATGTGCCACATTTGAATGAGAGAAAAAAAAAAAAAACAAACTCTGAAAAAATGATTTGAGAGTGATTTAATCAGGACGTGATCAGTATTTGTCATTTTTGGGTGAACTGCTACTGCACACAGTTGTATTTTCTCTACACTGATCTTGTAGGAAACAGTGTTATTTTATATTATTACTTATATACTATTCAAATTTTCAGTTAGTTTTCATTTTAGTGCAAGTTTTAGTAATTTCGGTTATTTGCCAAGACAACATTTCTTAAATTTTTTTTGTTATGTTTAATATTTAGGCCTATATATTATTTTATTTTAGCTTCATTTCACTTTCCAAAAATGATTTTCAGTAGTTTTAGTTGTACAATAGTTAACAGTAACGGCACTGGTGGGAAAAGCCAAAGGCCCTCAACAGAAGTGGATGTCACAGGTTATCTCCCCCATTCAGATCAATGGCATCTGTTTCGGTGATTTTGTTCACACGTGACGGTCAATATTTCGACTGCTCATGTCTTTCTGAACAACCCCCTCAGGGCTCTGTCCCTGCTCAATCTGTATTCCTTGTGTACGTTTAATTTTAGATTGTCCCTGCATACGTATTTTATGATGGTTGCGGTGGCTTGTGGAAAAGTGAACGTCTGTCTGGGCCCCCACTCTATATTTTTGGTTTGGCTTTTGAATCAGGACTTGATTTTAAATCAGCCTTGCAGCAGAGATGACTCTCCATTGTGGGGTTTGTCTTTGTCGTTTTCTAAGCTGGCTAACAGACCACCACACTTCCTCCCATGATCTTCTCTGTGCTCCTTGGGTCCTGAAACCCTTGTGTACAAGAACTAGACTTTAGCATATGTTTGAAAAAAGAAATAATATACTTTAAAAGAATATAAGTGTGAGCTGAATGTAACGTTTTCAGACACTTAATTACATGTTAATTTTAGCAGTTAATAAGTTACTGCTGAATGTACTGATAAGCATTTATGATAAACTAAAATATACTTTAATGTCATTTCTGTTTAAATTTGTTTGTCATGTATTTAAATATATTTGTAATTACACATTTATAATGAAGTTGCAAATTTAGTACATAAAAAATATATTAACTTTAAACGTAATATCGAATAACAAACTACAGTAAAAAAGTTCTTTAGTATGTTAGTCAACACTTCAAAATAAGTGTACTTCTTTAAAGCATGACAAATGATTATTAAAACATGATTATTAAAAACATAATGATAAAACATAAGTAGAAAAGTAGTCTCTTTAAGTGTACTTTTCTTTTGTCAAATCGACTTAGATCATTAATGTGGTTTAGACAACATAATATTTTGAGTTTCTGTTGATTTAACCAATCACCTTCATTGTATTAACTCAATTTTTTAAGTTTTAAGGCAACCGGGTAACTTATTTTTTTAAGTTAAACCAACAATTCATTTTTTTTTTACAGTGTATATAGCTTCTTTTTCTCTCTCTCTCTCTCTTTTTTTCTTTTAAATATCAGATTTGAAGTACACTACAAGTGCACATTCAATACAATTAAGTGCACTTCTTTTTCACAAGGGATGTCATAAAGATTTGGCCCTCTGAATTCGTCTTTGAATCTGTGTGGTCATGTTCACAGCTGATGTCCTCTACCTCAGAACAAAGAAGAAAACTGCACACAATTTGCGCTGGAAAGTTCTAGTTTACCAATATTGTACTCAGGCACTAGAGCTGAACAAATCTAAGTAGCTAAGCCGTTCCTTGTGAATTCTCAAATCTAGCTGTTTATGTAGCCAATTAAAGCTCATTACGATCAAGACTCCTAATGAGGCCTCAGTCATTAAGGCTGGCACATCTCCTAGAAATCTTCTAATTGTTACATTGTTGCATCTTCTGAAACATTCTGTCCAGATCTGACTAGTAACAATCGTTTGGAAACAGGAATGTGATTGGTTGGTTATCAGCCAACTGTGGAGGGGCATTTACTTGCTTAGCAACTGGACAGAGCTACTTGTAGCATTTACGGCTGTGTTATCTTTGCACATAGTTGGGCTTTTGTGAAGCTGTTGAGATTACATTCAGTGGTTCTGCATAGGCCGTGTGAGTTAGCACTTATGAACCAGCACTCCTCACTTCTTTTGATGTCACAGACCGTGTCTTATTGTCCTTATACAACTTTAGGCGTAAGCAAGCTTTTGTTGAGTTAAGCAGGATTGGAGGTTTTGAGGTGGAGTGTTTCCCAGAAGCAGTCCAGCCCTCACAGGACCCACAGCTGTGTGTTATAATGCTGGTACTGGGCAATTATTGGGAAGACCTAAAGCAGTTATGATGGACTTAACAACAGAGGAAACAAGAGATGTTTTAATAAGAGATACTTAAATGAATAGCAATCATGTTTGCAGTATACAGTATATTGGGAACATAGCAGTTTTTCTTTAAATATAACAAAAATAAACAATTATATTAAATCTTCCATTCACATATATGTGGCATTTGATCTGTAAAGTTGTCTAAATGATTTTTTTCTTTGTTCTAGACAAAAGTTTGAGGAAGATCAGTCTCTTCTGCTCACCAAGGCTGCATTTATTTGACCAGAAATACAGGGTGAAAAAACTGTAATGTTGTGAAATATTATTACAATTCAAAAGATATGCAAATATACAGTAAAGTGTAAGCTGAATTTTCAAAATCATTACTCTTCAGTGTCACACGATCCTTCAGAAATCATTCCAATATGCTGATTTGCTGAAACATTATCAATGTTGAAATTCATAATTTGTCATATTTAAGTGGAAAACATGATTCAGGATTATTTGATGAATAGAAAGAACAGAATTCATTTGAAATAGAAATCTTTTGTGGCAATGTAAAAGCCTTTACTGTCACTTGAATGCATCCTTGCTGAATAAAAGTCATTTCTTGCTGACCCCAAACATTAAAACAGTAGTGTAGTTTTGAAACGCTCTCTACTTAAACATTTACGTGGGTTCAGTGTCTGCTCTATAGGCTGCCGTTGTAAGTGCGTTACTGTATGTGATTTTACATACTGCGGGATTGACACATAATGTAGTTCCGAATATTCTACTTATCCTAAACTAGTCCTACAGTTGGCGACCTGTGTTTATCCGTCATTGTGTCCTTTGGTTAAGTATGTGACCTTTCCTGAGCTCAGTGTGGTTGTTTAGGGATATTACCCTAATGAATGCTCCACCATGTCAACGCAGGAGCTGGAGTTCCTTTCAGTGATTCCCGGGGCAAGAGGTCAATATGAAGTGGTTGCTAGGCAAACGATTTGGGAGGAGGTAAACAATCCTGTGTTGCTTTCTTTAACTTTCCAGGAAAAAAAAAAAAAAAAATGGACACAAAGATAAGAGGTCACTAGTTGTCTTAACCTGTGATAGATGTTCCCCCATGTCACAGTTTCACAAAGAATAGTTTGGTTTTATTTAGATCATAAATGACAAAAGCAGGACTGTGTTTTTTAAATGCAATTTGTCTTTGATGTCCTTCATCTCTCCCTGTTTGTTAGCATTCACTGGTGCGATAGAGAGGTCACTAGCGTTTCTCATTTCTGCTGCCGCAGCTTCAGCGCTGGTGATCTTACGTAAGTGCAGCGCTGTGTGACTCATCAGTCTTCTGCAAGGTGGAGGCTTCTCCACATTCACAGAAATTACATTGACATTGAGCTCCCTGCCATTCAGGATTCAGTCAGAAGGTTTAAATGAAGAGGTGAAGCATCATTTACCGTCACTTATTCTCAGTTTGAGTGCATCCTCAGCAGGCTGTGATTATTACTGTACATGTGCTATAGTCAGATGTCTAGTTTTTTTTCCTCAGACTCATGCCGTCCCGATGTATGACTTACTTTCTTCAGATAAACACAAAGAAAGATATATAAATATATATAAAGTAAGCCCAGGGCTTGACATTAACAACCTGCCAATGTATTTCAGTGGTGGCGTGTAGTCACTCATACTAACCACTGTGGGGGGTGGAATTTTTATATATAATATATACATTTTAGTCAATTTCAATACAATTGTAGTCTTTTAAAAAAACATCTGAAATAATAAACTAAGTGCAATGTAGTGTCAAAAATACATATTTCGATGCTAGTGCTGTTAAAAGTACCGGTACTTCGGTGCCAAGTCGGTACTGAAATTTTGAAAATGTGACGATACCAGCATTTCTGTATATTCGAGTATATTCGGTACCCACTGATAGGACTGTGGCAGTATTTTACGTGAATATGACACGAGTGAAGCACAGTTTAAGCTTTGTTTACAGAAGAAATAATAGGTTAGCAATTAAATGTGACGTCGCAGCCATGGAAACATTTTGGTTCAGGCCGAATGAAAGGGTACGTGAGTCCGTAAATGTAAGCTTTGACGGCTTTGTTTTCTGTTTTGCGAATCGCGATCGGGTCAGAGAATTTAACAATATTCCATTTGTTATTCCACTGAACATGGAATCTCTGTTTCTTTTCCCAAATCTTCACTCGCGCGGGGGATTATAAACGTTTCTCCCTTTGGTTCGCTTTTAGGCCTCTATTCGCATTCTTTACTGTGGTAAAGTAGAAAAAAAAAACACAGTAGGACAGAAACCTTTTTTGCTTGCACGTCAAATTCTATTTAACTCAGTTTGCGCTTGTTATTAGACTTTATAAGGCGCGTCAAGTTCATAGCGCGTTTCACGCAACGGTGATTTTTAGTTTCGCTTTCTCTGGCAGCGCAAAATCAAACATAGCCTGAATGTCTTGCCCCTGCGGAGGATAAAACTCGCCCTTCAGACCTTTTACAACAAGTGTCAGTTGCTTGTAACATCAGGAGATAACGAAGATATTATAAAAGAGATGGTCTCTTTCCTGCTCGTGTCCCACATCCCTCTCAAAGCGCAGAGCGGCAGGCTATATGATGCATCTTTGTGTGGAAATAAAAAAAATAAAAAATCTTATTATTTAGGTTACCATTATTTACTGATATATATTTCATAGTTTTACAGGCTCATTTTACTGACGGAATAGCTATAATAAGCGTGCGTCTATTACAAAATGGATGTTTGAGCATTTTATTTTTTATATTTTATTATTTATTTCATTGAAGTATATATACACACACATGCTCCAAAACTGTATATGTATGATTACCATCATATTTCATGTTTTTAAAATAGGCTAGTTAAATAAAATAGTAAAATTGTTCCAACAGATTTTTTCTGTGGTACTGAAACTGGTACCGAGAACCGTAACATTTTAATGGTATTGGTACCGACTACTGGAATTTTGGTATTTAATGTCTAGGTGTAGGCTGTAGGGAATATGGCGTAAATTTAAGTACATTTTGACGCGATCAACTCAAGTTTAAATCCGACTTTTCCGTTTTCCCATCACATATCAGATCAGAAAGGCATTTATTTTCAATAAAAATGATAAAATATTTGAAAAGTAGAAATAAAGTGCCTAATGAGTGTTTAATAATAAAGTATTTATCAGGTCGGGTTAGGGGAAGGTGTAAGGAGGACATTTTTGTCCCAAAAAGACGGCATCCATTTAATAATGTTTAATAAATATAATCATTTACACGCTATCTTATTACTGCATTCTGTTAATGGACAACAAAACTGAGGTGAAAATAATATCTGCCACTATTTATAGTATAAATAGCATCTATTTGCATTTATTTGCACTTATTGCAAAGAACTGCTACTTTCATATAGTGTAAATAGAATATATCACTATTTTCCCTTAGTGTAAATATTTGCTGCCTTATTTATATGCCAGTTTGAAGTAATTCATATTGGTGAGAAGTTCTCAATGGTGAGCCTCAGCTGAAACTCTAGTCTGGTCACATGGCCTGTGGCTGTCGCAGCAGAACAAACTGATGTGAGATTTGTGTGTCTCTTCAGCCCATGTCTGTCATGTTTGATGAAGTATTCTGAAGGTTACACTGTCTGCGTCAGCACAGGATCACCATGAGAGCTCTTTTTGGAGCTCAGATGTGGTGTAAAGGACCCATTGATCTCAAGGTGTTGTGTTACCGGATAGCAGAGAAGTCTGAAGTCATGAGAAGATTTATGTTGCCATCTAAATGCGAGGATCGTGTTGAAATTGAGTAGTGTCACTTCAAGTAAATTACCCACCCTAAGATTATTTACCTATGTCTGGTTCTGTGGGCCCAATAGGTGTAACAGGATTTTATTGCACAGTTTAGTGACCTTTATTCTGTAATGCTGGTTTTGTAAATTCTTGATGTACAGTAATTTCTTCTGCACAGTGGCTCCACACTGAGCGCTTCAACTGTCCTTGTTCAACACCGCAGTTAGCTTGCTAATGGGTAAAATGTCAAGCATGGAAATTGGAGTAATGCCTTTGTCTGTCTGAGATGATAATGTTCTGGTCTCTGTTGTGTGCAGGTGTAGATCCGTCTCTGCAGATAGATCATAGGATCCACGCGTCGTCACAGGTGGCCCCTCCAGGCTCCAAACAGAACAAGCCGCGGGTGGCGAACTCAAGGGATGAGCGCTTCAGATCAGGCAGGAACATTTCCCTGCTAAACTTTCTGATCGCGAGGGACGAGCTCAACAGACATGCCCTTCTGAAAAAGAAGTACACTTTATCACACTTTATTAAAAAAGAGTACACAGCTCTGCTCAGATTACATATGGTCCTTCTCTATATAGTGTTAAAGTAACACTGAAGCAGAGTTAAAGTTAATGAGATAATTAAGTGATTAAGTTATGATTGAGCATTAGTGATGAACACCTGCTGTTAACAAGCATAATCACTGAAGAGAAACACAATAACTACAGATAACTTCCAGTCACAGCCTTGATGAAATCAACTGAAGATAAAAGACATTAAATTCACATTAACTCCACAAACATTTATGAACTGACAAACATTTATTATGAACTAAAATATACTTTAATATCAATTCTATTGAAACGTGTATGTCATGTATTGAAATATATTTGTAACAACATTTTTAATGATGAAGTTGCAATTTAGTACATTTAAAATAAATTAACTTTAAATGTAATGTTGAATAACTACAGTTAAAATTATAATCAAGTACTTTACATGTGCTTTAGTATGTTAATCAATACATCAAAATAAGTGTACTTTATATGGAGTTATTTTACTGTCAGATGTCGAGAGCACATTATTGTGACGCGAGAGCACATCAATGTAATGAGCGAGCGCAAATCTCTGTGCTCTTGCAGAAAATAATTTTCTTCTGGATTAAACGCTGTCAAAAGTTATCAACCAATCAGAAGAGACGACTAATCCATGAAAATGCTACGTGGAATCTTACTGGCTGAGAGTGAACTGCGCCTGGAATTCTTTCGACAAAGATGGATATTTGGAGCACGGAGAGATTTGTGTATATTTGAGAGCGCACGTCCAGTTTTGTGCGAGAGCAAGGAAATCCTGAGCTGGATGATGACATCACTGTTTACTCCAGTGCTGATATAGATAAATTAACTAAATTAATAACTATTGATTCTTGCATCGGAATGAATCAATACTGAATTTACTTAAGATGGATAATGACACCATTTTCTTTAAGAGCTGCTGTGCAGCCAAAATGATATACCAGTTATCACTGTGAAGCTGCTTTGACACAATCTACATTGTTAAAAGCGCTATATAAATAAAGGTGACGTGACTTGACTTGACATGTGCTCTCGCGTCACAATAATGCACTCTTGACGTTTGGCAGTAAAATAACGGCATACTTTAAAGCATGACAAAAGATTATTAAAACATAATGATTTAAAATGTACTTTTCATTTAACATTATTACGAAGTGGACTTCATGTGTGTTGAAAGTCATGAAAGTGTCTCTCTTTAAGTACATTTACTGTAATTGGCCTTTTAATTCTTTAATATTATCTGCAAGTGTAGTTTTTTTACATATACTTTTAAGATTTGAAGTACACTATAAGTGCACATACGCTACAGCTAAGTACACTTCTTTTTCACAAGGGTCAGTATCACTATGCATGTTGCATGTTTGCATGTTTCGTTCAACTTTGGCATGTAAATGAATGTGAATGATATCAAATTAATGTGAATGAATCAAATCATGTGACTTTAGCAAGCAGAGGTATATTTGTACTTTTCTAAGAGATCGACCTTTCATTTTTCCCTACATTCGAAAAAAGGCTAAAAACATCAAAACACTATTATAATATAATATAATATATACACTGTAATATTATTCAGGTACTGTTCTGTCATATCTTGAAGACATTTGGGATTTGAAAATGTAATTTGTGGGATGCCTGATGGTAGTTTTCTGTCTTATCTAAAGTTGGCACTATCTGTGTCTCCACAGACCTTCATACAGAAGCAGTACAAGCAGCCTTGGCAAAGTATAAAGAGAGAAAGATGCCGATGCCCTCGAAGAGACGTTCTGTTCTAGTGCAGTCTTCAGTTGAAGCATGCACTCCTCCAGGTAAAACACACACACACACTTAGGTTGTGCTATCTTCTTGGGGACTCTCCGTAGACAAAATGATTTTTATACTGTACAAACTGTATATTCTCTCCTCTAACCCTACCCCTAAACCTACCCATCACACAAAACTTTCTGCATTTTTACATTTTCAAAAAAGCATCACTTAGTATGATGTAAAAATATCCCCACAAGGACAGTGATTTTGGATATTGCCATCTTTGTCCCCATAACATGGGGAATACCTAAACCAAACACACACACACACACACACACACACACACACACACACAGCAGTGTTAATTTCGTTGACGAATAATTTTCGTCATTATTTTCATCAACGACATTTTCTCACAGACGACAACGAGACGATAACTAAATAAAAACTAGTTTTGAACGACAAAAACTATGACAAAAATCTATTGACATTTTGTTAGGGACGATTTGGAAGAGATCCAGTCAGAATGATGTCCTGCGCTGTAGATGCGCACATTTGAATTGTAACGTGCTGGTCTACCCGGCGGGACATAAGTTGGTCTCATAAGTCTCATAAAACGTTCAAAAATGTAAATGTCTGGGAAAAAGAGACGAGCAGACAAATGGATGGATCTGAAAAAGTGTGACGACACAAAATAAAGCTCTATTTGGTTCAGATTTCTGTGCGCACACACCCGCATACACAGAAAGCTAAACAGTGACGGCGCACCAGTACTGAACTGAGCTCTCTTTTGCATCTTTTCATGCCTGAACGGACAAATACACACAACATTATGTCAAATTGTCTGTTTTGGAGAGTAGTCACGTAAACACAGTCAGTTTATGTCTTAAGAGAGCGTAAACAGCTGTGAGAATATCGGATCAGTGTACTGGATCCGTGCATTCGGTATTAAAGTGACAGCAGCCTAATAAACCTTCTGCCGTCTGTGCCCTTAATATTAATCAAACAACAAGAGACAGAAAATCACTCACTGCTCTTTAATAGCTAATAAGGATTCATTATATTTCATTTATACAAATAAATATGTCTGCTTGAAAGAATAATGTTGTATGCAAAGAATGCATATCATTCATTGAAAATAAGTTCTTTAGGAGAAGTGGTTTTATTTAATTAAGATAATGTTATATGTCACAGCAGTTAAATCTGTGTCTGTACTGCATGTATCATTATTACATGTACAGTACAACATAATATAATTTATATTAACAGGTTGATATGTTTGGTAACACTTTAGTATAGGGAACACAAACTATTAACTACGACTTTTCCCTCAATAAACTCCTAATTTACTGCTTATTAATAGTTAGTAAGTTAAGTTTAGGTATTGGGTAGGATTAAGGGATGTAGAATAAGGTAATGCAGAATAAAGCATGTGCTTAATAAGTACTAATAAATAGCCATTATTCTAGTAATATGCATCAAAATAAGCAACTAGTTAAAAGACCCTAAAATAAAGTGTTACCATATGTTTTCTCCAGGAGTAGCCTATATAACGGGTTTGGAAATTTTAGAGAAATTCTTAATTGCATTACAGTTTTAACTAAACCCATTAGATATTAGTTGACTAATTATATGATATTTACTAAAACTAAATGAATTCCATTTCGTTCCAGGCTGGTTTATGCTGGTTAGAGCTGGTTTAGTGCTGGTCTAGCTGGTGGAGCAGCATAGCCATGCTGTTCTCAAGCAAAACTGAGCTGCTGTAGCTGGTTCACAGGCGCTCCTGCTCTTCATGCTGGTGACCAGCAAACCAGCATCCCATTCTAGTCCCAGCATGAAAAACATACCTTATTCTGGTAACCAGCAATGCTGGGTTTTTAGAAGGGGATGTTTTGATCTTCTGAGTCTTGGGAGAACAATGCACAGATTTATGAATAATAGCCTCATTATTTACACAAAGAGAACTGCTCCTGACCACTCAGTTCCCAGACCAGCTTCCCACACGCTTGCATATGGAGATGTTTAACAAAGTTCCAGCTTTACTGACTCTCTGGCTGCATATTTAGCTATTTGAGTATCATATTTAGTTAACAGCCTTTAGCTAATACAAAATGGGCCGTACCTTATTTGGGGGTATAAGAGATTGACAACATATTTTTTCATATCTCATGTGACTTAGAATTCCTTAGATGAAATTAAAAAGGCACAAATTGGACACTTGTTGATATACTGTACAGTGCAACATGTTCTCCAACCAATACGCACATATAGGTCATTTGTCACTTCCCTGAAATACGACCCATAGGAGCGTTTGCTAAAGTTGCGCCCCTATTGACAACAGGACACTTTTGTTTTAATGCATTGTACCCTTTTATCTGCGTCATATTTCGGGTTTCGTGTTGCTCAAATAGTAGAGCATTGCAATATGCAACAATATGTAATCATGTGATCATGGGTTCGATCCCAGAGAACGAATGTGCTCATAAAGTGTATATGCACTTTAAATCGCTACGGGTAGGTTTAGGGGTGGGGTAGGTATAGGTGTAGTCGTTCATTAAAAAAAAAAAAATGTTTTGCTAAATGGAAATGGGACAAATGGTGTAAAAAGTCCACACATTGCATTTAAATGAAAATGCATTTTGATTGGTAACGACGGTCATGACAGCAGACGTAACACAACACAATTTTTACGCCAGCTAGAGGGCGCATGACTTTAAAACGTAAATAATATGTCATAATATGGTGCTTGAAAAAACGACCTATAGCATCGTTTTTTTTGGAGGACAGTCTGGTACAGTAACAGTAGAGCGGTAGCCTTAATGCGGACCGATTTGGGAGATTTTGTTGCGAAATGTTTGAGTTCATATTGAAATCTTTGACTTTTGATGGCAGACTCTGGTATTCTGGCAAATCTGAGCACAGTTTGAGATGTTATTAAGATCTCTTCTGAAGCTCAGTAGGAAATATATGTGAGATTACTGGTTTCTTTTCCTCAGGAGAACGATCTGAGAAGCAGAAGAATGAAACCTCCATTTGCCCTCCATTTAATCATGACAACTCTCGAAATCGAATATAACAGCATTTTATTGATAAGAAAAGAGTACAGGTTGGATTAGTTTTGCCATGAGCAAAGCTGCTGAAGTATACTAAAAAGGAATAAAGTAGGGAGAATGGCGTAGCTGATCTAGACAGGTGGTGCTGGGGAGGAGGAGGGACAGAAATAAATAATATCAGTTACTCAGAAGAGTTTCATGACTGAACTATGCATTCAAATCTATGATTTCTCTTTCCTATTGGTTATTTTGTTTTGTATCTGTGTTGATTTTGTTATATAGATTAGTATAGTTTATTTCGTTATGTCTGTCATTTCTTCACATTATTACATCCTGTGGTCGGATTAGCTCATCTCTCACCTCACATCTTTGCTTTGTCCGTCAATATGGATTACATTATTGCAATGTTTGTTTAGCGTTAATGAGTTTCTGAATCTTGGTGTCCTGATATACTCTCCTGTCCTTCTTGGGTCAGAATGATGAAGTCAGTGAAAGGTCAACAGGATTAAAGGTTCAAGGGTGGGGTCAGATCAGCATAATGGGAGCCGTTCAGGGTCGCTCCCTGTGGGAATTGTTCATGGTACGCTAATTCTTTTGTGCCCTGCATGGACGCAGTAATGCACACGCACACATAAAGAGGCTAAGCTGTCTGATTGCCCCGCCGGAGATGATCTGATAACCCATCTGGCCTGTCAGGTGCCCCTCTTGCCCTCTTTAGCTTTATTCTGGAGGCAGGTTTTAAAGAACGAAAAATCTGTCATGATTTACTCATCTATGCTTCAGACCTGCAGGACAGGACATTTTGAAGAATATTAATGCTGTGTTCAAAATTGGGGACTTCTAATAATGATTTCTGTGATTTGGAAAACACGCATAGGACAGGACAGAAAGCACCATAAAGTATCATAAAGGTCAATATGACTTGTGCACTATATTCCAATATCTTTGTGTGAGGAACAAATCAAATTGCTACACAATATAATGCTAAAATCGTAGCTTTCAATCCTACCTCTCACAAATCTCATTTGCACCTCCATATAATCAAACATTCAGTCATGTGACATGCGAGAACCAGTGGAGATCATTGATATCATACGGATGTGAGCAGCCTCTTCCCTATTCTAAAGCAACAGAGCGGCTTTATTACAGTGTGACTGATTCAATTCTGCTTCTGTCTGGATCTGTCCAGCTTGAAAAATACTGTCTGACCCACATTCCTGGCCGTTTTTGATGTTGTCTGTAGTGTATTCAGGAGTCTGTTGTGTCCTGTGAAACTGTGCTGTGTTTGTCGTCTGGACCTGATTTCAAAAACTGCTGCAGCCACTGATAGAGAAGTTCCAGAAGAATTATTTCAGTTTTAAAGGTCAGGTTGGCAGTTATTGTCAGCACACCAGTGTCTTTCTTGACACATCTGCTCATTCCGGTTCATTTTGGCCTCCTCCTTTCCCTCCTCATCAGTCTCAGTTTCTCTCTCAAATCACTTCTTCTCCCATGCCTATTGTCTGTTTCTGCATCTGTGTCAAGGTTACTCTCAGAGTGCCTGAGGACATGGAATGAGAATAGAATTACAATAGTTCTAGTTTTTATGAGGTTCTTCTGCCTGTTCTTTATAGATCATTAAACATGCTTTCCTTTCAAAGGTTAATTGACTGATCTTCATCTATATCTTTGATGAATAGAAAGTTCAAAAGAACAGCATTTATGCTAAACGGAAATCTAATAAAAGTATTCATTTCCTTACTGAACCCAAACTTTTGAACGGTAGTATTCTGAGTCATGTTGTGTATATTGATAGATATATTGATCATGGAGCACCTTGTTCTCTAAATCATCATCATCATCATCATCATCACTACAACAGATGCCAAGCTTGAGTTTCGTTCGTAATGTTTGGGGGTTTGTTCAGGGCTGAGGACTGCGGTCTTCAGTTCTCCGTGTGTGGCACTGATAATAACAGGTATCGGACACCCGTGAGAGGAAGTAGATCATTTTCCTTCATCAGAAGGCTGTTTCAGAGAGACACATTAGGATAATGCCTTTCACATTTAATGCATGACTGTTTGTTGCTCAGTGTCTGTCTTCTAATTTGCTGGACACGCTCCACAGTAATTGCTCCCTGCGGGCGATTAATTGCATAATTAATGTTAAAATAATCTGCTACCACCTACAGGCTTCTTGTCAGTCAATCTCTCTCTCCTTTGTCTTTTCCTCTTTCCCTTTGTCCATCTTTTCTCTGTCAGTGTGCAACTTTTATGGAATGTAAGTAATACAGCATTACGTGCTGAAGTAGTAAACGTCATTTGGTAACTCATTTCACACTGTTGTACCTCAAATCATGTGACTTGTTGTGGAGGGAGATGTTACTATAAGCACTATGACTTTTAATGCCATAAAATACCATAATTTACATTTAAAAGCCCTTGTAGCCCCACAATACCTTATCTATCATAGCAGTTTGCTGCAGAACATCTCAAATAAAAAATAAATGAAATAGAAGCAAACAGCAGATCATTAGTAGTAATGGGTTAGAGTTACTTTTCTAATAGAGCTAATTGATTCTCATTTAAATGTCTTTTTTTTTTTCACTGTTGTTACACTTTTCTACACCACAGTACGCAGTTTGCGTGATGATATAGTACAGATGGTTTAGCTATATGACATATTTTATTCATTAATTGGAGGACATCTGTTATTTTCTGTGAGGTAACATTTATAATGTATTTATAATAGGGAAACGATGCAGTCATGTGTTACCATAACTGCAGGCCTCACATGCTCCGTTTCTGACCACATGAGCATTACATCATATGTATTTTCCCCCAGCAGATCTCATCAAAGTCATATTTCGGTCTGGACTGAGAACAGACGCTTTTACTTTCTCTGCCATAATGATCATATATTAGTCCTCCTGATGTTTATGATGGAAGCTTTGGGTAGATTTTTTGGTCACACTTTAGTTTAGGGTCCAATTCTCATTATTAACTATGACTTTTGCCTCAATAAACTGCTAATTCATCCTTATTAATAGTTAGTAAGGTAGTTGTTAAGTTTAGGTATTGGGTAGGATTAAGGGATGTAGAATATGATCGTGCAGAATAAGACATTAATATGTGCTTTATAAGTACTAATAAACAGCCAATATCCTAGTAATATGCATGATAATAAGCAATTAGTTCATAGTGAGAATTGGACCCTAAACTAAAGTGTTAATGATTTTATTTTGAAGACTTTTTACAGTACAGTGATTGAGTCACACTTAAAAACGTAGGGCAATTCATTACATTAGATGACAAAATATCAAACCAAGTTGCATTTAACTCTTTCCCCGCCACTGACAGAATGTTCTGGCTTGCGATGTTTTCACTGTTATACAGTAGGTGGCGCTAAATGCATCTTCTGAAAGAGTACAAAATCTCTAGATCAAAACACAGGAGAAGAAGAAGCAGAAACAAGTTATGGAAGCATTGCTTATGCACGTTGTGGTCGTTATGCAATTTCATCAGCTTTTTGCTCAAAATGATGCTTTTTTTATGAAATTTACCCACATTGTTGATTAAAAAAAAGACTGAAATTCTGCATGAAGCTAGAATCTTGTTTGTGTGTTTAATTTAACTATTACCTGCCAGCATTTCTTTAAAGTTGCCATCCACCACCACCATTTTTGATCATTTTTACAAAACTTTCATGGCCCCCAGAATATTTTATTGTATGAACATATGAACATGCAATATATAAAAAGAAAGAACAAAGCCTCTGCTTTTAAAGAGATGTATGATGATCCATTCAAAAGATTGTTAGCTCTGAAATGATAAAACAATAAATATATATTGTTCAGAATGAAGACAGAAAGAAATGTGACACATTATTGGATCAGGTTAATAGTTAAAGTGATTCTCTGCTATGAACTGACTTCATACAGCCACAGAAAATCATGATTAAAAGACCCTGATGAAGAAAAGAAGAGCTTTGAGTGCCAATGATGCTTGACATTCTGTATGACATTAGGACATTTGTAATTGTGATTTAAGTGTCCTTTATCTTTTGATGCCATTATGGTAACTTAACTTCACCTGACCATCAGTCCCGCTCTCTTGCACTCACAGACACTTCCTCAGCGTCAGAAGACGAGGGCTCGCTGCGCCGGCAGGGACGGATCGCCTCCTCGTCTCCGTACCAGGCACACCCGAGCGTGGAGCACTGGTTTAACAGAGTCATCCAGGGCTCGTCCACATCATCGTCCGCCTCCTCCACCTCATCCCACCCCGGAGGAAGAGCCCATCACGCCACGAACACCACCTCTGCTTCAGCAGCGACCGTGCTGGCCGACCTCATGGCTCACACACAGCTAGGTCAGTACTCACACTAACCCTTCTTCACATCCTCAGAACAGCTCTCTTTTAAGATGTTACATGTCTTCTAAAATCTGCTAAAAGACCAGGATGAGTGGTGTTTCAGATGCTGCTGAAAGGAATAGTCTGCATAAAAATATTCAAAAAATCATATACTGACCCCAAACTTCTGAACAGTAGTGCCCTTAAGAAGTGAAGTCCGCTGGTGAACAGATACTGTACTGTATGTTAGTGCACTAGACCAGCGATCCTGATAACCCTGTCTTATTCCTGAGTCAGAATCATCAGCGTGCTTCTGCTGTTTCTGTTACAGCTCAGTGCCTTCAAAACAAAAGAACAGATCCTACATACGTTTCGATAGATGACATGCTTCTGTTTATAGCACTTTACTGCTCTGCTGCTGCTGATAAAATCTTGCTTCTGAATGTTCTGGCTGCATGCTTACATGATTTTTAACTGTTTCACTGGCATATCTTTAGGGTCCTGAAGCCAATCTGTGCAGATAAAGCCAGCGCTGGCCTTGTTAGTTTGACATGCAAATGCCGCAGGGGCCGGTTGCATAAACCAGTCTTGTAAGACTAGTCTTACAAGTTAGTCATCAATTTTTTTCTTTGAGACTGTTCATAACTTAAGTTACATAAAAACATAGATTATCCTAATTTGATACTGAAAAGTAAGATTGACTGCCCCTTGACTAACTGCTCATACTAGATCTTAAGACACTGTCTTAATATGATGGCTATGTTTATTCAACTGGCCCCAGGTTCCAGTACTGCTTTGAAATAATCATTTTTGGCAACATTCGACGGTAATAAACCCTGTTAAAGGAATATTTCAGGCAGTACTCACTCTCATATCGTTCCAAACATGATGATTTTCTTTCTTTAGTTAAGCACACAAAGAGATGTTTTGTGAGAATGTTTCTGCTGCTGTGTGATTTACATTGAAAGTAAATGAGATTTTTGTGTCAAGTTCTACAAAAAGCACAGAGAAAAATATCCACACAACTTATATTTATACTTTAACTCAACACAGCACTATATTCCAACACTGTAAAAAAAAGATGGTGATTTTAGCGGTAAAAGACTGTAAAAATGTGAAAGTAAACACCTGTTATTAACACCTGTAAGTTCCCGTACTATATATGGGGAAAAACTGTAATAGATCTAACCTTACATTTCATGTCATTTTACAGTAAAATACTGTTATTCCTCTGGTGATCTTCAGACATTTTTAACCAAAACGTATTACACGTTATATATATATATATATACAGTATATATAATTTTTTACTTTAACTTGGTAAAGGATTTGACAAAAAAACATAGACATGATTCAAAATCTTACTGAAAGCTCATTTTTTAAGATATCAAAGTCAAATTTGTAACACAGCTTCTTTAGATTTATGGCTTTGATTTTCACACAGTTTTAGAGTAAAACATGTTTTGGAAAATATATAAACCTCATATACAAATTGAAAATAGTAATTTTGTGCATTTTTCATATTACAATAAAAATAAAATTCCATAGCTTTTTTTTTTAAGTTCACTTTTTAAAACTTTTTTCACTTCAGCAATAATCTGCCAAGTATGAAAATAATATGAAATAATGCTGTAGAAGAAGACTGATCTAATTAAACAAACTGAGAAGCTAACTAGAAACACAACACAATGAAAACTTCTCAGGTTACGTATGTAACCATGGTTCCCTGAGAACAGGGAACAAGACACTGCGTTTGAACGCATATGGGGAACGTCATCACGTGAACCGGTGTCTGAAAGCAATTATCAAATCTCACCAATCCTATTGGCCGGCAACAGCCTATGATGCCATTATAGATGCGACCCGGAAGTATAAAAGGAGCGCCTAGAGAAGCAGTCAGTACCTTATCGTCTGAAGGGACTGTTCAGCAGGCAGCCCCGATGCATGGCAGGTAACGCAGTGTTTCGTTCCCTGTTCTCAGGGAACCATGGTTACATACGTAACCTACTATTAAGGCCTACTATTCCAGAAAGACACGGGCCTCAGCCAGTGGCAGCGTCTAAGCTCTAAGGGAGCCTAATCTGAGAACCAAACTACCAAGTGACGTTCCCTCTACACTGCGTTTGAACGCATATGGGGAACGATATACCCACGCCGCCATGCTTGAGGGGAGTGACAGCATTCCCTATGGCCAACAGCCCAAACTATAAGCCTCAAAGAGCCAAGACCACTCAAAGGCTTCTGGGACCAAACTTATTTTTTGAAGAAAAGGGGGTACCTCTAAGGGAACGTAGCCAGGGGCCCCGAAGGAACCCTAGCCAGTCACTTGTCAGGGGAACAAAGTCAACCCTGAATGCCACCAGGGAGGCCGACCTAGTATAATTAAAGCAACCTAGTCTTGGCCAACAACCTGTCTGATCACAGAGTCTCAAATCACATTCTTCAGAAAAGATATCCAGTAAGAGTGACTGCAAAGAGGCAGTAACCAACTCAGACCAGAACGTAGAGATGGGCATCCTGGAGAACAGGCCTCAGCTTAGCGATTTTTACCCTTACCAATGAGGGGAGTAACACTCTGCTCAATCCTAGGATCTACTCAGCGCTTGATTATTTGCACTGAGGAGGTTGTGCACTCTAAAGGAACCCAACATAGGGGAGTACATTACTAGCCTAGGGGCTGATCCTCAATAGGGAGGCCTCAGAGAGGCCTTCAACCACTGACCAGCTTAGGGAGCTAAGTACTATGCAGGACAACCCTCAAACGAGGGGAGTACAGGCTCAACCTAACAGTTAACCGTACTGTAGGCACAAATCATGGAGGCCCAGGAAAGGGCCTGCAACATGATGTAAATTCTACATCGTGTAGAAATACATCACAGCAGCCTTGCGAAAGGCCAAACATGTGAAACTACATGCTTAATCTGTTAAAGAATACCCAGATGTTGTGGGGGAAAGCTTAAAGGGCAGCCTGTGAAGGCCACACACCTAGAACAGCTCACTTGCTGATAAGCAAGATCCCACAAACATGGAACTCGTTCAGAATGAAACGAGTCAAACCAGCAGATAAGACTGTAGAGTGCCCACATAACAGTCTACCTTAACACAATCCGACAAGCAGTGTACTCAGTAAAAACACTTTTTCACTCTTAAAGCAAGAGGGTTGTACAAACATACGCCATCACGCTCTGCAGGAGGCCCAAAAAAGGGCCTACGACTTCCAGAAAGACATGTAGCGTCAGATCATGGCAGTGTTCTAAGCTCTAGGGAGCCAAATATGATAACCAAACTCTCCGGTGAGGTTAACTAATTTAACTCAACCTGAGCCACCATTCCACCAGGCAATGTACTCAGTAAAAACACTTTTTACTCTTCAAGCAAGAGGAGTACATAACCTGCAGCATCATGTTCTTGAAGGAGGCCCAAACGGGGCGTCAGCTAGTGGCAGTTTCCAAGCTCTAAGGGAGCCAAATATTAGAACCAAACGTATCCAGTGAGGTTAACTATTTAGCTCAACCTGAGCTTGATTCTATTCACCACATTCCAACAGGCAATGTACTCAGTAAAACACTTAAAACTCTTTAAGCAAGAGGAGTACAAACTACGGCAACATGCTCCAAAAGAGGCCCAAACGGGGCCTACTATTCCAGAAAGACACGGGCCTCAGCCAGTGGCAGCGTCTAAGCTCTAATCTGAGAACCAAACTACCAAGTGAGGTTACCTAGCTTCTTTTATACTTCCGGGTCACGTCTATAATGACGTCATAGGCTGTCGCCGGCCAATAGGATTGGTGAGATTTGATAATTGCTTTCCGACACCGGTTCACGTGATGACGTTCCCCATATGCGTTAAAACGCAGTGAACATACATGTGACAATTCCAATAATTCCATGTGTGACTCATTTTAATTTTTTTTTATATATATATCAGTCATGTATATCTTTTGTTGTTAAATTAAAGTTTATTTTACTGTATATTAGTAATAAAGTAACAGACTGGCCTCAAACCTCATTCATTGTTGTGCAGAGTCATATGGACTACTTTCGTGGCACTTTTTTGCCTGGTTTTTCTTTGCTTTCAATGTATGAACTAGAACAGAATGAAACGTCTTCAGACTTCGTATGAGTTTTGAATGGCATGAGAGTGAGTAATATAATAACTGCAGAACATATTCACTTTACTCAGTTCTGCTTAGAAACATTTGCATTCCCACTATATCTCCTTCTCTCTCATCTCCTCCTCTTTCTTTCACCCTCTTTTTCTGCCTTTCTGCCCTTGAAGGCCCTGGGCGCTGACTGTAAATAACCTCAGATTTCACACAGTGTTAGAGTCGCTCTGTGGATCCACTGTTCTAACACGGCCTGCCAGACAATCCCAGCTGCAAGAGCCAAGATTAAACGCAAAACAGCTGCTCGTTGGTTAATAGTGTGGAAGTTCACTATATATATGAGTATAAAGCTCTTCTGTTGGGTCTTTAGAATAAGATGGACAGTAAACACTTCATGGAATTAGGAAGAGAGATGACAGGGAAAGGAGTCAAGTGTTAAGCAACAAAAACACAGCTAATCAGAATATATGTTTTAATCCATGTGCAATTTTGGACCAATGAGATTTCATGGCAGGCAGGTCTACTTATGTCAGAAATAGAAACCAAGGCTGCATCCCAGTTTACATATTTATAATACACGCTAAAATGATGTGCTAAAAGTACATACGTTTTAGTGCATAGTAAGACAATTTTGGGGCATGCTATGTCCATGCCTGTCAACACTCCCGTTTTTCCCGGGAGTTTCCCGTATTTCACACCCATCTCCCGCCCCCCTCCCGTTTTGTTATTTCTCCCGGGAAACTCCCGTAATTTGTATGGCCCTACTTCGTTATATGAATAATCACATTAATGCATTATTCCAAGGTTGTGTAGTTGCCAGATCTTGTATGAAACGCATCCTACTCACACAATAGATACATCAAACAATTTTGAACCCATTTGTGACCTCAACCTGGCAACCTACAACTGCTACGACGAAAAAAAACCCAACTAAATATAGATGCAAATATAACAACAGCTGGACGGAGGAATTTAATTTCTTATCACGAAGCAGCATCGACAATTCCCACGCTTCTTGCAAAGTATGTCGCACTGATTTCAGTATCGGATACGGTGGGAAAAACGATTTATTATTGTTATAATAAAGATAAATAAAAAAGAAACATGAATAAGTCTCATTATTATCACAATAATTCTTATTAATAATAATTATGTATTATGTATTTACTTATGTGTATTTAACTTGCCTCTGACCCGTCCCAAACCCAACCCCCATCTGCCGAGTCCCGCCCCCACAAACCCTCCCCACTCCCACCCCCAACCGCCCCGCCCCCTGGAGTCTCCCGGATTTCGGTATCCAAATGTTGACAGGTATGACTATGTCATCAAATTCTAAATTCATTAACTTTAAGATGCAGTTAAAAATGGAATGGCCTTCGCACTTGTCTAAATTAAAAAAAATGTGAAAAAGCACTACTACTTGTCTTTCATTTGCAAGGAATTGTGGGCAATATTAACTGAAAAAGCACTGGAAATATTTTTGTGCATATTTTCTTAGATTTGGAGTGCACTAACCCTTGTGAAAAAGATTATTGTTATTGTATGGAATATGCACTGAAAAACTGTACTTACAGATAATATTTATGGGGAAAAAAAACACTTTTCAGTACATTTTAAATATTTAAGTTTTAATAATCTATTGTTTAATAATCTACCTATTTTGATGTGTTGATTTACATACTAAAGCACATGGAAAGTACTTGATTATCATTTTAACTGTAGTGTGTTATTCGACATTACATTTAAAGTTAATTTATTTTAAATGTAAATTGCAACTTCATCATTACAAGTGCGTACTGTAATTACAAGTATATTTAAATACATGGCAGGTTTCAATAGAAATGATAAACTATAAATCATAAATGCTTGTCAGTACCATATTTCAAAGACAATAGAAGTAATTATAAAATTACATATAAAGATGTACTTAAATCCTACTTAAGTTGGTCAAAAAGCATGCTAAAGTTCAGCTGAATGCATTTAATATAAATTTAAACTACATTTAATTGGATTCAACATGCAATTACATTCGGTTCACACTTAAAAGTATATTATTTCCATATGCTAAAGTGTACTTCTCTTAACACAAGGGAATTATTGCCTTGCATTCAGTTTAGGACAGATAGTATGTTCATTTGGTTAGAGACAGAGTTTGTTTGGCTGTTTTACTGCTGTAATCCCAGTTCAGTTCACTCACTGTCATTCCACGCCACCCATCATCCTGCACAGCTTCTTAAATGTCTTATCAATATTATAATTTATCATGGGTTTGATCACAGAACACTCCACCATGCATTTCTGTATTTTGACCTCCACTCACCTTTGACCTTTGGCACCTCATCACAGACAACCACAGCACGCCGCCGGATGTGACAGGCCTGTCGGAGCGCTCGGTGCATGCGGAGCGTCCACAGGTGGCATCGGTGCGAGGGCTTCCACGCGGATACACACACACCAGCATCCTGGAGACCGCCGACGGTGAGCATCCTCCTGTCACACACTTCTCTTTCCTGTGAGAAAGAGGGAATATCATGTCATCTCTCCTCACAACTCTCACTCTACCGCATCCAGACATTCAAACTGACTGATTTGTGTTTTTAGAAACTTTTTTCCACACTTAACACAGTGTTTTTAGCTCTGTTCCAATCTGCCTCGCTAGGCAGCACCCTTCTAAAGAAGCATGCTAGCTGCCATGGAACTAGTTCTAATGTTGCTAAGATATTAGAACAATATAATTTATAAATATAATTTATTATAAATTAAAAATAATTTATAAAGCACACATAAACTTAAGGTCCCTTGTCAAGAAGAAGTGTGCTTAATTGTATTGAATGTGCACTTAACACTTCAAATGTTAAAAGTATATTTATTTTATAAAATTGTACTTAAGGATAATATAATACTAATGAAATAAAAGGCCACTTAAGTGCACTTAAAGAGAGACACTTTCATGACACTTTTCAAAAAGTACACTTTGTAACAATGTCAAATTAAACATTTTACAGGTATATTTTAAATCATTATATTTTAAAGAAGTACACTTATTTTGACATACTTGAGTTATTCAGTATTACATTTAAAGTTAATATATTTTAAATTGCAACTTCATCATTATAAATGTGCAATTGCAAACATATTTAAATACATGACATACAAGTTTCAATAAAAAATGACATTAAAGTATATTTTAGTTTATCATAAATGCTTGTTAGTTTATTCATCAGTAACTTTAACCATATTTCAAAGATAATAGAAGTAATTGTGAAATTACATATAAAGACGTACTTAAGTCCTACTTGAGTGGGTAAAGTTCAGCTGACTGCATTTAATATAAATATAATCTAGAATAAAGTATCATGCAGTTAAGTGTCTGAAATCATTAAATTCAGTTCACACTTAAGTGTATTACTTTAAAGTGTATTTCCACAGTAAGTACTCTTTTTAAAAGTATGCTAAAATGTGCTTGTTTCACAGGACGTAACATACTTTTCTCATTTCTGTCAACGTATCTAATATTCTGGATTCCTTTTTTTTTCTCTCCAAAGCTGGAGGCTTTGTATCAAATGAGATGCATTTACAGTTAATGTCTATTGGGTGAAAAAAAAAAGTGGCATATTTTTTTTAAATAGTCCACTAAAAATGAAAATGCTTTCATCATCTGCACACCCGCATGCCAGTGCAAAATACAATCTAATTTTCTCTTCCACACATTCAAACCTAGTGCTGATAATATCATTGAGAACTAATGAATTTTGATACCCGAGTCACCATCCACTTTCATTATAGGACATAAAAACACCCTGGAAAGAAGACATTAGCATATGTAGATGATGACTCGTCGATTTTCATTTTTAGGTGTACTGTTCCTTTAAGACATAGAGCTGAACGTCACTTCAGGATCATGATTAACCTGCTTTCTTGTCCTCACTTGTACCAATTGCTGTGGTGTGATAGTTCTGGGAAGGATGACTATTTGGTGATGGTTAAACATCACATCAACATAAAAAAAAAAATTAAAAAAAATTGTCTATCATGCTCAGTTTGAGTGGCCTCAGCTCTGTAGAAGCAGTGCTGTGATGAACATGCGTGTTTATTCAGGTTTTCTCTTCTTCAGGCACTGACAGGGGAGATGAGGAGGCCACGGATGGTATTTATACACGTTTATTTCACTCTGCCCCTCCTCCTGGTGTCTCTGTGCATCTGTGTCTCAGCTGTCACCTGTGTCGAACACCTAATTATAATCACAAGACAAATATTTCCTCCTAATGTGTCTCTTTTTGTCTTTTTAATGTTCTTTATTCTTTCAAGGTCTTTTCATAGCATTCATAATAGGTTTTGCAGTGTGACTTGAATACTGTTATAAACAAAGCATTAAACAGGAAGTTATTGAAATTACTCAAATACAACACTCTTGTGAAAAAGAAGTATACTTTTATACTTTTTTTAAAAAAAAAAATATTTATTATGGAAATAATATACTTGAAAAGAATATACTTAAGTGTGAACTGAATGTAATGTTTCCAGACACTTAATCACATGTTAGTTTAAATTATACAAGTTTAAATGTATATTAAATCCACTTATAGTTGAACTTTAAACTGCTTATTTAAGTGTGATTTAAGTACATCTGGCAAGCATTTATTGTAAACTAAAATATATTTTAATGTCATTTCTATTGATCTTGTATATCATGTATTTAAATATGTTTGTGATTACACATTTATAATGATGAAGTTGCAGTTTAGTACATTTAAAATATTAAAAGTAATATCAAATTTTGAACACAAAGCAGTTAAAATTATGTTAGTCAACACATCAAAATAAGTGTACTTCTTTAAAGCACGACAAAAGATTAAACATAATGATCTCAAATGTACATTAAAGGCACAATATATAAGATTTTTGGATTAAAATATCCAAGAACCACTAGAAAAATTTTTATATATTTTGTTGACCATTTTAACCATTGGTCTGTGTCATTGTGTCAAGTAGCTAACATATCATAATCAGAAAGAGCTTTATTTGTAGTAATACAGCATTTTCTCCAGCATACAATACATCCTAAAACTAACTGCATGCATCCATTTAGCAACACAAGTCATAGCAGCCACCGAGTGAACGTACAGAGTGACGTTAACATAACTTTAACATAATTTTCAACACACTCAAATGTATTTTTAGTATGATTGTTTGACCAAGTAAAACAGCGCTGTGTCAAATAAAGTGACCTGTATAAGTAGTAATCCAGCACTCGTGGCAGTTTCATTAGAAGGAAATAAAATAATGTTAATATAAAATATCAAACAAGTTCAGGGAGGAAGGAGGCGGACATTAAATATATCTTTAATCATACAATAAACAACTAATGAAAGGAGCAGCTGACTGCGTCATATAAGCATAATAAACCTGCTTCATACCACAGTAACATTAATAAAACTTTAATACATTACCGTAACTCATCCATGAACATGCTTCCCATCGGCTCTGGAGATGAAGACGACAACTCCCATGATTCCACGCACATTCACGGCGTCATCAAGCTACGCCTTTGTTTTGAATGAGCGACCTCTAGAGGCCAAACTTACATACTGTGCCTTTAAAAGAAACTTTTAATTTACAAAGTGCACTTTTTAAACGTGTACTTAAGTGTGTCAAGAATCAGAGTCGCACTACTCTTAAGCACACTTGTCTTTTTTTTTTTCATTAATATTATGTTATCTGCAAGTACAATTCTATTCTTTTTCACAAGGGAAAGCTCATTTTTAAGTAAATGATGAGATAATTTGGTTGTTTGTCAAATGGTTCTGGCATTTGGCATCTAAGTTATATAATGCTCTGTGCTTTTTGACAGTGTTTTGGACCACATTTGACTTTTTTCTTTATATGAAATGTACTCTACATAACTTTTTTAGTACTCTTTAAATGATTGTGGCCATAAAATGGTAATGGAACTTGTACCATGGTACTCCGATATATTTATCATCGCAGGCCTATAGATTGAATACCTTCATATACAGTACTTTGGTACTTACATAGTGCTTCAAAGAATACCACAGTGTTACCATGGTATAATGTATGTTAAAACATGGTATTATCATGCCGAAAAGTAGTATATTTTACTTATTTGATGGTGAATACAAGCATGCAAATTGCAGATTAGTCACAGTATCATGGTAGTGTGTGATTATTGTGTTTATTAATAGGTTAATATGGCTTAAGGACATTTATGAGGCACAATAACAGTAGTCATGTAGAGATTATGCTCACTTGAGAGGACTTATTCTTTAACTAAATAGCAGGAAGGTTGTGTGTTTGGGGAGGTGTTACAGTAATTGGCCTCAGCGGGTCCTGCAGTGAATTGTGGGTACTTGAGCACAGTCTGAGAGTGCAAGAGTGAGTGAGTGAGACACAGACAGACAGCGGCTGAGGCTCAGGTGTCTCATGACAATAAAACGTCAGAGAGCGTCTCAGTCATACATTTATACATGGCACATCCATCTCTCTGTGGAATCACAGCCAGACATTTAACAGAGAAATGAAAGGGTGGATTCATCATGTGAAGATGATGTTTTGTCTTCATGTATGGTTTTGTTCTCTTCTCTCAGTCGTGTGAAAGCCTGTGTTTACCTGGATAGAGACATTTGATGGGTGATTCTATTCTAATTGTTATAAATCAGCTGAGATGTACCTTTGAGATTTCTCAATTTAACAAAATGTATTCCATCATAAATTTCAGAGCTTGTTCTTGTAGCGTTTCTGTGACATGTAAATATTTGGCCTGATAATGATTCAGTTTCATTTACGTTTCTTTACTAAGTAATAAGTAATATGATGCATCATGAAATTTTAAATTTGTCATGGTTTTATTTGATTATTTTGGAATGATTCATAATTATGTTACACTGCATAATTACACTGCAATGGAATATTGCTGAAAACAATCATCCATTCAACAATCACCATTTTAAATCAGTTATGTAATGAACGATACATTAATTTTACACCCCTAATGGTAACACTAAAGACAGTAACACTGAGACATCACTGAAAAAAGACAGTTTCTTCTAGAGGACTTTATTTATTTATATTTACAAAATTTTAATTGTATTTTTTATTTAATTGGGAAATTGCTCAGACACGGTTTGCAACATTTACTAGAATCACCCTGGTGCTCTTGTGATATTGTTGAACATGTATTAACTTAATCATTGCGTCTTTTGTCCCTGTGTTTCATGTGAATGGACTTTAATCTATGTAAACTGTAATAATCCTAAAGCCCTGCGTGAAGCACATGTTGAAAGCTCAGACGGACTCTTTGAGCAGAAATCTCATGAATGGCTGATGAGATGGGTAGCTGGGCAGCGGCTTGTTGCTAGGCAGTACGAGTCCAGCTGCCTCAATCATAATCGAGCAGCCTCTGATGCGCTGGGTCAAGTGTCTTGACTGAGCGCGCTCAGTACCATCTCAACTAACCCCATGGGCATACAGCCTTACACTGACTGACAGGCTGTTGTGTGAAACTGTCCTCAGCGTCCTTTCACAGTGACCTTTCCCTGCTTTTTTATCTCATCTTCTCCATCTCTTTCTCTTTGTCCCATCTTCTCCTGACACTATCTCTGTCTAAAGGCGTTCCAGTCAACAGTCGAGTGTCCTCCAAGATTCAGCAGCTCCTAAATACACTGAAAAGGCCAAAGAGACCCCCTTTACGAGAGTTCTTTGTTGATGATTTCGAGGAACTTTTGGACGGTAGGTTCATAACATTTAGAAATATCTAGTTCAGTCATGAAACTCTAGATGGCGCAGGCTGCTAACAATCACATCATTATCACATGGCACAAGCTGATTGGCCTCTGCTGATCCTGCAGCCAATGAGATTGCTTTCTCAACATTCAAATAGTCTGGTTCAGTGTTTGCTGTAAGATGATCCTGCAGCGCTATTAGAGTTCCTCTGAACCTCTCCACCTCCCCAGCTCCACCTGCCTAGATCTGCTACGGGATTTATGTGTGACTATTTATGCAGCAGGAGCTGAAATTTTAAAAATGTGATACCAGCATTTCCCCTAGTATTTTTAGCGCTGTTGAGTGGATTCTTAAAACACCTCTGATTGGCCATCGTGCTCAACAGAAATGTCTGTGATTGGCTACAATGATCAACGCTTCAAAAACATGTTGTAAACAGACATCTTTGATGCTCTTCACCAAGTGCTTACACAGATACACACAGGAGCGTTTGAAAGCAGGCGTCGGTCAGTGAATCCCTAATATATCAAGCTGATAGACGCCTGCTTTCAAATGCTCCTTTCATCACCAAAGTCTGTGCTTTTGACAATCCTAGCAGCAGCCTATCTTACATGCTCACAGCAGTGTGTTTGTGTATCTGTTGACAGTATGAAATCACCATACTTGATTTGCAGCCACATTGAATTGTGCTAAAATCTGCTCACAACACTTTAGTAAATGCTTAAGAATACCCTAGTAACACCCCGGGTTACTTCACTGTAACCCTGTTCCCTGAAAAGGCGGGAACGAGAAGCTGCGCTTGGCGCTATGGGAACGTCTGTAGTCGTGACCAGGTGTGAATATGTGTTAAACAACGTCAATGAAATTGACCTATATTTATAGCCCGTGTGACGTCATTGGAATGCGTCGTAGGCGAGGCTATAATTAGATGAACCACAGGTGCATCAACAGATATTTTGTCTGAAGAGCAGTCCTGGGACATCCCAGTGCGGCAGTGAAGCGCAGCTTCTCGTTCCCGCCTTTTCAGGGAACAGGGTTACAGTGAAGTAACCCGGGGCATTCCCTTTCAAAGGCTACACTCAAAGATGCGCTTGGCGCTATAGGAACAAGAATACCCACGCTGCCGCACTCAAGGATGCAAGAGCCTGGAATAACATGAACATCCAAACTATAAAACCTTATGAATGTGTGCGGAGAGGACCAACCTGCCGCATCACAAACATTTTGTAAGGGGGCGCCCCCCGCCAAAGCTCTAGAAGAGGCAACCCCCCTGGTGGAATGAGCCCTGATGCCTGTTGGCGAAGTGTGACCACGCGCCTCATAGGTAAGGGCGATAGCATCTCTCACCCAAAGTGACATGGTCTGTTTCGTGGCGGCCGCACCCCTGTTATGGCCGCCATAACAAACAAATAGTTGCTCTGACTTACGCCACTGGCTAGTGCGGTGGACGTAGGTCTGAAGAGCACGGACTGGACACAGTCTGTGAAGTCTCTCCTGATCCGGCGTAGTGAACGACGGAGAGCAGAAGGCTTCGAGAGTGACTGGATGCAAGTTCGAGAAAGAGACCTTAGGCAGATAGTCAGGATAAGGATACAAAATAGCTTTCACCATTTATGGGGCAAAGTCTAAGCAGGATGGCACAATGGACAGAGCCTGCAAGTCCCCAATTCTCTTCAGAGAAGTTATAGCCATTAGGAAAACCATTTTTAGAGTTAACAGCTTGTCAGAAACTGACTCTTAACGGTTCAAAGGGGGTCTCAACCAGGCCCTCTAGGACTATTGCTAGGTCCCATGAAGGGATCCTGGTTCTAGAAGGAGGCTTAAGCTGCCTAGCTCCTCAAACGAAGTGAGAGAGCAGGACATGCTTGCCCCAAGGCACCCCGTCAATCAGAGCGTGGCAAGCTAAAAGAGTGGCCACGTAAACCCTGAGAGTTGCGGGGCATGTGCCTGTTGATAATTTTCCCTGCAGAAAATCCAGAAGTGTAGCAATCTGGCAGTTAATCTGCATTGTGTGCAATACACCATCTTTCAAAGACACCCCATTTGTTGGCATAACTTTATCTATTGAAGGGAGCGCTAGCATTTAAAATGGTCTCAATAACATCAGGTGAAAGCCCTGTGTCCCTCAGTTGGTTCCCCTCAGGGACCAAATATGAAGGTTTCCACATGTCCATCAGGGGATGAAATATTGTCCCCTGCACCTGAGACAGAAGGTCCCTCTTTTCGGTATCGCCAATGGCGAGCTGTTGAGGAGAGATATCTCTGAGAACCATATTCCATTCAGCCAACATGGCGCTATCAGTAAGAGGCAAGTCCCTTGTTGGCGAACTATGGCTAGAACTCCTGGGAGGACAGAAACCGGAGGAAACGCATACAGGTGCATTCTGGGCCACGTATGCGCATCACATCCAGACCCAGGGGGAGCTGGGTGACTCCGAAAGAAATAGAGTGGACATTGCGCTGCCTGTCAGCCAGATCGTCACGCGAGCCCCATGATCACATTGTGGGTGCTACCCCTTTTAAATAAGCAAAGCGAACGCGAAGCAATTAAACTGTGAACATTCACAGTGCTCGCACTCGCCCTGTTACAACGCAAGGGCAGCGTGCTCTTCCCCAAACAAACAAAACAATACTGGTGTGTGTCCGATTCAGAGATGGAACGTGAACACAGAGACACACACCGTTTGCTTTGTTCAGCCATGACTTTCTCTTAAATATATATGTGTGTTTACTTTTCACTTGTCAGACAGAGCTGAAAAAGGAACGAGGGGAGAGAAAGTTCTGCGCACTGCCTGTCAAATCTAACTCCTAACAAAGTGATGAAGGAAGGAAAGGGTTTGAGCAGAGCTGCTTCACACACACTTCACAGTATGGTCTCTGAAGACAAAAGACCTGTTGATGCACCTGCGGTTCATCTAATTATAGCCTCGCCTACGACACATTCCAATGACGTCACGCAGGCTATAAATATCAATTTCATTGACGTTGTTTTAAGCATATTCATAGCTGGTCACGACTAAAGACGTTCCCATAGCGCCAAGCGCAGCTTTGAGTGTAGCCTTTGAAAGGGAACTGACCTAGCATTGTGATACCAATGTTTAAATGACCAGTCACCAACACTTACATGTTCTTCAGAGAACATAAAAATATTTTTTTTAGTATTCTGGGGAGCCTTTATAACTCGAGCCGTGTGTTGTGCTCATGCCCTCTATCGCAGAACGCAGTTCATCTGGAAAAACTTTCTTGTTTAGCACCAACAGCGTCTGTTTTATTATCGGACAGGTTCACTCACACTTCCTTGATTCTCCTCCTTGATGTACACACTGTAAATCAGTGTTTCTCCTCAGACATTTGTGGTCCTGTCTTATGGAGCATTATAGAGTAGAATTATATAAGTTTATTACAAAACATTCACATATACACTACAGTTCGAAAACTGGGGTCAGTAAGAATTTTTTTTTTTTTTTTTTTTTTAAGAATTTAAAACTTTCATTCACCAAGGAGGCATAAAATTGATCAAAAAGTGACAGTAAAGACCTTTACGTTGTTTAATAAATAAATGCTGTTCTTTTGAACTTTCTGTTCATCAAAGAATCCTAAAAAATAAAATGTATCACAGTTTCCACAAAAATATGAAGCAGCACAACTTTTTTCAGCATTGATAATAATCAGAAATGTTTCTTAAGCATCAAATCATCATATTAGAATGATTTCTGAAGGATCATGTGACACTGAAGACTGGAGTAATGATGCTGAAAATTCAGCTTTGATCACAGGAATACATTATACTTTAAAATATACTATAGAAAACAGCTATTTTAAAGGCAGAGAAATAGATGCTATTTATATTTAGTTCAAATAGTGGCAGATACTATTTGCACCTTAGTGTATTGTTGTACATTATAAAACAGTATACAGTAATAACAGTGTCTATGATTATATTTATTAAAATCATAAATTTATGCTTCCTTACTGGGACATTACTTGTCCCTAAAGCCCATCCCTACAACGACCCCTCACCATACCTGATAATCACTGTATTTCCACTATTAAATACATACTGTATATAGGCACTGGTAACACTTATAAACTATTAACTACGACTTTTCCCTCAATAAACTCCTAATTTACTGCTTATTAATAGTTAGTAAGGTAGTTGTTAGGTTTAGGTATTGGGTAGGATTAAGAATGTAGAATAAGGTCATGCAGAATAAGGCATTAATATGTGCTTAATAAGTACTAATAAATAGCCAATATTCTAGTAATATGCAAGCTAATAAGCAACTAGTTAAAAGACCCTAAAATAGGCACTTTATATCCACTTTTTAAACACTTTCTTAATTTTTATTTACAATAAACGCCTCTCTGAGAGAGGTGATATACGTTGGGAAAAGGGAGAAGAATGAGTTCAGAAAAAGGCAGATTCAAACTCAGGTTGGTTGTGTATACGCTACACCCACCTTACTCTCCACGCCACTACTCTCATTACCAGTGGGATTTCTTTTGTAATTTTGTCTGGCTCAGTCAGTAGTGAGCGGAGTTAGCGTAGCCTCTGCCAACAATGCAGAGTCAATTGAATTAAAGTCAATTTCTCAGAAAATAAATGGGATTTTTATTACATGCTAAATAAACACTCTGTATACAGTACCTACACATCCCAAAAAAGAGCCTTATTTTGTACAAGGTCTTATTTATCCATATGACCAGATTGTAGTGTGGAGTATGTAGTACCCAATTTATTCAGCCTTTTCTGTAGTCAGTCTCTAGTACAGTGGTCTGCAAACTATTTGAGGGTTATTAAAGTTGTTTAAAATGTTTGAGAATGCATCAATCTCACCTCCTCCTTTGTTCACTTGTTCAGCCTTTTCTTACCTTTCTTACAAATACTGAGAAATACTCTTTCATATTCTCTAAAAGCAGCATCTTCTCTTTATATTCTCTCTCTCTGTCTGTCTGTTTTTCTTTCTCTTTCTGTTCCAGACACACAAAATCAATCAAATCTATTTAAAGCCGTGTCACATCTCATCTTCAGGACACATAAGTCACCCTGAGACGGATCAGTGTTTAGTGACAGTTAAAATCACTCTCGCACATAAACTCTGTTAGTGAGCGACATACAGTATAAGGCAGAATCCATCACGAAACCTTATAAAAGACTGATTTTGAACGCTCAACATAGACAGGAGACTCAACATGTTAGTGATTTCGATAGATTTTGACATCAGTGTGTTGCTTTAATAAGTATACAATACAATAATAAAATACATATAAGAGAAAATTAGTGATTTTTATTTATACCAACTGAACTTCTAAGTATTGATTAGTATGCATTTATTTATAATTGTCATTCATCTAGCTTTGTTCACCATCTTGTATTTATTTTTCACTGAGCATGTTGCAGTGCATCTATCGCTACCTCTCCACCTCCATCCTCATCCTATTTCTCTCCCTCCCCTCTTGGGATACATATAGCCTCATATAGCCAGGCTTTTAACTAGTGACAAGTCTGATCCACATTGCAGCTCATTCTGGCCAAGCTCAATGTGCTCTGATTGGTCGACTGGAGCAGCGTGTTGTAATTGGTCAAGCGCTTTGAATGTGTTGGGAAAATGTCCCGGCCCTTACCTTAACCACCAGTTTCAACACACTACTAACTAACTTAACCAGGCCCCGCCCCTTTATTCTGCGTATGAATGATTTAAATGAGGAATATTGTGACCGGAAGAAAACTCAAGACTACCTTTTTCGTGCTCAAACAGCAACATTACACACTAAAGAAAGATGAACATGGAAAAGAGCACGATATCTAAATAAATTAATAATTTGATTATTTGCATAAAGCAAACCACATAGGGTGAGGTATTAGCTTTACATTAGTCGCTTTGTCGTATTTGTCCCCTACAGTCCAGCATCCAGACCCGAACCAACCCAAGCCTGAGGGGGGTGAGATGAGAGCCCTGAATGGGGAGCCGCTAGGTGTGGTCACTAACTGGCCTCCATCATTACTGGCCTCTTTACAGCGCTGGGGGACCGCACATCCCAAGAGCCCCTGCCTCACAGCACTGGACAACGCAGGCAAACCCGTCTACACACTGACATACGGTACAGATGTGGAACTTCCCATTGAACTGAATGCAACGATTTACTTAAGAGTGGTTTCACAAACAATTTACACAAGATTCGGCTCGTCGTTCTTGAACTAGACTCATTTATAATGCATTTTTTAGTTCATGTTCAAAATCTGGCTAATATACCCTTGTGAAAAAGAAGTGCGCTCAATTGTATTAAATTTCAAAGTGTACTTCAGATCTCAAATGTATATTTTTTCATCTGCAATTGCAGATAATGAAATAAAAGGCCACTTAAGAGCACACTTTCAAGACTGTTTCCTAACACACTTAAGTACACTTTTAAAAAGTGCACTTTGTAATGTCAAATGAAAAGTTTTATTTTAAAGTACATTCTAAATTATTACGCTTTAATAATCTTTTGTCTTGCTTTAAAGAAGTACACTTATTTTGAAGTGCTGACTAACATACTGAAGCACATGTAAAGTACTTTTAACTGTAGTGTGTTATTCAATATTACATGTAAAGTTAACTTATTTTTAAAGTAAATTGCAACTACATCATTACAAATGTGTAATCACTAATATATTCAATACAAGTTTCAGTAGAAATGGCATTAAAGTATATTTTAGTTTACCAAAAATGTTTGTCAGTTCATTCAGCAGTAATTTTAACCATACGTCAAATTACATTACATTTAAAGTCGTACTTAAGAGGGTCAAAAAACACGCTAGAGTTCAGCTGATTGCATTTAATGTAAGTTTAAACTAATTTAATCGCAATTAAGTGTCTGAAAATATTGCATTGAGATCCCACTTAATTATTTCCATTATAAGTACTCTTTTCAAAAGTATGCTAAAGTGTACTTCTGTTTCACGAGGGTAATCCTGTATATTTGGCTTGTTTGTACTGGTAATGATGAATGAACTCTAATTGCTAAGTGAACAGACAGTGCAGGTTTGAATGTTTGTGTGTATAATTATGTTTTCATAGGGAAGTTGTGGACGCGGAGTCAGAAACTTGCGTATACGCTGCTGAACAAACTGAGCACCAGGAATGAACCACTGCTGCGGCCTGGAGACCGAGTGAGTGTGCTTATCATGCATGATCACCCTCCTTTACACCTCACATTAACTTTCTATCTTGGTTTAACCATTACAAGCAGACAGTGCTATGTAACGGATAGATTCTGTTATGTTGTCTTTTATTTTGAAATTCTCTTTCGTTTCCTTTGGCTTTGAGGACCGTCTACTCACCCAACACACAATCAGTGCAGCAGAACAAGGTTTTTAAATGGTTGTACTGTGAAGCATGATTTCATTCCCATTCTCCCTCTCTCAAAAACATAGCATGTTACCAAGATATTACGTTCAAGCTAACCAAACAAACGTTTCCTAACTACTTAGGTAAGCTAGTAGGCTAAGACGTTAGCTTGCTAGCTAGATATGTTTAGTTTTACCATTTTTAGTTTTAATAATAACATAATATGTCATTTAAATGAAACATTTTCACGTCTGAGACTAAATAATTCTGACTGAAACCTCACATCTCAGTCTGCACATTTTGGAGCAGCAGTGAACCAACGGTTTGAGCTTTATCAACATGCAGTGACGCAGCATTGTTATTGTTAACTAAAACTATTAAACACTTATTTTGAAATAATTCATTAAAAATATTAATATTAGATTTGTAAAAAAAAAAAAACAAACTGCTGATTTGCAACTACTGTAACTAAACTGACTAAAAATAAAAATAAATTAAAGCTAATAATAATAATAAATGATAAAAGCACACAATAAATTGAACATTAAACTGAAAATGTAAAAATAAAAGCTAATTTATAGATATAATAATAAATATTATAATACACTCTAAGAAATGCTGGGTTAAAAACAACCCAAGTTGGGTTGAAAATGGACAAACCCATTTAACTCAACCTGCTGGGTAGTTTTATTTAACTCAACTATTGTTTAAAAATTACTGTATTTCTTGCTTAAAATGTATTAATATGTTTAATAAATGAACATTTATTAACAAGTTTAATGAATAATATTTAAACAATAAACATTTATTAAATTACTTATTAATAAATGTTCACCTTTTAGTTATTTTTGTAGCCTCTAGTAATTACGTATCTGATTTTTAATTTCCAACATATTTTAGGTTCATTTTCAGCCAGCCATATAATAATAATTAATTAATAATTAATAATTCGTTACATTTATATAGCGCTTTTCTGGGTACTCGAAGCGCTTTACATATGGACGGAGGAATCTCCTCAACCACCACCAATGTGCAGCATCCACCTGGATGATGCGACGGCAGCCATATTGCGCCAGAACGCCCACCACACACCAGCTGATTGGTGGAGAGGAGACAGAGGGATGAAGCCAAACAGTATATGGGGATGATTAGGAGGCCATGATGGACAGAGGCCGATGGGCAAATGTGGCCAGGATGTCAGGGTTACACCCCTACTCTATTCGAAGGACATCCTGGGATTTTTAGCGACCACAGAGAGTCAGGACCTCGGTTTAACACTCAGTATAGTGTCCCCATCACTATACTGGGGTGTTAGGACCACAGGGTGAGCGCCCCCTGCTGGCCTCACTAACAACCTAGTTTTCCCAGGAGGTCCCCCATCCAGGTACTGACCAGGCTCAACCCTGCTTAGCTTCAGTGGGCAACTAGTCATCGGCTAAAGGGTGATATAGTCATTTTTAAACAATAGCTGGGTTAAATAAAACTACCCAGCAGGTTGAGCAAACATTTAACCCAACCGCTGGGTTAAAACAACCCAATCACTGGGTTTTCAGCATTTTTTAGAGTGTAGTATATAAATAATACTAGAATAACACCCAAGTGATGGATGTTACGGGCCAGAATAAAAGACTTGATACAAATAAAAGTATCAGTAAACGACATTAACACAAGTGGTTTAATGCAGTTGACCCATAAATCTATTGTGTCTGTCTCCGCAGGTTGCACTTGTGTTCCCCAACAATGATCCGGTGATGTTCATGGTGGCGTTTTATGGATGCCTGCTGGCAGAGCTGGTGCCTGTGCCCATAGAGGTGCCGCTCACTCGAAAGGTGCTAATCAGCACTACACCAACGCACAGACAACACTGTCACTAGAGCCCCCTGCAGGATAATACACCATATGACACCCTGATGTCCTTAAAAACAGCATTTCATTTCCAAAGCTGGAAACGCTGGGCTTTTGTATTGTATGAGCATAAAAAAGCACACTGCTATTCAAAAGATAAGTGCTGTTGTCTTTTTATCGACCTCAGTGATTTGAGTATACTGATGATTAAAGATGCATTGGTACTGTGAGTATGTGAGCATGCATGAATAACCAGTCACTCAGACCTAGAGTTGCCTCTTCTGTGAATGAGCTGAATGTCTCCTGTCTGGAGATTTCGTGAGCTGCTTTGAAGCGTGTTTGCTTTGATTAATAGAGCTGATGTTCCTGATGGAGACGGCTAATGCTTTCAAATGAAGGGCACAATAACACACCTCAATCTCTTAGTGCTGTGTTGTTGATGAAGGACAGAGAGAGAGAGAGGAGTGCAGAGCTGTTCTATTGATCACTGTCTCTCGTCCCTCATCAGGATGCAGGCAGTCAGCAGGTAGGCTTTCTGTTGGGCAGCTGTGGGGTCACTCTTGCCCTGACCACTGATGCCTGTCAGAAGGGTCTGCCCAAAGCACAGACCGGAGAAGTTGTCACTTTTAAAGGTGGGTTATTTGTGCGAGCCAGTTAGCTCATCTTTATTTAATGGTTCTTAGCCTCAGGTATGACGTGTGTGTATGTTTTTACAGGCTGGCCACGACTGCTGTGGTTTGTTACTGATGGAAAGCATGTTGTGAAGCCTCCTAAAGACTGGCATCCTCCACTGAGAGACGCTAGCAATGACATCGCATACATAGAGGTCAGAATCACACTCACTGAAGCGATAATGACCGGGCAGCTGTACGTTATCCCACTTATTACATGTACATGATTACATACTCACCAATATATATGTGGACGTGAAATATTGATTTGAGTGTAAAATATTAATTAAAGATCTATCTATATATCTATCTATCTATCTATCTATCTATCTATCTATCTATCTATCTATCTATCTATCTATCTATCTGCCTGTC